>CM033356.1:25973145-26573145 GCA_019395295.1 Osmanthus fragrans
GCATGTGAGACCCTTTTGAACGATTTTCATCCAAAGTTCCGTCAGCTAACTGAAAATATAATTTTGACTACATCTTAACAAATTTTAAAGTGGCAAAATGGTAACTTTACATTTCCCTATTATAAACTATGAAAAATATCAAAATCAAACGTTGAGAGAGAGAGAGAGACCTTCCCAATGCCGATAGATCACCAGCACCACATTACCAAATCACCAATGTGCAGTGGCTGCTGAGTGGGGTTATTTCCGGTAGCCATCCCCTGGAAATGAATCTTCAAGCCAGAATCCAATATCGGCGGCTGCTCCAGCCAGATTCCATGAAGAAGCACAGTAAGAAAATTCGATATTAAGGTATGTTTCATTGAAACAAAGATTTGGGAGGTCGAAAAATGTGTCGCCATCGTCAACAGTTGAGCAAGAAATGGATGCTTCTAAATTTGTTGAAGAATCAGAAGTGGGCGGCAGCTCATGTGCTACAGCTTTGAATTCGTCACTTGTAATTTGGTCGGGATATACGGTAGTGGCTGTTGCTTTATCTGCGACAACTTGGATGTCTTTAGGTGAAGTGGTAGCAGGGCGAGGAAGTTGAGTGGCCTTTAATGGCTAAAGCCATATTCTTGATTTCTTCTCCGGCTCTCGAATTTCATACACCCATTTACCCCTACTCCGCTTTCTCACACCGCGATAACTAAATTGGATTATGTTTCTCATTGCCACCATTTTTACACTCTTTTAGGCCCTTTGTACTTTCTTGTTCATAAATAAATGAGCAGCTTGAGGAAGAAACAGACAAACCATCGGACGAGGCGGAGGAAATGGTGGTGGAAGAAGAAGAAGCATAATTATGAGCCCGTTTGGCCTCTATCAATTCTCATTCTCATTTTTTTTTTCTTTTTTCATTTCAACCACACATTTTTCAAATAAAATAATATTACACACAAATCTAAAATTTTTCATCATTTTTCCACCACACATTCTTCCATCAATCACTATTTCAAAAATTTTATTCTCATTAAAATCAATATCAAACACACTCTATATATATATATATATATATATTTAATAGGGAAATACAAAAGTAAATTCTGCCCCTTTAAAAATTGTTAAAATGTGGTCAAAATTATATTTTCGGTCCAAAAGGCCTCACATGCAATGGTTTTAAAGGTTATGGATGACGGTTACAACCTTTGAAAGGTTTGGAAAAAATCCGCTGGTGTTTCAAGGTTTGGGATTTCTGCTGCCATTATCCCTAAATTTAATTTATATCTGATTTTTGAATAATGAAATCTTCTTAGAATAATGATCTTTAAAAGGAGGGTGGGATGTAATTTCCACTAATTTCAATCATTTCAACAGAACTTTGGGGGAAAACAGGCTGCAAAACGACATTGAACTTCTACATGTTGCAAACTAGAAAATACAGCAATAAAGAGCCAATTTGCCTCTTCTAATTTGTGTCACCTTGACATGGAAAAGCTAAGAAAGAAAAGCTACATAGATGATTGAGAATCCTTGAGATCTATGGAGGTTAGGACATTATCGTTAAAACTTCCGGGAGCATCGCCTTGTGATACCCTATCCCCAACCCCACGGAACGAATCACCGGAAACTAATGCTTGAAGCAGCTTTGGAGGTGGTGGAACAGCCACCTCGACTACGCCTTCCAACATTTTCACGACCATTCCCATTGTAGGCCTCATTAATTCATCATCTTGAATGCACCATACAGCCACCAGACCTAAGCGCTCTGCCTCGGGTTTGTCATATGTGCTACCAAGCCGCTCATCGATCACAGCTGTCACGTTACCGTCAATTAACTGGCGAGCTGCCCAGGGTGGAAAGAACCACTTCTCAATACCACCCTCTCCACCTCCACCGGCCGAAGGTGGCCCCTCCACATTACGACGGCCGCCTAACAACTCCAATAATGTCATCCCGTAGCTATACACATCAGCTTTAGTGGTAATCGCCACACCAGAGATCCATTCAGGTGCAACATATCCCCACGTACCCCTCATGGTAGCTAGAACCCGGCTGAAGTCTCTCCCAATGAGCTTTGCTAGGCCAAAATCCGATACCTTGGCTGAGAAATCTTTGTCTAATAAAATGTTCTCTGGCTTTATGTCACAATGTATGATGCAATTTCGACACTCCTCGTGTAAATAAGCGATGCCTCTTGCTGTCCCTATAGCAACCCGAAATCTGACATCCCAACTTAGATTCTGACCATCCCGTCTTAGGTAAACACTAAGAGGTCCATTCGGCATGTAATCGTAAACCAAAAGCCTGTGAGAATCTTCAGAACAAAACCCTCTTAATCTAACCAGATTGACATGCTGAATATTTCCAATAGTACAAACCTCTGCCCGAAATTCCTTCTCACCACCACCTGGTCTTTCGAGTCTCTTAACAGCCACTAGTGAAGAATCAGATAATTCCCCGTGAAATACTGCCCCAAATCCTCCATGCCCAAGCTTCCTGGAAAATCCCCGAGTAACAGCATGGAGTTCCTTGTAAGAAAACACCCTCAGATTCGTTACTGGAAACAAACCATCCTCGTCCCTCTTTCTTCTCTTAACCTTTTTCCACCTCAAGTACAACAGATTTATAGCTCCGAGACTCAGAATCACGAGAATCCCAGAAATCATTCCAATGAAAACGATCATCTTCTTCTTGTTCTTTTGGCCTGCACTATTCCTTGGCACCTTCACATATAACTTTTCGTCAATAGTGCTATCCGAAGTAAGATTCCATATGTTAAAAAGAGACCCATATAGATTCTTGCATAAATTACTCCTCACATTGTGTAACAAACCAATGCACGAACAATTACTCAAACATTCGCTTTCACACTTACTCCTACTCGCACCAAATGACACGACATTTGCTCCATCGTAATTCACCACTCCGACTTCCTCAAACCCCTCATTCTTGCCACAGATCACATCACCTTCCCTGTGACAACCCTCGGAAAAATCATTCTCATTCCACAAAACACCATTAACGGGCATAAATCCATTCAAACACCTACAAGGACTCCACTGCCTCGCACTACAAAACCCCAAATTACCACACAATCCATAAACTCTGCACAGATTCTCAGGCTGTGACCAAAACATGTTCCAATACTCGATCTGCGAAGACCAAGTGAACTGCTTCAGCTGCCCCGTGTGGTCCAAAAAGAACCTCGTTAAGGGTGGTTTCACACCATCTGCTGACAACTCTGTGTACCCAAAAATTGCCATGGGAGTAAAAGGATTAACAAACTCAAATTTATATATATAAAGAATTGCCATTTCAGGCACCCCATCAAATGCATTTCCATTCCATTTCCCAGTAGTCCAATAAGTATATGTATTGGAATTACTACTATTAACACTACCATTGCTATAAACAAGAGAAATCTCACCATAATTAGCTTGATTCAACCTCAAAGAATACCTTCCTGGTGCTGGATCACTTGAACTCTTCCAAGAAGTCAGCCATTGTTGAGTTGTCAAGTTCATCCCAGGCAGCCACGTGTCAGTAGGAAAATCAAAGCTTTGCCAAACAATCCTCCCTTCATCATTTAACAACACTAAATTTCCCTGCTCCAAAAGCTTCAAATCACTTGCTTTTTCCACATTGCTTGTTTCCCACAAAATGGTTCTTGAATCTTGATCCATTACAACTAATTTTCCATTTTCACTGATTTCTACTGTAGCTGATGACAACTTCTTGATGGGATTTTCCCTGTTCGCAACCCAAACATATGTCGGAGTTGAGATTGAAGCATACCATATGCCCAAGTACCATCTGATACTATGACCTGGGTTGAAAAATCCCAGCTGAAAAGTACTGTTTTCACTAAAAATTGTTGTATTTCCACTGAGAATCACCTGAGATCTTTGTAAAGATTCCAACTTTATGCTCTTTCTTGTGGATTCTTCAAACCCTTTAATTTTCTTGGAAAAATGGGCTGAATTTTGGTTCAAAATGGGTTCTTTTAGTGGTTTTGAAGCAGATAAAATGAGGAAGTGCAATAAATAAACGGAAATAAGAAGAGATGGGAGATTTCTTGAAGGCATTTTGATGAACAAAATGACATTTCATTTGTTGTAAAACACTGATAAAAAATGAAGTCCTTTTGTTTTTCTAGATGAGTAGGTGCAGAAAAATAGTGGAAGATTTTACAGGTGAAGAAATTGAGATTTTTATTTTTTATTTTTCTCTGTCTCTGCTTTTTGGAAATATAAAATATCTGGAAAAAAATAAAAAAGAGAGAAGAAAAAAGCTGCAACTCAGTCACTCACGGACAGCTGCAAGCAAAAGTCAAGCGAAATGTAGATAAAGAAACACCGTTGAGATTTGTAACGTTATAGGGAAAATTGCAGCCACGGTATCCATTTTTTTTTTTTTTTATTAACAAACTTTCCTCGAATCTTTAAAAAATTTGTAGCACAAGTACAAAATGACGATTTTCATTAGTTTGACTACCAAAATCGCTAATTGACTCACAAAATAAAAAATTTCATTATTTTTCCCAAATAAGATAGGGGCATTTTCCCTATTAAATTTTAAAAAATTAAATAAATAAAGTCACAACCCATTTCCATCTCATTCTTCCCCAAAATCAAAATCACTCTACCCAACCGTCACATCCACCGTCAATAGTCATCACTACCCACCCAACACCTGTATCACCACCACTCATTTCTCAACAGAGACAATAGTTTGAGAAACAAATTGGCTAAAGAATCCTCTCAGGAAGCTAAAATAAAGCAATTTGTTCCCAAGTATTTGAAGCTAATGAAGCCTCTGTATGTTAAGGTATCTAAACAACGAAATGACTCATCAAAGTTCTCTAATTCTATAGCGTCGGAAGGGCAAATCTGTTGAGCGATGAAGGCAGGGATTTCGGTGAGTGTATCAGGGGTACAAATGCAGGTACTGAAAATACCAGACAGTGCCGATGATGAAGTCCCTTAGGTAACCAATGACAAAGATTTTGACTAAAATGACAGAGGTCTCGCCTGAGATGAAGATGAAGTCTTTTGATACTTATAGGAATTTGTCGTTCCAGGTAGGGTTTTCACCATCGAGTTGATCGACTCATGTTCGGAGCTTGGAGACGACGTAGGATTGCATCCAACACAGGTTAGTGGATACCTTCTTTAAACCCTGTGCATAGATTAAGTTGATCTCTAGAATCTTCACCTCCTTCGTCATCAATATGCAAATTTGAATTGTTCTCTCAAATTCTATCTTTGTCTCTCTCTAGTAATAGATACATATCAAAGTGAGAGAAGGATATTATCACTGAAAATGAAAATGGAGGAAAATGAACCGAATGGCTAGCGAAATTCAAGCGTGTTTGGATTTGAACTTGGATTCGGGTGGTGGTGATGTCGGTGTTGGGTGGGTAGTGGTGGTTGTGGCGGTTGGGTGAAGTGGTTTTGATTTTGGGGAAGAAGTAGATGGGGATGGGTTTGTGGCTTTATTTTTATTATTATTATTAATAAATTTTTATTTAATAGGGAAAATGTGTTTTTATCCAAAATATCCCTGCCTTATTTGGGGAAAGTAATAAAGTTTTTTTAATTTAGGGAGTCAACTGACGATTTTGGTAGTCAAATGAATGGAAATAGTCATTTTGGACTTGAGCTGCAATTTTTTTTATAGGTTTGGGACTCGTGTTAGCACAAATGAAAGGTTTATACAAAATTTGCTAATAAACGAAAGGTTTGATATGGTGGTTGCAATTTTCCCAAAGTTATATGATATTAGATTGAATTAATGGCGAAACCCCCTCTAAAAACGTGCCCATATGCGATATACCATCTATCCATTGGAAATCGTAGAAAATCCCATATTTAAAATCTTTTGTTCGAAACATCTCTCCGTTGTCAATATCCATTATATTAGCTGTTAAAAACAGTAACAAAATGCCAAAATTAAAAAGAAATAATTGTAGTTGAGGTACCCAAAATTTTTATTTTTTACAAATTATACTCAATTTTTTTATATGTCCTAACTACAATCTTAAATCTTCAAAACATTATTTTTTCTCCAACCCAACCCACCTCGTCTCATCTTCTTGTAAGAGCAACTTTTGTTGGATAGAGGAAGAGATTCAAGAGGTAGAAATTTTACTTGATTTGGGAAATTCAATCCTGTATTAGAATGAAGAAACAATCTTCCATGGGGTAGTAAAAGGTGGAGATTCTAACCCATCTTATGCTCCTACACACTCATTAGATCATCTACAACCCTATACTGAAATTTGAAGTAAGTTTTGCACCATTTTACAGTAAACTAAAAATTATCTCCAACAATTACACCAAAAATTGTACCAAATGAATATTGTTTAATCATTTTCTTCATTTTTTCTATTCTTGAAAATTTATTTATTTGAAAATATATTTGCTTGTTTATTTTACAACTACATAAATTACTAAATAAATAATTATATTAAATTAACGAAAATATTAAGTTCATTAACTATTATTTTTTACATTATTAAAATTTATAATAATAATAATAATAATAATAATTTATTGTATTAAAAAATATATTATACAAATGACACATACCCCTTAATCAATTTATTTGAAAAATGAAAACAAATGGTAAAATTGACTTTGCACCATTTTTGGGTGCAATTTGATGTTTTGGTGTCTCATTTGGAGATGTCAATCATTCTTGGCTGAAGAGTTGTGCTTACTGTACAGGCTTTGGTTCACAGGCTCCGTACAGGTCACATACATAGAAGGAGGAGCGGGTGTTAGGAAATTGAGGAATGCAATGATTCATGATTTTTGGTAACTGGAGGGTGGACGGAGAGGTGGTGATAGCAAAAGTGGGGGATTTTGGTTGGAGTGGGGGGATTTGGGGTATGTTTGGAAAGATGAAGTGGGGTGAGGGGATTTGGAATGGAATGGAATGGGTTGAGTGGGTGGGAGGGAGGGATGGGGTGGGGTGAAAAATAAATTTTTAAGGATTTGAGATTGTGATTATCATATATAAAAAATTTGAGTATAATTTATAAAAAAATAAAAATAAAATTTGGGTACTACAACTTTAATCATTTCTTTTTAATTTTGACACTTTGTTACTATTTTTAACGGTTAATATAATGGATCTTGACGATAGAGGATTTTTCGAACAAAAGATTTCAAATAGGAGGATTTTCTGCGATTTCCAATAAGTAGGGGGTATATCGCAAATGAAAACTTTTCGAGGGGTTGTATGCTATTAATCCATAATTTAATGTTTATTTGCTTTTGGAGGGTATATTGGTAAATGTAGGGGTTTGAGTAGAAAAATTATGGAATAAAAGGATATTGTGGCACACAGAAGACCTTGAAGTCCACTCATGACTCATGAGGTCAGAGTTATTTGTTTTATAATTTAAATTTAATCCTTGAGTCTCACTCTTCTTAAAAAAAAAAAAAAAAAAAAAAAAAAAATTGAATATTGTATTGATAATAAATGCGTGGTTAAAAAATAATTTTTTTTTTGAATTTTTGCATAATATTATTTTATTAAAAAATATGAAATTAAATTACTATTTTGATGAAAAATATGAAGCTTAAAACAAGCGCTTAATATAATTACACAACATGGGTTGGCCCCTAGCCGTGTTTTAGGAGGCGAGGCGAGGACTAGGTGGAGTGGGCATGTCTGGGTTAGGTGGAGACGTGGAGTCGAGACATTTTGTCTATACCATCAATCACTAACAAAAATCTTCCAAATGTAGAATAAATTATCGTGTGCATTTCATGAAAACATGTCTAATTTGATATATGAAATTTGAATAAAATTGGTAAAGCAAACCATAGTTTTTTAGAATTGGAAATAATAGAAATATTCGACAAGTTAACATAGATTCAGAAACTTGGTATCCACTGTAATAAAAAGTTGGGATCAGCTTTCTATATTTTAAAGTTTGGAGATTATTTTGTTACTAGAGTAATAGGTTAAGAACCAATGATGAAAATTTTCCTTCAAAATATTAAAGAAAAAAAAAAACACCAATTCTATCATATAAATAACAGTAATGTAAACTTAACTTTTTTTCAAATGGAGTAAATAAAATTAATGAGAAATTAACGGAATGAAAGATTGATTCATGAATCCCACTACACGTACATCGAGCCTTATAACTCGGTGTACAACCCTTCACACATGGGAATGGGATCGCACATTTATTGGTGTGGGCCCCTTCCTTTCATGTGAGGTGAATGTACACCGAATTGTAAGATTCGATGTACAAGAGGCATTATTCTTTATTCATAGTTGATCTTTAATTGATAAAACTAATATTTTTAATTATTGTCGTTTCTAGATATTAGAGGTTATTATACAATTAATTAATGTTATCTAACAGCAATAGTGTTGAGCACAAAATATCGACATATTATAAGTTCTATTAATTAGGTCTTAAATCATTATATGTAAATGAAGCTATTTTTGAATATTTTTAGATAATTTTTTAAAAATATTGTCATCTGAGCTCTCGTAAAACGTACACATGTATCAATCACACACTAACCCGCGATCCGCTATTTTTTCTAATTAAATTTTTTTTTAAAGAAAGTTCGTCTAAAATATTTTCTCCGTCAAATTCTTCTACAGAAATAAAAATAATGTCAACCACTACCACTAGTAATAAATTAACACTTGAGTATTAGTGCCCCCACCAAAAGTACCAAATAAAGAGGAATAATAAAAAAATATTTTTTTTCTCTCATTTTCTTCTTAACTAGACACGCTAAAAAATAGGATGAACACGTGTTGAAATATAATTGGACGCTCTGAAAAAAAAAAAATAATCAATGAATTTTTATCCAATCAATCTGTCCTCTCAACTCCCTGTTTTTAGCATGTGGGTAGGCTTTATTCAACTATTTTTGACATTTCCTCAACTTCCAACCAATAGGATCTTGACACAGACCAGTTTTGTTTGACAAATTAGTGGGACTGTTTGGGGGTAGATAAGCCCTAGACTAGAAGTTGGTGAAATTTTGACTAAGAGCATGTGTGTCACATAAGAAATAATTTTTAATTTTTCTTCTAGATGGCAAGTATCCTACTAAGATTTTAATTGTCTAGAGTAATTATGATGTGCCAATATTCAACAATAATGATAAATGTAGTAAATTTGTCAAGATTCAAAATGATGACGATTTTAACTTTTTAAGGTATTTTTTCGTCTTCATAGGAAAAATAATCAATTAATATACACGTACAGAATTATAACAGTCAGAAGAAAAACAGGAAAAACACAAACAAGTGAGTCCCATCTGATATAAATATTATTAAAAAAATAAACCCCACATATTTGTATCTTCCCAATTTTTCTTCTGTTCCTGTACGTGTAGCATCTTTCTAAAATAATCTTGAATTTGATATGATTTCAATGCCCTATTGATTAACATGTAACTGTAAAGATGGCAATGGATCCGTAGGCTTTATAATTAACGAATTTGGTCAAGTCAGCTTTTATACCTATCGAGCCGACGAGCAATCCATACTCAATGTCACTCATAACTTTAAATCAATGTAGAGATGGGAAAATGGACGAATCATCCATTGCCACCCATGGTCTGGGTACTTGGCAAGACATGGCTCACCTCATCGAGCCAATAGACAATTCAGAGTCATTGTGATCCCTAATTCTAAATCAATGTAGAGATGTCAAAATAGACTAATCATCCATTGCCACACATGGTCTGGATACTTGGCAAGGCACGTCCAGCCTTCAAAGGCGAGCCATACCACAGGGCTTTCTGGCCACCTAGAAAACAATCCTCTTATTTGACACTAGAAAGCAATTCTTTTATGTACTATCCTTCGCAACCAAAAAGATAATACCAAGGCTTCAAGCACCACAAATTTAGACAGGATCTAATGAACCATATAAGGTGCTAGAAATTGAAGGGAAAAAAATCAGTAACCAAATATTTTTTTTCTATTATTAGATTAATGAAGCAAAATTTTAAACCAGCTAATGCCAGATAAATTACACCGGGAAGAAAACATTATAAGACCCTGTTTCGGTAACAGGTCGAGGGGCGGCCTAATCAGCTGTGAGCTCCTTTCTCGATGGAGTCGAGTACTGTCTGTTATGTCGGAGCATCTATACATTCTACATTTTCATGGACCACACCTTGAATCTAAGTTGAGGGAGAAAAAAAACTGTTCCTGCCTTTCACCACTTTGTTCACCTTCTCGGTATGAATTTTGTCGAGTTAGCGCATAGTTCCCATCCGGAGATCTTTCAGCCTCACAGCTTGCAGGTTTTGCTTTCCCACAGAGAAAAAGGAAGGAGGACGTATATATCGATATGTGCCACAAACTGCATATCATTTTGCAACAAACATGAGAGAGAGAACCCCGGAGTATTAATGAATGAAATAATAAACAAAAACATGCAGATTTATAGTGGTTCATCTTCAATGTGATAGCTATTTTTCCACTTCTCTCTGCAAACTTTTTACGGTAAAGGAGATCACGAGGTTTCCTTGCCCTCTGTCTTGTTCTCTCACTCAATTTTTTTTTTTTTTAAAAAAATGGTCACCACTAAATTCCTTCGCATAGGAAACTAGGGACAAGGGTGACCTAAAATAGAAGTATGAATCTTGAATGTTCCCCTATAATGAAAAAATGGCCAACAATATAATAGATGATCCGCTGTCAAGGGGATAAATGGACAATAAAATTAGGCTCTACACAGTCTAACAAGAGAGACTTCTCCATCTATTTTTATCATACCTGTGCCAGATCCAGTAGCTTTCGGTGCTCTCGAGCTTCCAGCTTATTGCAGCCATCGCCAATGCCATGAACCCGGCAAGTATAAATCCCCAACGGAAACGCTTTACGAGGGTCTTAATAAGACGGTGGGTCCATCCTTTAAGAGTTTCCCATCTGCATTTACCAGAACAACAGGCATTTATATCTGACTTGGGATTTTGTTCAATAGTCACTTGCATATTTAGTAACAGTGAGAATGACTTGCTTTTACAAACCAAAAAATTATCCTACCTGTCAAGAAGATTTAAATGAAAGTCCGTTGAAATGGAAAATGACCGATAACGAGCACATAATTCAATGAGCAACCCAATGAGAAGACCGAGAGCGCCAATGGCCATTACAAGAACAATGTTGGAGGACCTGTAAAATCTATCGTGGTTAAATCTGACAGCAATAGTAATTCGAGTACAAGATCATATAATGAACTATTACCGGGTCGGTCCAGTTTCAGCCATAAGGGCTGTTAGGATTGCAACGACTGTGTGAATTGTCCTCTTCGAAGCTTCACTAATAGTAGCTAAGTAGACAAAAGTACTGACGACGGCCATGAAAGAAAGCCAGAAGTCCAAGAACTGAGAGCATACTTACAATGGATTAGTCATAGACAAGGAAATGAAAACTCGCAAATCAAATCAAATATATTAAAGTGATACCTGTAATACACGAAAAGTCAGTGGACACCAGGTGCCTACATCGCATGCATGATACAATCCGCTAGAAATTCCACTACACGTGAAAATAACCCACTCTGCAAATGCCTAGAGTGGATTACTAAGTTTAGTTTTTCGTAAATTAAAATACTATTTGACACGCAAACCAAAATTCATAACACAGTCAGCAAATAAGGCATAGCATAAACTTGAGAGCATGTTTGATCAAGATTAAAATTAAGCCCATATTTGACTCCCTTTAAAACAAAACAATTTATTTCTCATACTCAACCACACATTCACACAATATAATATTTTGCACATAAACTCAAAACCTTTTCCACCTTTTAACCACACATTCTCCAAAAAATCACTATCCAAAACATCACACAATAATGGCCATCAAACAGGGACTAAGTAAAAAAGTCACTTCTATAGTAACTTTGCTTCCAATATGTTTAGATAAGTTACTTTTTTCTCAATTTTAAGTGAAAGAAATTTACTAATTTCAAAAGCAACTGTTAATACCGTCGAACTAGGTATCATTACCAATTTTGACAAGTAAAAAATAAAGTATTTACTTCAAAATCTATTTGCTTATAAGTCAAACTTTTAAGCTTAGCACTATGAACAATTTAAAATACCTTCTGGCGGAGGGCCCAATAAGCTGGAAGCACAGCTGCAGCATTAGATGCTATGAGGAAAATTGACTGCCTGATGTGCCCTACACGAGTTTTCAGCATTTTTCCTTTAAAAGATGAATATACAGAGCATTGTATTACATACAAATGCTATACTTCAAAATAATAAATCATTACATTTAACTTAAAAATAAAAAGTGATAATCAGAAAACTGACAACTCAAATTATAGGCCATATAAGGTGAAAAACTGCAAGCGGAAAACACTAAGGCATGCAGAGGTTAGTTGTATGTCCGCAGGGTTGTACCATCCAATTCCTATTTATAATGTAAGAAACTAGGGTGACTTAATGCAAACATGTGAATGCCCAATATAGCCCTATAATAAAAAATTTGCCCAACAATCTATTTATGCTCCACATATTCTAATAACTATTAGCAAGATTCAAATAGTGCAAAACAGGGTAGAGCTGAATCACACGATAACAGTTAAATTTTTTACAAAAGAAAATTAACTCACCTCGATGTGATACGAGTTCAATACCGCAGTCAAAGCCTCCATGGTTTCTATCGCAATTACAGTAGCTGAGGGAAAAATAAGGAAGCAGAATAAGAAGGAATGGAACCGTTGGAGAGTTGCTTAGAATAGCTTATGAACTTCAAGAAGAGGGTATATGAGAACCTGTATAATGTCAGCCCACTAGTATCTAAAACAGATTGACACGATCCACGAGAAGAGCATTTTCGCGGACACCTCTCCAGTGACATAGACATTGTTGTTTGACTTGTAGAATTGAATCGAATTTGCCTCAACCCAAAACTCCAAGTTCCTCCTCTAGCGTATAATATATACAAACTAATTCCATCCAGATCCGAATCGTACAACTTGAAAAACATTGAACCATTGCTGTTCGTTGTGCTGTTTGCGTAGTAGTAGTCCCAACTATGAAGAGATGGAAACCCTCCATATCTTGCATATATTTCATAATTTATATTTGCATCAGAATTAAGGCGTATGTGGATGTTTCCACCAGCTGCACCAGAAGGAATGTCGAGAAGGAAAAAAGTCCAAGCATCACCATTATTTCCTCCACTGGAAAAGTTACTTATAAGGGGTTCCAATGGAAAATTAGCCGAATCTGGTGACACTTTTCCTGTGATTGGTAGATAGTAGGATTCAAAAGGGACAGATGGATTTTTCCTAAGAACTGTCTGCAGACGATCATTGTCAGCTTGTCAGTGAAAAAATTATTTATTTTAAAAATGACTTATTTACTCATAAGTTAACTCTTTAAGCTTAGCCTAGCCTATGATGTAATACATCACAACTACAATTACTAGTTTCCTACTACAATATCTTTTTAATTTTCTTGTATAGTTGTGATAGGACTTTTATTTTATTAGAATTAGAATTTTAATTAGTTTCAATTTCCTAATACTATTGGAAGTAGGGAATAACCTTGCCTATAAATATAGGGGTATTGTACACTTTTTCATAACATCAATCATGATTCAATCAATATCAAAGCAAGTTATTCCAATATTCTTCTTAGTTTATTACATAATTCTTATATAAAAATTTTATTATTGCTTCCACACCAAAATTGGTATCAGAGTAAGAAAATTGCTTTAATCCGATGGTCGACAAAGGTACCGGTGACGGTCGAACCGTGGCCGACGAACGGAGGCTCGACAAACTCAAGCAACGAAGCAAGAGGATCGACGAAACCCTTCACAACATAACGCAGATGCAGACTGCGTTGAGTCTTGAAAGGAATCGCAAGCCCACGAGGAAGCAAGTTGACAAAAATTTGCAGACTTTAACTATTATGAATGTTGGTTGCTTCAACAAACTTAAAACATGACAACAAGTGGCTAGAGAGTTTCCTCGAATCCCAGCTAAGTTTGAATATACGCAAGTTATTAAGGATTCTACGAAGGTTTATGGAGAAAATATAAAAGAGTCCAATTTGAAGTGCAAGAAGATTTTTAGAACACGATGCACCATCAACAATAAAGTATGCAATGTGATAATAAATCATGAAAGTGGTGAGAACTTGGTATCTAAAGTATTGGTGAAAGCTTTAAATTTGAAGACAAAAAAATATTCATCATCCTATCAAGCTTCACATGTTAAAAAGGGGCAAGAAATTCAAAACATTGAGGTATGCAAAATTTCACTTTCTCTTGGTAAGTACTACAAAGACGAGATTAAATGTAACGTGGTAGAGATGGACGATTGTCATGTACTTTAGGGACAAACATTGTACTGTAATGTAGATGCCACTTACATAAATCGAGATAACAGTATATGTTTTGGTGGTATGATAAGAAGATTGTTTTGGTGACATGCAACAAGCAATTTGTGAGTACTGGTGTAAATAAAGAGAGAAAGGTCCACAAGAAAGATGATGAGGTTAAACAAGATGAAATTCAAGATAATCGGAATGTTATCGTCTGTAATACTATAATAGAAAATGAAATGCATCTGCAAGTTGAAAACCCGAAACCTAGTGATCCCTTATACATGGAAATTAACAATGAAAGTAAGTGCAATGATGAAAAACACGGGTGAAATTACAATTTAAAATCCCAAGATTGAGCCGCACTTCGATGATGAACTAGGTGAAGTCCAGATTTTTTCAACAAGAGGAGAGAATTAAAATTTTCAATCACGAAGGAATCAAAAGTGAGGCGTGTCAAATTGATAATAAAAAATTTGTCACCTCCACAATTTTATTGCCAATGAATTGCATGAGAATAAGGAAAATATGGACGATGAGGATTTGAGTCTTCGTACCAATTCTTTTGTATTGAAGAAAGCATCATTGGACATTATACCAGAAGATGAAAAGTGTGAAGAATCGAAAATAGTATCAACGATCTTTATCAATAATGGACTCAATGATGAGAAATCAAACCATGCTTCATTTATGAAGAAATATTGTGCATGAATTATCTATGAAGAAAATAGAATGAGCATGGTAGAAGCAAAATTGACTTCAGACAATGGAACTAAAGAATAACGTTTATCGAGCACATCAAGAAATTGAAATTTCTTCAATATCAGTATTAATGGAAATTTTTGAATATTTTCCTCTCGATTAATTGATTTTCTTTTTCTTCAACCAAACTCGAGGACGAGTTTTCTTCAAGTGGAGAGGATACATCACAACTACAATTACTAGTTTCCTACTACAATTACGTTTTATCTTTTCTAAGAGTTTATCTTTTCAATTATGTTTATCTTTTTAGTTTTCTAGTATATTTGTGATATGACTTTTATTTTTCATTTGATTAGGATTATAATTTCAATTTCCTAATACTATTGGAAGTAAGGAATAACCTTGCCTATATATAGGGGTATTGTACACTTTTTCATAACATCTATCATTATTCAATCAATATCAAAGCAAGTTATTTCAATATTCTTCTTAGGGTCTATTTGATTGTAAGAATAGAATTTGGGTGAAAAACTAATTATAGGGAATTGAATTACCTAAAACTTGTTTAACTGAGAATTGTCAATTAATTGTATTTGATTGGTATAATTTTTCAATTGGAAAATATTGAAATTTTCTATCTTTTGATGTACGCTTGACTTTATTTTTCATGAAAATTGTCAATTAAAGGAATATAATTTGTTTCAATTGTTAATAAAAAAAAAAAAAAAATCGAATACCATTTGTTTGGTTTTGTTTTCCATGAAAATTATCAATTAAAATGATAGATTTGTTTACAATTGAGGAGAGAATTTGTTTCAATTGCAAAAAAAAAAAAAAAAATGAAAAACGAAAAACCACCAAAATGGTGGGAAAAACCAATTCATCAAAAAAGTGGAAAATGCGTCACATGGGGGGGGGGGGGGGGTGGAATCAATTGTCAAGAAAATTTGGCCAATCAAACATGCAAAAGGTGGAAGTTAGAACAACTTCCATGGAAAATAAAGACTATCAAACGGCCCTTAGTTTATTACATAATTCTTATTATAAGAATTTTATTATCGCTTCTGCACCAGCATAAATCCATAAATTTTTACCTGTAGCGTGTATCTTTCCAACGTGCAGTTAAATCCAGCCTTATCCATTGGGCACTGAATCACTTGCCA
Source organism: Osmanthus fragrans (assembly GCA_019395295.1). Lineage (NCBI taxonomy): Eukaryota > Viridiplantae > Streptophyta > Magnoliopsida > Lamiales > Oleaceae > Osmanthus > Osmanthus fragrans. The sequence continues at coordinate 25,989,338 of CM033356.1, forward strand.
TTCCAGCAGATAGCAAACTTTAGAGCTTATGTTCTGATTACCAGTGCTGTCGTTCGAGACAACAATAGGTTGTATGGTAATATACCAGCGTCCAATTTTTGGAGAGTTTATAACCAAAGGACCTATACTAATATCACCTGAAAAATCATGCAATGTTTCAAGCGGCATTGCACCGTGCCTAGCATAATACATCAAGACACTGCTTCCAGCGACATTTGAAGGACGAGTCTGATTAAAGCTGATATTTGATGCCGTAATAATTAGTTGTTCGGCGATTCCTATCACATCCAAGGAGTAGACTCTTGGCCCATAATCTTCATGACAAGCTATCTCATTTGCATTTCTGCAGGAAACCACAGTTTTTGCTGGTTTGCCATATGAATTATTGACTGGAACACTTTCAATTAAACTATAGCTTTCAGTACACAAAAGCATATCAACTGTTTGGTTGCAGAATTTGCCCAACATTGTTGAGGTTGGACATCCTTCCACACTTATGTTGCCACTAAAGGAGTACGTTGGGCCCCTATTAATCTGTAATGTAGATCCGCAAACAGAACGAGTTTAGAAAGTAACCCAACTGAAAGTAACAGTCTAAACAGATATCCAAATCATAGCATCTGGAACTGGAAATTTTTGTTGGAATGAAGACACAAAATATAAAAGCCATAAACCTTTTATAGAAACATAATTTTGAGAAACTGCACCATCACAAAAAAACAATGACAACAGAAAAAAAAAAAAAAAAAAGAGTTCTGGATGTTGTCAGGACTCAGGAACTATGCTTAGTATCTACAACGCTATGATTTCATTTCTCCTAGGAATAATCTTGGGTAAGCTTAAAAACTTTACTCGTAAGTAAATAATTTTTTCATTGGTCGAATTTAGACGCAAGTAACTAACTTATTTTGAGAGAAAGTAAGAGTTACCTCCAAAATAAGCTACTTTTTTCACATTAAACTTAAAGTAAGTTATCCAATTATGTTTTATAGACAAAATATTACCTAAAAGCAACTTTCGTTTTCTTTAATGCTTAGCCAAACATGCTCTCACAAATATTGGAAATGAACAACCAAGGAATCAAAGTTCTCATAGGATGACTAGACCCATAACATTGGTTTTCTACTGTCAAAAATTCCCATCAATGGTGGCATAGCAGAACAAGAACAAACTGTTACGCACTCCAGTTTTCTCATTTCATCAGCTAAAACTATTTCTGAAGTCAGGTTTGGAAAACTGTATTTAATGTTTAATAGAAGTAAATCTTTTAGGAAAACAAAAAGGAGTGACCAAAAAGAAAGAGAGCTCTAAAATGATATTGAATGACTAATAAGGAGCATTTGTGAGCATCAGCGCAATAGTTGTACCATTTTTGATTGAGTCCTCGTAGGTCCAATGCCATTGAATAACCCGAAATACCATGTTCCTGGAGAAATCTGTAAAAGAACTAAGGTTAATTTTGCAATTTTCTAGTGGCTTGAAACCATAAATATACAAATTTCAGAATTTCAGAACTTACGACGAACCTGATCAATTGTCAACATCAATGATATATTATTCTGCATGGGATAGCACTTCTCAACAGTTTGAAGACTTAGATTCCCACTAAATAAACCATCAGAGATGTAATTTATCTCTGCAGTACAAAAATCTTATTGAGCACTCAGTAAAAGTCATATTGATGGGCCAAACAGAAAGCTTGAGGGATTATTGTAGTAATTACAATATTTCTAACATTTAGTGCCATGCAAATTAGCAATATGGATAGATGTATGACATATCAATGATTGAAGCAATTTCAGCTTGAAAGAAAATAATTTTAAAGGGAAATATATAAGAATATACTACTAAAAGCATTCTTGGCGAAGCTTATAAAGTTTACTTATAATAAGTAAGTTTAAGAGGAATATTTTATCTTATTAGTCGAAGTTGAAAATAAGTTACAAATTTTGACAATAATGTAAGAGTTACTTTCAAAATAAGGAACTTGCCCAAACATGTTTTGAAACTGACTTTTACTTCTTTTTTGTAAAGCCTAGCCAAGCATACTATAGATCTACTTTTAGTGGAATGCACTGTTGATGAGCATGTCTTTACAGGAAAAAAAGAAGATGATGATCTCAAGTGTACAATAATGCTAATATTGATTTCAATTACCATCGTATTTTTACCTAGACCCGTTAGAGAAGTATTATAGACATCAGGCAGAGGAGGGCTGCCCTCCCGGATGCATATCATTGGTAAAGAGATATCAGACGCATTTCTAATTCTTTTGAGATCCTGTAAACAGTTAAAATAAAGTTATTAAAGTGTAACAGAAATATGAGTGGGAAATCCAATACCATTTGAGCTTCGATGAAATCTTAAAGCCGACATTTTATTTGTATGACAAATCCAGGTGAAAAAAACAGTTTAAGAATATTGTAAGAGAGAAAGCATAACAATAAAAACTGCAGATTCAGTCTTGCAAGCTTGCACCATCAACAAGGATTTAAATGCAGACTTACAATGTTCACGTCTGATTCCAGAGCTAAAGACATTGCAGAAAACCATGGTGGTAAATCGACTGCAATAAGTGAAATAAAAACATTGTGTCATCACAAGAATAACATCCAACATTGAGCTTCAAAGCTGTATATGCTTCTTTTGAAACAGCTTAAAGGGGATTGGTGATGCACAAAATGAAGTTGACACACTAAGTAGAATTTTTGCAAGAAAAATAACTTTTTTTTAGGTGAATTTGATAATAACTTGCAGAATATACTGTAGCATCCCAGCTCAATGCTAGTACTAGTGAAAAATCGACAGACCAGTTTATCTTATTTGTTAGGGTGACCTTGCCTGTGTATGGTTTAAGGTTTCAGGAAGGGATGGATGGGGTGGTTGGGCAAGGGGACGAAGCATTGATGACTGCAAAGTTGTAAAAGTGTAGCTAATTAGTAGAAGAGACTGTTGGATGTCAAACAACAGAATGCATTCACAAAGACAACTTTTATTTTATGTGAAGATCAACCCAATCGATTCTAATTGCAAGCTTTTCCTTGACATTCATTCAACTTTTTAATGATTGATAATCCCATTGAAATCAAAGAATATTTGAAAAAGAGTCTTCCCCCCTTTCCCAAATGCCAAGAACTTCCTAACCTTTTTTCCTTCTTCACTGGGTGAGTTAGGATTAAAAGAAAGTCCCCTGAGGTCCGCTACTCCCCTCTTCATCTCTCAAACCATTTATTCCTTTGTGCCTTTAGTTTAAGTAGTTGTCATCATTAAATCTATCTTTAACAGCATTTTTGCTTCAGTTGAGGATAATAGAAGGATTTGGATAGTAGGTAGTGACTCGTTACCCAAAACACAGGGTATGGACGCCTACCTAGTGCCACTGTTAACTTCTAAGTTGTGTCAACTTATCCTAACGATTTTCTTTCAATTGGAAATTGGTTCTTCACCATGTACGAAGATCTGCTTAAACCACAGCCCCTAAGATCATATTTTGCCAAAATATAACGCTAAACTTACCGATGCAAAAATTCATTCATAATAAAATACTAAAGAGAATGATAACTTCATCACAACTCAAGAAGCCTAACATCTCATAATGCTTAGAAATCCCAGTAATCTATAAAGAGAAGTAAGTTCTATAAAAAAGATCAGTTCAAAATTGATTACACTGGAAAGAACAACACAGACAAAGAAAATGGAGCAGGAAAAAAATTTAAAAAACCAAGAATAGAACATAGTAAGAGTGTCATTCCATTAACGGTATAAAAGGTAAAACTTTAGCAGGGCAAACAGGGCCCGAAACTCATACTGCCCCGGGAAACCAAATTTAGTATAAATGGCATCGAACTGAGTCCAATAGAGGGAAAAACTAAATGGATTACTCTGACTACCATGGCCGACAAATTCATAATGACGAAAAAACTGAAAAAAAACATTAATTTACATAGCTATTTATTAAAAATGCACTGCCTTCATTAAGAAGGCCAACAAAGACAAACATTTTTGCCTACACCACCCAGCCTAACAAATCAGAATGCTAACAAGATCTATATAGTGAACAACCAAAAAATGGAAAGATCAAACAGAATTCCAAATAACCAACAAGATCTATGTAGTGAACTGAACAAGAAGACTCCTTAGCAGACTCCAATTTTTTTGGAAAAAGAGTTAGTCCAGCGTCATTCTGTATCAATAACGCAAATTTTAATACATTCATTAACAGCATCAATAAAGAATTTTTTTTTTCCCCTTCACCAAGCAGCCTGAGAACCTATATTGCTCACATAAAGAAACCACATAAAAGGATCAATCTGACATGAAATGCAGTCTTTAAGAACACTATAAGATCATGTTTTTCACCACAACCCACAAGATAAACAAGCTAAAATCAAATTGACAATAAGCCAAACCTGCTAAATAAAACATTAATCAAGAACACCAGGAAAAAAAAATAAAAAAATCTTCAATTTAATTTAATAAATCAAACTTTATTCCGACAGAAAAATATACCTCTGATATACCTCCATTCATAAGGTTTGAGCGCAGTCTTTCCATACGTGAAGCTAGAAACAGTGAAAGTATTGTACAGACCACCACGTACCTGTTCTTGTGAATCACACGTATACACAAAAACAGTAAAGAGCAAACATAGATTCAGATAAGACTGACCCAGAATCCAATTCTTTATCATCTTTGTCTTTTTTTCTCCTTTTTCACTAATTCATCACTATAGTCTATACATAAATCAAGAATCGTATAATACAATTCTTCAATTATTGAATAAAAAAAAACTATCCCATGAACATATCTACGCACTGCTGCAGTATATATGTATGAAATAAAATAAATTAATTGAGTTCTTTCTCCGGTGATTACTATACTTTAGAACTCTATAATATAATATGCAAAAAAGAATTGGCGTGCGTTGATTTTTTTTGGGTTTGCTGGTTGACTGTTGCTCTTAAGGAGTCTTTCTTGAATAAAAAAACACGGAAAGGAAATGATCACGCTCTGGTTTATTGACGTGAGAGTCACGCTCCGGTTAGGGCCTGAGTGAAGGGATATTTATTATTATTATGAAATAATGCTATATTTATATTATGGTATACATAACAATATCCATAATATATACATGACATCACATTATGGTTGACAAAACTATTTTTTAATCTTTCAATAATATTATGTCATGTTTATATTATGAATATCCTTATGAATATCATAATGTACATGTAGCATAACTCATTTATTATTAGTGGAATTGAGCATTTAACTTGCATAGATTCAATTAAATGATTTATATAATTTTACATTATTCTTAAATAAATTTATTGTTTAATATCTACTTACCATCTAGACTGGTTTTGAACTCAAGTGAGGATGAATAACATCACTTACTTATAAAATATTTGAAAAATAAAATATTAATGAATTTCGACTAGCTTTATTAACTTATTGCAATATATTTATTTATGTTGAATTGTTAATTTTTTGTTAATCGTATTTGAGAATTTATATTTAAAAATTTTATAATTATATTTATAATAATATTTTTTTAACTAAATGATTTCTCTATCTAAATGAAAAGTATGAAAAATGTTCTATCTTAAAAATTAATAAAAGAAAAATACATAATGTAATTATAATAATACAATAAATCTATTACCAAAAGTAAACTTCAATAGAGGTTTCTAGATTTTTTGAAAAAGTGATTATCATAAACTTCAAGGTTTTAGTTTTCAAAAAAATTGCAATTTTTCCAAAGGATTTTTTACTATTTTCAAGAAAATTTATTTTCTTTCATTAGTCAAATGAATTTAATAGATTTTGACAAAAAAAGTGCAACAAGTTCACATGATGAAAATGAAATTTCTGTCGACAGGTTTATTTGTTTGGCTTGAACTCGATAAGATTATGAATTAATAGTTTAAATTTAAATTGATTCTTCTTTTATATTATTTTTAACTTATATTGTATTAATTAACGTTTGAGATCTAAACTATGATTAAAGGTACATCCTTAATATTTTCTTCGTCTCATTTATATAGACTTGTTTTATTTTTCACATAGATTACATTTTTTTATTTAAATGTTATTGAAAAAATATTTTTTGTCAAAAACTTTTTTAATCTATCATTATTTATATTTGTACAATTTCAAAATTAAGTAAAAAAATTGATTATAACTAGAAAAATTAAATAAAGATATATTAGCAAACGAATAAAGTAAAATATGCCTTTACTTTATAAAAGTAAAGATGAGATAGAATACTGTTTACTTTTAGGATAAATAATTCTACCTTTTTCTATATTTTGGAATCTTCCATCATAAATAGTTAATAAAACTTTAGTCCCAAAGTTTTTTCTCATTAAACATTTAACTCCTATTACTATTAAACCTAAATGCATAAATTTAAAATTTTTCTTTTTAAATCTTTTTTAGATTGTTCTGAGATTAATGATAACTTTCTAACTTGACCATCTAAACACTGAATTGAAACTTCTCTAGTATGTCTGAAAAATTGAGTTCTTGATTCTAATAAACCTCTATTATATAAATTCTCTGGACTTAATAACTGTAAACCATGAGTCTGAAATCTATCATAATCCTGTTCTGGATCAATTAATTCTTCAATATTCTGATTATATTGAGGTTGTCTATTTAATATTCTTTCTATAATATTACTACTTATACTAGAAGTACTAAGTCTCCTATTAGAGGATTCTACAGATTCTGTTTCTCTAATACTTCTACTCCTTCCAAGAAAACTATTATTATTCATATTTATAAAAATTTGTTGAAATTTTTCTAGTTATAGTTTCTTTTCCTGTTGTTTTTAAACTTAAATTATCTAATTTATTTATAACATTATCTATACCTTCTGTAGGTTGATTTCCTATATTATTTAATCTTTTATTAATATTTTCAATAGCTTCTGTTATTCTTAGATCTGGAAATTTACTAAAATTTTCAATCTTAATAATTTTATCTAAAATACTTTTATTTTGTTCTTTTATAAAATCTAAATTTTCTCTTATTATAATTATATCTACTTCTAATTTTAAGATCTTTTTATTTAAATTAGATACTTCTTTATTTAATAAATTCAGTATCTATTAATCTGACAGATAATAAAAAGAATCTAAAGAATGTCTACCTGATGAATAACTATAATTTATTCTAAAATAATGATTACAATTATTATTTTCCAAAAAACACTCACAATTAAAATCTTCTTTTACTAAATCTGTTTCTAATTCTAGAGAAAATATAAAATCAAAATAATCTATAAAATATTGTTCTCTAAATTCTGATATTAAAGATCTTGCTAAAATAATTTCTTTTACTTCTATAGGTAAATCTTTAACTACTTGTAATATAGCAAATAAATAATCTATTGGTTTTTCTCTTTCTACAGAGTCTGTAAACTCTAAACTATATTCAAAGTCTCTAAATGTATTATTATGAAATGAAAAACTATAAACTATTTTATCTACTTCTATTCTATGAATTTTGAAAAACATAAAATTCTAATATTATACCTTTGTAGCGTAATCTGTTGTCTAATTATTTGAAGATCTGTTCTGTAAAACCACCAAAATCAAAACACACGCTCTGATACCAATAAAAAGGGGGGTCCTGAAAAACAATAAATTGTTTGACAGAATTGAAGGCGGTTGAAACAACTGTTAATAAAAATCCTACTCAGTACTCTCCTTAACTATAAATCCTCATTTTTTTCATAATATAATATATATTTTTTAAACAACAAATCACATTCAAAGATATCAAAAGAAAAGTTTTGATATTATAAGAATACTCTGGGTTGCATTCAGTATTCTTTATAACAGATATTGTGAATTCTATATAAAGGGAAAGTGAATCGTTAACTTGATTTGTACAGGGGGGAAATTAATATCTTTCCATTTATGTGAATTTGAGAGTCACAAATTTATGATCACAACTCTACAATATATCTTTGAATGTGATTTGTTTAAAAAAAAAAAAAAAAAAAAAAAAGGGAAAGTGAATCGTTAACTTGATTTGTACAGGGGGAAATTATTATCTTTCCATTTATGTGAATTTGAGAGTCACAAATTTATGATCACAACTCTACAATAGAGAATGAAAAATCATATGAATCATTGCTGTATGATGTTAAATATCATGTCAAATATCATTTTGGTCACATCTGACAACCATTTTAGACAACATGAACGGATAGTAATGTTATAAAAAATAATCATTGTAGCATTTATCAAACGAGATCTATACAGCAAATTTTAAAACCATGTATATATATTAGTGTCATTATGAGGATATTCTACACATCTGAATGCAATAATTTTTTTTATGTAAAATTCATATGTTATCAATGTAATGAGCCGTAGCCGCAATATAACATTTTATATTACTATCGTTCCATAAATCAGAGGTAAGCGATATAACACTATTAAAAAATTTTAGTTGTTCGATAACAATTTGTTTTCTTTTGTTATATAATTTTATAATATTTAAACGAAGATTATTTCTAATACTGAAATTTTTATTATATGAGATCCATAGATTATTTAAAATACATTTTTCTTCTCTAGATAGAGATCTATAATGTAAAATCTTAAAAAAATATTCATAATGCCCTTCTAGACAGGTGAAAGATGTCCATTTAATACTGTCTGGGTGCATTTTTACTTGCCAAAATCTTGACTTTAAATCAAATTTACTAAAAATTTTACAGTCTTGTATCTTATTTACTAAAACTGTTTTATTTTGAAAACCAAAAACTTTTAGTCTTTCCAAATAGTAATATTTCTTTTAAAATTTTACCTCATATCTCTCTATCTAGAGAAGAAAAATGTATTTTAGATAATCCATTCTCATATAATAAAAATCCTAAAGATCAGAAATATTTTCTTGCATGCATGAATGCATTGTTAGAACATTTTAGTCAGAACAAAAACAAATATAAATTTTTTGTTGTAGTCAAAGGTAAAAAAATTAGGAATTTTTCATTCTTGGATAGATCTATTGTCCAAATGTATATTTCGAATTTATGTTTTGAACAAGTAAATATTGATTTATGTTACTTGAAGATTTTTATAAGAGCATTCAATATTTGAACAAATAGAAAAATGTATCTTGGTCGCGGCTAAATTGAGTGCTTAAGTTGTTATATACAAAAATATTCAATTTATAAATTGATCAAAACTAATTGTCTGTGACTAGTAGATAAAGTCGGACACTTTATTTTGAATTTTGATAAGGTCGTATGATCTTTATAAACATTTATCTTGATTATGGTAATAAAATAAAATAAAAATATTATTGGACATGACCAAGTAACATTAAATGTTATTGACGGTCTAACATACGCATGAATCATAAACGGGTTATGAATGTTAGCTATTAATTGGAGTTACCAAAATATATTAAGACCAGCAAAGATTAGTTTTGAAACTAATTGTGGTAAAAGTACAGAATATAGTTTACCAAAAGACTCAGTATGGGTAAGAGATTTATCTTTAAATACAGACTTAATTTTCGGATTAAGTTTCTTATTAAAAGATAATGGTAGTATAATGATTAGTAAAGATTTTATTCAACTACAAAAATTTACAATTTGTGCTCCTAACTATAGTAAGAACATTCTATCAGAGTTCGCTGAGAAGCGTGGTGGAACTATTATAAAAGGCAATGAAAAAGAGTGTGAGTGTAGTAAAGAAAAAGAATGTCAGTTAATAGAAGAAAATGAAGAAGAATTTGATGAATTAGGATTAGGATTAGAAAATTATTATGAGTCAATTAAAGAAGAAGATGATTTGAGATCAGAATTTGTGGAAATAGAAAAAGTATATGACTTGTTAATTACAGAACAAGATATAGAAAATATGATTAGTAAATTAGAAATATTAGAAATATTATGAGAAAATGTTTAAAATTTTGGGAAAAAGATAAAATATATTGTGAATTAAAAATAAAGAACCCAGAATATATAATTAAAACTAAAAATATAGAAGCAACTAATCAAGACATTGAAGACTTTAAAATGCATATTACAGATTTATTAAAATTAGGAGTAATAAGAAAATCAGACAGTCCACATAGATCAGCAGCATTTATAGTAAGAAAATATTCAGAAATAGTTAGAGGAAAAAGTAGAATGGTTATAAATTATAAAAGATTTAATGATAATACTATAGATGATGCATATAATATTCCAGATAAGACAGTATTAATAAATAGAATACAAGGATGTAATATTTTTAGCAAGTTTGATTTAAAGTCAGGATTTTGGCAGGTAAAAATGCATCCAGACTCAATAATATGGACAGCTTTTACATGTCCAGAAGGTCATTTCGAATGGTTAGTTATGCCATTTGGAATTAAGAATGCACCTAGTATATTTCAAAGAAAGATGGATAGTATATTCAGTAAACATAGTAATTTTATTATTACTTATATAGATGATATATTAGTTTTTAGTAAAAATAGAAGAGAACATAGAGGTCATTTACAGATCTTATTCTCAGAATTCATTAGACATGGTTTAATCATAAATAAGAAGAAAATGTTCTTATTTAAAGAATATATAGAATTTTTAGGAGTAAATATAGGAAGAGGGCAAATAGAATTACAACCTCATATAGCTCAGAAAGCCTTAGAGTTTCCTGATAAATTAGAAGATTTGAAACAGTTACAGAAATTTTTAGGATTAGTAAATTATGCAAGACCATTTATAAAAAATTTACGTAAAATTGCAGGACCATTATATGGTAAGACTTCTCCAAAAGGACAAAAATATTTTAATATAGAAGATATTAAATTAGTTAAAAAAATAAAAGAAAAGTTAAGAGAATTACCTAAATTAACCATGCCACTAGATACAGATTATTTAATAATAGAAACAGACGGCAGTATTACAGGTTGGGGAGCAATTTTAATTGCAAAACCCAATAAATATTCAGATAAAGAAATTGAAAAGATAGTCAGATATAATAGTGGAAATTATAAAGAAAAAATAAATTCTAGTAGTATAGATTTAGAATTATTAGCAATTATTTATGCAATAGATTCTTTTGAGTTATTTATTATTTCTCAAAAAGAAATTACTATAAGAACTGACTGTGAAGCTATAGTTAGTTTTGTTAGTAAATTAAAATTAGAAAACAAGAGAAGTAATCGAAGAAGATGGTTAAATTTTATAGATAGAATTACAAATACAGGAATAATTTTTAATTTTGAACATATCAAAGGTAGTGATAATAAAATAGCAGATATTCTTAGTAGAATTATTAAGGAAAAAGAATATGACTAATATTTTATTGCAGATGCAGAGACCAAGAGGCCCAAGGCCAGGAATGCTGCAAAGCACTCCCAGTTCTTCTTCTCAGACTCAGACTAATGTAGCACAGACCTTTGATAAATTAAGATTTGGTAATATAGAACTAGTATGTTTTCCTAACAGTAATATTAGTTTTAAATTATTGCCTCATATTTCAGCAACAAGATCAGAAAAATGTATTTTAGACAATTTATGGATTGCTTATAATAAGAATCCTAAAGACCAGAAATATTTCTTAGCTTGTTTAAATGCATTATCAGAACATTTTAACCAAGACCATAGGAAGTTTAAATGTTATGTAGTTTTACAAGGCAGATTACCAGGAATTTATCATACCTGGTTAGAAGTAGCAGACTGTATTAAAAATTTTCCAAATCCTCTTTACAAAGGATTTTATTCAATTTCAGAAGCATTAGATGAGTGTAGAAAGTATTTAGGTATTAATTATTTTATAGCACCATCTTTAAAGAATGTTTCAGACGATCAGTTAGATTTTTCTTCAAAGTTTTGTTTAAATTGTGAGAATATGAATAAGAATTTGAAAATTTTAAATGAATCTAATCAGAAACTTCAGCAAGAGAAACTTATTTTACAACAGAAGATTTCTGATTTAGAACGAGAAATTATTAGACTAAAAATTTCAAATCCAGATTTTAGACAAGGTACTATAGAGCCACAGAAGTCTATAGCTAGTCCAGTTCAAACGGAAACTGGTAAAGACTTAACAAATCCGTTGATGGCTATGAACTTGCCAAAAGTTCAACAGACTCAGGAGACTGTTGATTCTCCTACTAGACAGACTCAACAGGCTGTTAATCCTGTTACAGATCTTCAAGACCAGACACAGCAGACTGGTACTTCTGCTACTAGATTAATAAGTCCTTTAGATTTAAAGCAGAATAAACCAATAATTTTAGAATCAGATTATCAAGATGCTCAAGATCCGAACCAGATTTCTCAATCAGATGTTAGAAAATTAAAAGAAATGTTCAATAAGTTGAAGAATTTCAGCAGAAAAATACGAGAAAAAAGAAGAAGTTACTGGTAAAAAAGAAAGATAGTAGAAGACGATACATTTTACAAAGATCCACTAATAATTCAGAAGATGAAGACAACTCAGACTGCAACAAAGAATTGGATAATTGTGCAGAAAGTGGAGATTCTTTAGATACAATCGGGAGACAGAATTATGAAACACGATAAGAATCCCATAAAGAGAAGATTATGGCAGACAGAAGATAGCCAGAATTCCAATAATCAGAGACACTTGGCAAGAAAAAGATGAAAGAAAGAAGATGCTTGTACGAAAAGATTTTTCTTTTAATAAAGTAGTTTGTTTTATATAGAATTAGTCAAAAAAGAAAAGATGCCTTTACTTTATAAAAGTAAAGATGAGATAGAATACTGTTTACTTTTAGACTTTTGTAAAAGTTAGGACAGTTTTTTATTATTTTCTTTTTGAAAAATTGTAAAGCAAAAGATTCTTTTACTATTCTTTACGTGGTTTCTCTGCCTATTTAAAGAGAAGCCAATTCATTTGTAATGGATATAGAGTTTTGATACAAAAATACAATATCAAGTTCTCTCCAAAAACAATGTTTTAATTTGGGTAATTGGCGCGAAACGTCCCTACCTTTGCATGTTTCTGTGCAAAACGTCCCCACCTTTCGTTTTTTGGTGTAAAACGTCCTTACCTTTCACTTTCTTGGCGCAAAACGCCCTTTTGACCAATTTTTAATTTAAAATGACCAATATACCCTTCCTTTTAAATAGAACAAAAAAAAAGAAAAGGAAAATCAAGAATAAGTTACAATCTTACTCCTAAACTTTCTAAAAAATGCAAATCAATCCAAAACTTAAAAATATGAAGAACAAAAAAAAAAATCTCTTGCCCCTTTTCAGCCGAATGCATGAGCTCATTTTCCGGCGACTTCCGGCCGCCCAAACTTTTAACAGTTGGTCCCAACATGTTCTCCTCATTACCCTCTACAACTACATCCCAAGAAATCCTCATAACTCATTGTAATTTGGCCTGAAATCAAATTCAAAAATTGCAGCCTGAAAATCGGTCAAACACCCACAACTCGCCGTCTGGCCACCCAACCGGCCGGAATCCACTACTGGTGGACTCCCCTCATCAAGTCGAAGCTACCTATGAAAACAATTTCCTCCAACAAGCAACCAACAATCACCAATTTCAAAGCAAAAAAATCCAGTCGCATGCGCTCGCGAAAATGCCACAGAAACGGCCAGATTTCGACGCCCTCCAGATGACCCATGGTGGCAGACCACCTGGGCTGGGTTCGCCTTCACCTGGCGCACCTAGCCCAACCATGGGTCAGGGTCAAATGCGATCGTGGGGGGCGGTCGGAGATGATGTTTTCGGAGATTTTCAAAATTTTTGGCAGCGAACTTTGAGCATTAATTTCGGCCAAAATACTTGATGAAGTTGGAGAGGTTGGATGGGAGTTGAAGAGAAAGTTAAGGGCTATCGACCGGTGTCCAAGTCCGGCGACTTTGACGGCTGTAAGTGGGCTGGCAGGCGACGACAGGGTGGGGGTAAGGTGGGGGAAGAATTTGAAGTTTGGAGGGTTATTTGCACTTTTTAAAACGTTTGGACCTGTATTTGAAATTTGTTCTTTATTTTCATTTTCTTTTCTTTTTTTCCATTTAAAAGGAAGGGTATATTGGTCATTTTAAGTTAAAAATTGGTCAAAAGGGCGTTTTGCGCCAAGAAAGTGAAAGGTATGGACGTTTTACACCAAAAAACGAAAGGTGGGGACGTTTTGCACAGAAACATGCAAAGGTAGGGACGTTTTGTGCCAATTACCCTTTTAATTTCTTTCCCTTCCCGAAAGGGAAATCCTTATCTTTCCTTTATCTTTTAAGTAATGTAATATCCTACAAAAAGATTTTCTTTTAAGTTTTATATAATTTTGTTTGAATGTTCTAAGGAATGGATCTAATAATCAATATTATTTCCAGATCCTATAAGAACAGATGTTAATAGTTTGTTTTTCAAAAGTTGAAGAAATTTTGAACAGTGTTATATTCAATGCCGAATGCAACCACTGGCTAGAATATAATATCAAGATTTTGGAAACTGTTTTTGTAAATGTTTTGTAAAAAGATTTTATGCTTCATACTGGGTATATGATAAAAGCATGTCTTAATTTTGAGTTTTTAAAAGCTGTTTTAAAATCAGTCCTGAGTGACCTCCCAGAAAGCGTAAAGGCCCAGTGGAGAGGCTAAGAAGCGCTATAGAGGAGAGAAAGGGATACTGTTTTAAAACTATTTTGTAAGGAATTGTCTGAAAAGTCCTGTCCTTATAAAATAGAAATTAGGCCAAAGATCATATATCCCAGATGGCATAATTTTATCATTTCAAAGAAAATGATTTTGAAAAATAGTTTTGAAAGTGTTATAAAGAATACTGAATGCAACCCAGAGTATTCTTATAATATCAAAATTTTTCTTTTGATATTTTTGAATGTGATTTGTTGTTTTATGAATATCCTTATGGATATCATAATGTACATGTAGCATAACTCATTTATTATTAGTGGAATTGAGCATTTAACTTGCATAGATTCAATTAAATGAGTTATATAATTTTACATTATTCTTAAATAAATTTATTGTTTAATATCTACTTACCATCTAGACTGGTTTTGAACTCAAGTGAGGATGAATAACATCACTTACTTATAAAATATTTGAAAAATAAAATATTAATGAATTTCGACTAGCTTTATTAACTTATTGCAATATATTTATTTATGTTGAATTGTTAATTTTTTTGTTAATCGTATTTGAGAATTTATATTTAAAAATTTTATAATTATATTTATAATAATATTTTTTTAACTAAATGATTTCTCTATCTAAATGAAAAGTATGAAAAATGTTCTATCTTAAAAATTAATAAAAGAAAAATACATAATGTAATTATAATAATACAATAAATCTATTACCAAAAGTAAACTTCAATAGAGGTTTCTAGATTTTTTGAAAAAGTGATTATCATAAACTTCAAGGTTTTATTTTTCAAAAAAATTGCAATTTTTCCAAAGGATTTTTTACTATTTTCAAGAAAATTTATTTTCTTTCATTAGTCAAATGAATTTAATAGATTTTGACAAAAAAAGTGCAACAAGTTCACATGATGAAAATGAAATTTCTGTCGACAGGTTTACTTGTTTGGCTTGAACTCGATAAGATTATGAATTAATAGTTTAAATTTAAATTGATTCTTCTTTTATATTATTTTTAACTTATATTGTATTAATTAACGTTTGAGATCTAAACTATGATTAAAGGTACATCCTTAATATTTTCTTCGTCTCATTTATATAGACTTGTTTTATTTTTCACATAGATTACATTTTTTTATTTAAATGTTATTGAAAAAATATTTTTTGTCAAAAACTTTTTTAATCTATCATTATTTATATTTGTACAATTTCAAAATTAAGTGAAAAAATTGATTATAACTAGAAAAATTAAATAAAGGTATATTAGCAAACGAATAAAGTAAAATATTCTCTATAAAGAAACATGATTATATAATTGAGATAAAAAAAATAAAAAAAGTCAAAATATATAAATGGGATGGAGAGAATATTTGTCGAACCCTTTATTGCTGCTTTAAAAAAAATCAAGTGATAAAAACATTTAATTAATAATTGTTATTTTATGAAAATAACTATAAATAATAGTAAATAGTAAGAAAATATATATATACTTGGGGTGTCATCGATTGAGATTATAATGAATTTTAAAAAATCCTTTTAAATTTAGGTGCTCCCAATTAAGATTTTAATAAAATCTATTAAAATATATGTGTCTCCAATTGAGATTTTAATGAAATTCAATAAAATCCTCTAAAATTCAGGTATCGTCAATAACTAGTGAATTTATAAAGATTACATTAATACAGTGATTTTAAAGATCTGGATGGATCCAAGCTTAAAAATACATATAAACAAACATTTTGGAATTTCACCATATTTGATGAGTTTCTTATTAAATTTGTGAAAATCTATTCAAATCTACGAAATTCAATAAGATTTATAGACCTTTAAAATTTATCAAAAGGGAAAAAAAATCACAAATCATGTATTAAGTATGCGCAATTCTAAAATTCAGTTTTAAGTTTAAAAATGCAAAAATCATGTATTAGTTAATTAAATAAAAATATTTTATTAATTAAATATAATAATGTCATAATTATATAATTAATGGTCACATATACATAATTATATGACACAACTTATTTATTGATCACATATTATTTTAAGGACACAAATCAAAAAATTTATAGGTCACATTTTATTTATTTGATCACGAATCAAAAAAATTATAAGTCACAGTTTATCTATCAGTCACATATTTTCAAATATGTTGGTCACAGATTTTTTCGAAGTAAAAAATAAACAATTTTATAGGTCATAGATCAAAAAAATTATAAGTTACAATTTATTTATTGATCAAATATTTTCAAATTTATTGATCACAAATTATTTTTTAGCCACACTTTATCGAATTTTAAGTTCACAGTTTAATAGTTAGTCACAAATATTCAAATAATTGATCGCATACACCAAATACCCCACCTCCGATCCCGATCCATCACCAATCATGGTCACGAAATCACCACAAACAACCTCCACTTCCACCACACCCGCCAACAACCAAAAAAACGTCAACCACCACACAATCAACTACTCCGCACCACACAAAAAAAAAAAAAAAAAAAAAAACAGTCTCTGCTGCCTGCGGCTGCAATTCAACGAAAAACATCCACCACTATGGTCGTCCCATCCACAATAACCCCTACAACTTCCATGACCACCATCTCACCACCGCAGCCAACATCACAACTACCACTACGCAAACACCACCAACAAATTAGATCCCATTACCAACATAACCACCACCTCACAAGCGCCGTCAACATCAACTCCACCACAGCTATGGCCAAGAACTGCAAATACAATCAACAAAAATCATCTCCAAAAACTTTGGCGCCGTCAGATCGAACTATTGCAGCAGGCCGCGGAGTCATATCGCCACACTACAACGCTAGCTAGCTAGATCCAGTGCACTATACTCACCACTGCCGCGTTGCTGCCATTCTAATACACCTTACTGGAGTCGATCTTGCTACAGTGTCACGGCGCTGCTATTCGCAGCAGTGTCGACCAACAAAGCCGAGTAGAGAAGAAGCGACGCTCACACCCGCTCACCGTCGCCATTATGAGCAGAGAAGATGCGGTGCTCAAACTCCCAAGCAAATGCAATGGTGACAGCGAAACCATGAATTTAGGACAGAGAAGAGAGACGGGAAATGATGAAAAAGAAAGGGGAAACAGATCTAGGGCTTGGGGGTATGAGTGCCGTTGCCGTTGTCGTCGTGAACAAACCTGCGATTATGAGAGCGATGAGAGAGAAAACGAGATAAGAGAGTGAGATGATAGAAATGATAATTTTAATTTTGACTAAATACCCGATTTATGCTTAACTAAACTTTATACATGATTTTAGAATTGTTACCTTTAAACACTTGCTTTGGTGTAATTTTCTCTTATTAAAATTTTAGTTGATGACACCTCGTTAGTGTGACAGTGCTCAAACTAATCTGTATTTATAAAATGAAAAGCCTGGATTTGAGCGTAGTCACAAAAATTCTATAGGGAAATTGACAAAAATATACTTGGAAGAAATCATTACTAGATTTTAATAAAAGTTGGTGAAATGTGTAATTAAAAAATTGTGTGACACATAAAATATGTGGTTGAAATTAATTATTGACTTTAAATTTGATTAAAAAATATATATTAAGTCATACCAAATGGGGCATAATGTGTCATGTCTCGTGACAATTTAATGTCTATATAGACCTTTCATAAAGGTAGAATACCGTGCACATAATCTTAATAGGTTGGATACATGAGAGCCACAAATAAAAGGTTGAAGGTTGGGGATCTGAATTTAGCCCCATTCTGTTGGGAGTGTTTTGAAAAAAAATATTTAGGAGAATGTAAGATAAAAAAAGTAGAATTTTTAATTAAAATTACTTGTAAAATGGTTTATTTCATGAATATATAATCGAAGATGAGTATTTTAGTAAAAAAGTGGTTGAAAATAATGATAGTCAAAACATGTGCTTAGTTTGGTCAAACATCACGCGTGACTCGTGGCACGTTCTGCGTTAGGTGGATACCGTGCGTACATTGTTAAAAGATTGGGAAGATGGTTGCTTAAATGGAAGCTTGAGGATATGAATGTCACATTTACTGGAGGTTGGGGACCTGGTGGAATTTTCCCTGTTATTTTCATTCTTCGAAAATTTCAGATCTTCTTGGTCATTGCTTCTTCTTCTGCAGCAATGGCATCACACTGATTTTCGATAATTCGAACGCTTCACCAGAACCCTATCTTTTTATCTCTATATATACACATTGAAATCCCTACGAGAAGATGTATATGGCATATGGATGGCCGCAGGTAATCCCACTGGAATTACCGAATTCCCCCTCCACACAGCAGATCTTATATATCAAAATCGTCAATCGTTTGCTCCTTGTTGTTGCCCCCTCTCATCTTGAGCTTTGGTCCGCCTCTCAGGTCTAACAGCCATGCATACACATTATTTTATGTGTATGATGATTTTAGTTAACCATTTTTTTATGGATAATTGTTGGGGAATTTAGTGTTTTTGTTTTGAATTTTCAGCACAGAATGAGATTGGGGAAGTATAAGAGAGACGCGGATTCGATTCAGAGAGAGGGAGAAAATGTGCAGGCGGTTTGGAGCCCGGATATGAAACTGGTTGCTGTTCTTGTAAGTACTGAATTATTCTAACTTCTGCCTTTTGAGTTATTACGGCGTTGTCTCATGTCTGTATGATGGTAGTGTAGAAATGGACTAGATTTTGGTAAGATAATTGATTATAGTGATATGCTATTGTGGAGTAGCATCCAAACAGCATACGAGATTGAGCTATAACATTGGCTAGTTTGAGATTTTGTGACGGGTATTTTTTAATATAGACGAAGAATTAGTATTTAACTCAGTTGCCATAGTTGCTATTTTTTGCTGTTGGGGCTTATGAAGTTTTGTCTATCATCGTAAGTGTACATGGAGTGTCAATATCTTGTGCGAATATTGGTAACATTGAGTTATGGCAACATCGTGGTGCTCCATTGAGTTATTGCACAATTAGTTTTAGCAGTTGAACTTCATCATCAAATTATTATGCTTGGTGGAATGATAAATTGTGGGAATCCTCAAGTATATTTTTCGAGCATGTGGTCGTCTCAAGTAGCTTCTATTTTCCAAATCATGAAGAAGTTGGCACTAAATGCAGTTCAAATGATCACTCAGGAAGGAAAAGCGTATCAGGAACTGAAATCTCTGATATTTTTATTTTCTAGTACTAACAAATTTTCCTTAAATTTGCTCATTTGATCCCTAAATTATGTTAGGTGGCTTTGGTCGCTGAAAAAATTGTTCATTTTTGCAGACATCTTCATTTTATCTACACATTTTTAAGGTTCACTTCACAGAAAAGAAAATACAAATTGGCGGGAAGCAACCGACTGGGTTATTTCTGGTTAAGATCTCTTTACTTCTCAGCGAGCAAGTTCCCTTTGCAAATAAGAACTTAACCGTGTAAGGACTTAATTCTTATTTGAACTTTACTGTGTAGCTCCCAGCTTCATTTCTTTACATAATGAGAGTTTCTGAATATTAATGAATCAGCAACGTTTTTCAAAGAATCAACTAGGATGTAATCATTAAAATTTGATTATCTGCTTGCCATAGTGTATTTGGAAGCAAATTGATATTTTCATTTTCCCCAGCAAATATCGGATATCACATTAATCTACCAATCAACAAGCTATCACAAGAAGACGATTTATTAGGGTCTGAAGGTAATTGAGTGATGAAAACATATCGAGGCACTTTATGCAAGGAAATCTTGAAGGTTAACCAGCAACTAACACCATGGTTGTGTTTCTATTCCATAAGATATTTGTAAACAAGAATATATTGTAGTTGTACTTGTAAGGAAAAAAGAAAGAAATATAAAAATAATTTATAAGTGCCTTCTCCTTGTATTACATGCAATCAAACTCATAAGTGAACACTGAACAGTGGCAGATTTTTGCTAAATGACTAAGAGGCGAAATGAAGGAGAGAAATCCACATGACATGTAGTAACGAGAAAGGAAACAAACCAAGAAACATAAAAACACAGTTATGATGTGTGAGATGGGCGCTAATAAATTCCCTCAATTTTTTACTTTAGAAAGAGTAACTTGTGTTCGGGTTTGTTTTTCTTCTCTTTTTCCTGATACTTGTTAGATCCATCATGAGTGAAGCAAGAGGACTTTTTATCAAACATATATTTTCTTAAAATTGTTTTTGACATAATTAACCAAATAGGGCAAGCTCAATCAAATTTGTTAGTCTCTGAAAATGAGCATGATACTAGACCATCTGTAATTTCATGCGTTGAGATTATGAGAGCATATCCTTGGACTTTGTAGGAGCATATAGCTTGCCAAGAGGGATATTTCTATTTAAATTTCAGGTGCGCTGGTGATGTGGATAAAACAATTACCAAGACTAACAAGATGGAAAAAGAACTCTGAAACAAACTTGAAAGAAAAGTTTTTTGGATAAATTTTTTTCCCTAGTATTCCCTCTATAAATTGTGATACTTTGTGCTGCCTAGAAATGCTTATAAAGTGAAAAGGAGAGTTGGGTAAAAAAAAAAAGTTTACTGGTGGTCATGAAGGAAAGAACCTCAAGAACAGTTTTTGCTTCAATATTTGCTTTTGATGGAAGGATATTCCATAGGCATATATTGATTTTGTTATTTCTTATGACCAAGAGTATTTTATACAGGTTTCTTATTTTCTTTTTCATGCCTTTACACTAAAGGGAAATGAGAAGACAAGTGAGACCAATGACAAAGAACGGAAATAATTTGATGACGAGGAGGAGGAGGATGATAGGGCAATCAAATATGTTATAAATCCTTTAAAGATTCTATTAGTATTAATGATGTAGGAGATTCCTTGGTTATTGTACTTCTAATAGTAGATTACAATTTTGTTATGCGATTACTAATTTTAGAAATTATTATTTGCTGCTTTGTGGATCTGTTTTATGTTTATTTCACAAATTGAATTGTTTGCAAATTAGGCTTTGATTTTGTTGATTAGATTTATTTGGGTTTTTTAGATGGTTTATGGTTAATTATGAGCATATTCTTTTGAATTATTTTATTAGTTTGTCTAAAGGCTTATTAGGCTCATCTAGGTAAAACTCCCTGGTACTCAATTTAGCCTTTTAAAACATTATCTGGAAGTAGACATTTTTGGGTTTATGTATGATTTTATTTATCTATTTTTTTTTTGGTTAAGGGAATTTTCACTGTGGATGGAACCATGAAAATAGAAGAACGTGACCCTGTTTCCCTATATGGTTATGTGGAGCTTATTTATTTTTGCGGTATTTGCCATTGTGTCTGATTGATTAATGTTTCTATTTGCTAATGCTACTCCGACGGTCTCTAAAAGTTCTTTCAATAGCATTTAATATTTGCATGGTTTACTTTCCTGTTTGGTAGATTATATGGCAAGTCAATAATTTTTGAGGTTTTTAGGGGGCATATAATTTATTACTCTATTTCCTAGGGAAGATCATAACATCTACAAGGATGAAATTCAATTCCAAACTTGCTAATATCTGAAGTACAAAATTTTCATAATTTTCTACTTTAAGACTGTTCTCTCTTCTAGGCCTGGACAAAACTCTCGGACCGGATCCAACCCGAACCGAACTGAAGAAATTAAATTGAAGCTCGACAACATCTCTCTTAATTATTGTGAGCTCGCTATCTCACTCTTTCTTTGATTTTAACGATCAAATCTATAAAGAACTCAGTAAACAGAGACACATAAGATTGAACTACGTTATTTTGTAAGAGCTAAAATTGAACATATCATTAGTTGAATTAATGTAGTTTTGTAAATATTAAAAAATTTAATTATAGTATGGAACTCAGGAACCGAACTCGAATGGTTCCATAATTAAATTTGGACTCAACGGTTCTACTTACTAAATACCCTAAAATTTAGGATCTGGTTTGGTTCTCGTTAGAACAGAATCGAACCGAACCATGTCTTTCATGTCTCTTTGAATCCCATGTATTGTATAAGTGGATAAGTGCGTCAACTCCCTAAAGTACGACTCTTTTAAATTAGTTTTATACTTCCCCCTTGTTTGGTAACATCACGAATCAATGATCTTTACCTCCTTTTTTACCTGCTATTTTTTGTGAGTGAATTCGATGGACTTGTAGGACTATGAAAGTTTATAAGTTGACTGACCAGTCTGATCCTGCAACTTTGGGGCCATCGCACTTTCAGCTTACTGGATTTTTTTTCTGTGTTATTTTTCATGTATGGATGACAGAAGCAACATTCGGCTTACTTTGATTTTGATCTAGATATGATTTTAAAATTTTAATTGTGCAACGACGTTTTCCATGTATGGATGACAGGAGCAACATTATTTGTGATAACAAGCACATGCTAATCGGACTTTCTGATGGATCATTGTATAATATATCCTGGAAGGGTGAGGTATGTGCAATTGGTGCTCAGTATTTTCTTTAGTTTTTTCGACAGATTTAAACTTTTTCATTATGAGTGATGGCTTAAAATTTCCTGGTTTCTTTTAGGCTTGGAAATTTTGACAAATTTTTTTCTTCTTTCTTCTTTCTTTTTTGGTTTTTGTTTTTCTTTTTAAATTGTGTCTAACCAATGGAAAAGGGTAAGTTCTGGTTATCATTATGAGTTCTCCTTGTTCTTATTGTTTAAAAACAGTTCTGCGGTGCATTTAATCTTGACGTTCGGTTGCGTGATAGTGTTGCTGCTAATAAATTGTCACATCCTTTGGGCAATGATCTGGCTTCTGGTGGACTGCAAGCTGTTCACAGGTCCAACCATTTTGCACCAGAGACTTCTGCAGTGGTCAATCTTGAGTTTTCCATTTCATTGAGGTTGCTTTTTGTGCTATTTTCTGATGGACAACTCGTGTCATGTTCTGTAAGTAAGAAAGGTCTGAAGCACACTGAATCTATTAAAGTTGAAAGGAGGTTGGCTTCAAGTGATGTGGTATGTGTGTCGGTGGCTTCAGAGCAACAGATTCTTGCTGTTGGCACCAGAAAAGGCGTTGTTGAGCTCTATGACCTTGCAGATTCTGCCTCACTTATCCGTGCTATTTCTTTGTACGACTGGGGGTAAGCCTTTTACATTTCTTTGAGAAACATGGAATTAGAGCCAATAATGAATAATATTAAGATTGCCTTCATATGCACTTTTTCCCTCGTGAATCTTGCAAAATTTGAGATCTAAACTTTCAGCAACTCTATATCCTCACTAATATATTTATAGCCCTTGTTTGAGCCCCATTTTTTTTTAAAATCATTTTCAACTACACATTCTCCAATAAAATAATCTTACACGTAAATCGAAAAATTTTCCTTATTTTTTAACCACACATTCTCCGAAAAATCACAATTCAAAAATACATTTTTTCCCCATAATGGGGCTCAAACAAGGGCACAGTCTTTACGTTTTCTGAGAAATTTATTGGCTGTCGAACATCTTTGCTTTGAGTGTATAGTTTGCGAGTTATTCTCCTTCACCAAGAAGATGATCAAAGCTTGAAATCCCAATGTTCAAAGTGGTTCAGCTTACACTTCATACTGTGAATTCATGTTGGATTATCAATAAATTTGGACTACCAAATTCTGAAGTGTGTCTAAAAGGACACGGTTTAATATTAGATGGTCCAACATGATACACAATTGTTAACAATGAACTTGGCGTTGCTTATATACCTGAGAACTATCAGAATATGGTTTTTTATTTTACTACAATTGGTCTCTGTTACGCGTTTTATACAACGTGGTTACGGTGTCAAGTTTTGTAATATAGTAAAGGAATTAGGATGTCATACCCACAGAGATTGTAATTTAATTTTGTACTAAGTACTATAATTGTGTAGCTTTCTATTTTATCTAGACAAATAAAATTTGTGATCAATATTGTTAACTAATCTAACGATAATTGTGACGAATTCAATTGATGTAAGTTATATGAATTAATCAATATAAGAAATGTTAAGATTTATTCAATAATACTCGGTGCCTCTCAACGAGGGGCTCTCTCCATTATATAGAATTGAAATACAACTAAATATGGAAAAACAATAAATCTAAATATGACTAAATATTCAATAATAATAACTACTAAATATAAAGATATTTCCTTATTCTAACATCCCACTTGCCATTACGAATTAGCTGCGCTGTCGAGTCATCATCTTCAAAGAACCTAGAAACCAAGAACACAACCTTTCTCAACTTCAAACCCAAGAGCCGAGTCAAACCAAAACATCGAAAACTCGCACCACACTTGATGCACCAAATGATCGGGCCGAATACGAATGCCGCAAGCGTACGGATCAAGTAGTATAATGGACTTTTTAGAGTCTGAGTCGATCCCACGAGAAGTGTTTATCCAATTACAAGTTTAAGTGTTTCAAATTAACGACGTTGACACACATATTTAAAAATTGATTTTAAAAACGAGAAAACAAAACAAAAGACTTGATTTAATTTTAAAAAGACAAAGTAAATGACGAAAATGGTTTTTTGATTTGGAAAATGTTGGAATTTATGCTTTCACTTAACCATTGTTTCATTAGTATTAAAACCGATGAAATAAAGATGCTAGTGTTACCAAAGTATTAGATTAGACCCGATTCTCCAATTTTAGTTAACAACCTCTCCCGAGTGAAATTAACCCTAATTGATTAACCTATCCACTATATCTCTATGTGGATACAATTTAACCAATTGCATTAAATTGTTGTGAGAATACTCTAAGGGTCACCTAGGGTAGATGTATATCCCTATAACACCTAAACGAGTATAGTCGAAACTATACAAACCTAGGGTTTTAATTATTTTGATCTAACTAGTACAACAATTTCTCAATAATTGCCCCAACCATTTAACCATATCATATATTGATCAAGTACATGATAGTCAATAAAATCCAATAATTAAAACATCTAGAATTTGGTAACACATGCATCTTGCCATACAAAAGAACATACTAATGAAACTTTTGGTTAAATTAATACATAAATTCCAACATAAAACTATTTAGCTCATTATAAAAGTAGGGTAATAAAGAGATTTTTGTTCCATTACAATACAAATATGGAAACTAAAGGAAGAAATTCAAAAGGCTAGATACAACCCTTGTAGAACAATTTTGAACTCTTCCATTTCTTTTCCAAATTCTTCTTTGATCAACTCTCTTTGTTCACCACCTTCAACCCTTCAATAACCTAAGAAAACAAATGAAAAACAAAGCAAAACTAAAAAGGAAATCAAAACCAGAGAGTTTTTTTCACGGGAGAGAGAGAGAGAGAGAGAGAGAGAGAGAGCTGATGAAGAGATGAAGAATGCCTTTCAAATGAATGAAAATTCTCTTCTTATCCTCAATTCCCTTGCTTTCCCACTAAGTTTCCTCCACTAAAAACTATTATACTAGTTTAATAATAGTTATAATATATAATATTAGGTTTTAGATAAGTTTAGGTAATAAACAAATCAAAAGTAATAAAAACTTTTGACCAAAACTCGAGAAAAATGCAAAATCCACCGCCTCTGAAAATTCATTCTATGCGACCGCATAGGCTATTTCTATGCGGTCGCATAGAAGAGCTTAATACGGTACTGGATTTTTCTGTGGTCACTTCGCGGCCGCATAGGCAAAACCTATGCGGTCGCATGGTTCATCCAATTTTTGCTGTTCAGGTCCTTGAACATTCTGGCCGTCGTGCACTTTGATCCCTCATCTTTGAATTAGTACAATTCAATCCTCAGATTTTGAACTTCATATCATTTAGGCCCTTACTAAATTGCAGTCAAAGCCCTCCATTTTTTGGTCAAGTGCATTTCAGTCCTCAACTTCACAAAATTGTACACTTTTAGTCATTTTTCTCCTCTTTAGCTCGTTTCTTCGTCTGATCGGGGTTTTTGCCTATAAAATCAAATAATACACAATTATGCATAGAATATGCTCAATTTCATCAATAATTATAAGCCAAAAAATGTCCAATAAGTGTGTAAACGCACACTTATCACCGAAGAGTTACACGTTGAAAATAAAATCTGTCAACCGTGGACAACCTGAAGAAATTCACACCATAAAGGCTGAGTTATGACCGAGAAGAAACCCACACCATAAAGGCTGAGTTATGACCGAGAAGAAACCCACACCATAAAGGCTAAGTTATGACGGAGAAGAAACCGAGAGAGCTCACAATCCAAGAAGAAAATTCACAAACTGTGCCGACAACACATCATGAGCTCTAAACGTCGGAACGCCAATACATGCCAAAATTTCAGCAATATATCGTTACTAAAATGCTGCGAAAATCCCACAAAGCAGTACCAAAACAACCAAAATGATCCTCCTCTGAGAATCCAAAACTCGAGTACATTACTCGACCAACCAAAAACTCAACAAGAAATTGTAGCCCAATAAAAATTACCAAAATTATGGTAAAACGATAGTCCAAATATCGAAGCCCAAATGACCAGCCTAAGAGTTCTAATAGGCTGCCAAAATTCTAATTAAATAATCCAAATAATTCAGTCCAAGAGTCAGCCCAATAATCAGCCCACAATTATTTAATGAGTTAATAACCCAATCAACAGCCCATAATGACCTAATGAACAACCCACACCGAAATTAATAACCCAACAGCCCACAAACTCTCCAAACAGCATAATTCAAACAACCAGCTGGCCAAATACACTAACCCATAACCTACAAACACAAGACCCCAAATAACCAAAAGAATTAGGCAAAGCTCGTCACTGCCCAATGGAGTAGTCGGCAACAAGAAACCCCACCATCGACGGAGCCCTATTAAGCACAGTCGCACCACGCCGCCGGCCATACCTTAGCCATTGGCAGAACCAAAGAAGACAGAAAACTTTCGGCACCACTGAAGACCAAAAGTAGGAGGACCATCTTCTTTGACCTCATCCAAGAAATTCGAATCAATCCAGCAAAAATACCGACCAGAGTCGTCGGAGCAGAAGAAAGCAGAAAGGAAGCCGATATTCTACGACAGAAGTGAGAACCGACAGAAGAGGATACCGAAATCGCCAAACTCATGGGCCAAAAATAGCTGAAACAGGGGCAAAGAAGACTGCCCAGACGCCGACAGTGTTGCTGGCAATAGGCGGCGAACAAGTGGTCTCATCAAAGGCGAGGGTTTGGGGGGAAATCGATCATTTTGACCCTTCATTCGATTTTCATCATTGATAAGGATCTGAAGGGTGCTATCATTCACATAAGACGACGACTTTGAAGGATAGTGTGTATTTGGGTGAAAATTTTTGAAAAGATGTGGGTTTTTTTTTTTTTTTTTTTTTTTTTTTTTGTGTAACGTATTACATATATAAAACCAAAGCCCACAATTCTATCTAAACGTATACATGAACAGGAAAATGGAACAATTTAACTTCATGAAGACTGGACGGGAGGTGCAGAGCTTTTGCTCCTCCCGGTCGTGAGAAAACACACCCAAAAAAACCAAAGAAAATTTTAATAACCTTACTCTGATACCTTGTTAAGATTTATTCAATAATACTCGGTGCCTCTCAACGAGCGGCTCTCTCCATTATATAGAATCGAAATACAACTAAATATGGAAAAACAATAAATCTAAATATGACTAAATATTCAATAATAATAACCTACTAAATATAAAGATATTTCCTTATTCTAACAAGACCTAGGGAATGATTTCACCTAACTATCAATTACGTCAAGTTATACTAATCAATTTTTTATATTTAAAAGCAAGAATCCTAATGTATTTCTCTTCCCTCTCCCGAGTGCCGGCTAGAAATTAATCATAGATTTCGATTCCAATATCTCTATTCCGATTTAAAATCAAGTTCATGATTCTATTATGGAATAAACTTCATAGATCCTATACTTTCTCTCGAAACCTATAAAATCTACATTGTGTCAATTCTATGATCACGCCTAAATTCCATTCCCTCGAGTGCCGGAATTGACTTGCATCTATTAATTCAATTAGTGGCCAATTAATTGAAAGCATTAAAATCATGACACAATTAAACATATGTGAAAAATCAAATAGAAATGACTATGATAAAATCAAATCATAATCTCAAGTTTTGGCTACAATCAATCCCTAGATAATGAATTTAGTTCATGATATAATCTATGAAAATACAAAAATTCATATAAGAAAACATAGGGAAGAGAATAGAAAAACTAGGATGTAAATCTTCAATTTCTTTTCTTGATGTTGTTCTTTCCTCCCTTGAATTTCTTAAATCTTTTGATGTTTGTCTCCTTGATTGTGTATCTTGCCCTCCTTGAATTGTATTCAATCTTGCCCCCTTCAATTCTCCTCTAAATTGTCTCTAGAAAATAGGTATTTGATGTTGTATTTATAGTATTGTTGGAGTTTTGGACGAATTAGGGTTGAATTCGGCCAAGAAAAGAGTCTAAAAGCATTAAAAATACTTTTTCCGCAATGCGGCGCCGCTGTTGTTAATTTACAGCATAGTGGGCGTTGCGGTGCCCAAGATTGGCGCCGCGGCGCTCGGTTCAGGCGGAAAGACAGTTTGCGCGCATTTCAGTAACTTTATTATAACTTTTTTGTCCGATGTCCACTTGAGACGATTCAATATGTGTTGGAAAGGTAACTCAAAGGAATGCAACTTTCTTTCAGACATCATTCTCCAATTAGATTTTTTTTCCGTGTCAAAAATGGATCTCAATATGAGACTACAAATTCGGGGCAAAACTTTTTCGGTTAGAAATTGATGTGTGATCATACTTTGACTATATTTCATCACTTTGACATCTTTCTTTATCCAATTGACTCTTAGCAATTTCGGATCTTCATCATGAGGTTCAACACAACTTTTGAGTATTTGCACTTTAGTACCCGAACTTTTGATCTCTAAATATTTAGCCAATTTCTCCAAATTTGTCAACTTTTACCTATTTCCTTCAATTCCATCAACCTATACCACAACATCAAAACACACAATAAAATGTTTTAAAAACACTCTCAAGGGTAACAAAATAATAAATTAAGTAGCCTAAATATCATGAGTGTGAAGCTCATCAGTCTCAAGTGAAGCTTAAGAATTACTTCCAAGATTCTCATGAACAGTTAAGGTTGTGCGAGAAAATTTCTGAGTTGACATTTGATTTGAAGACCTCAAGGAGTCAAATATGTACATGGATTTTCATTCCATCTAAAATTGCAAGGAGGGTATGCTCATATGCACTTCTCACTACCGTGGGAATTTGTGATAGGAGGTGGTGCAAATGGGTCAGTTAAAAGCTACAATTGTTCAATGAAAACAAAATATGCTTCTCTAAATCAACATTTTCAAACTTCCAGTATTTTCTTTATAAAGTTAATCTTTGGTTTTTCTTCCAACTTCCAAATGTGTCTCTTAATGTGGAAAAAACTTATCTGCAGATATTCCATGGAAGATACGGGTCCTGTTAATTGTATTGCATGGACACCTGATAACTCTGCTTTTGCAGTTGGATGGAAGTTAAGAGGACTCACTGTTTGGTCTGTCTCTGGCTGTTGTTTGATGTCTACAATCCGTCAAATAGGTTTGAGTTCTGTTTCTTCACCTGTGGTTAAGCCAAACCTGGATCACAAGTATGAACCCATGATGGGTGGCACCTCTCTGACGCACTGGGATGAATATGGATATAGGCTTTATGCTATTGAGGAAGGATCTACAGAGAGAATTATTGCCTTCTCTTTTGGCAAATGCTGCCTCAACAGAGGCATTTCTGGCACAACTTACACATGCCAGGTTATCTACGGTGAAGATCGCTTGCTCCTTGTGCAGTCGGAAGATACCGATGAACTTAAAATCTTGCACCTTAATCTTCCAGTTATGTATCAACTTACTATTGACATTGGGCTGCCTTTTGTTTCCTTTTCTGTAACAATGTTTCTGATAGACTCCGCATGGTGCTAGGTTTCTTATATTTCTCAAAACTGGCCTGTTCTACATGTGGCTGCTAGCAAGGATGGAATGTACTTGGCAGTTGCAGGGCTTCATGGTTTAATCTTGTATGACATACGGCTGAAACGGTGGAGAGTGTTTGGAGATGTAACTCAGGAGCAACAAATTCAATGCAGGGGATTGTTATGGCTGGGGAAAATTGTTGTTGTCTGCAACTATATGGACTCTTCTAACACGTGAGAAATCTATGCAAATACAAATGTTCCTTTAGGATATTTTGGGTTTTCTAGAACTTGTAAAACTGTTGGTGATTGAGACTTGTCTATTTGCAGATTATAGTTCCACTTAAAGTGTACAAAACTTGCTGAAGCTGCCATTTTAAGATGTCTCTTTTGACTTTAGCCATCTCTTGTGCTTCTTGCTTTAGGCCTTTGGCAACTGCCGTGTTTTCAATTTCTAATAATATTTTGTCTGAGATGAGATTACAGTGTGAGAAAATGTGAGAAAATAATCATGTAAGAGATAATTTTCATAAAGATTTCCAGTGTAAATAGTAAAGCTTCCATGGTATGTAGGTTTTAAGTATTTTTGTATTCCAGTTGATTTAGATGGAATTGAAAATGTTTGACATTTTATTATGTCAATAAATGGTTTAATTATTATCCCTTTCTCTCCCAAATGTTAATTAATTTGAAAATGTCACCTGGCTGTTGGTTTTGTTGCAAGATTTTCTCATTAATTAGATTTTAGCTATTTTTTCTTTGGTGAGATATAGAAAAACACAAGGTTAGGTAGATATGGTGTAATAATACTAGAAAAGTAGTCTAAATAAATTGGAGGTATGCCTTTTGATAGTTCAGCCACATTTACTAGTCTGCATTAGAAACAGTACGTGGAGTGAAAAACAAAAAGTTAAGTACTATTTTATAACATCCAATGGTGTGGGAATTTGAAGTTGAGTTCTCATTGTATAAATAATGGCATTGAAATCATAAAAAAGATGGAAGACTGTGAAGATGAAAATTGAAACTGAGCCCAGAATTAAATGAAAATTGAAATTATGTGAAAATGAAACTAAGCGGAGAATTAAATGTAAGTAACCATATCTATAATGTTAACAAATTTTGACAAGATTGAGCTGAATCTGATAGTTACAAGGATGGCTTAACGAGCATGGGATGGTAAACTCATCAGACGGAAAAAAAGGAATTACAAATATTATAGAAGAATGGTGATGGTGCATAAGAAACATTACAAGAATATTTCTGAACAGTTTGTCCAAGTATTCTTTGAAAGTTCCATTCCAGCCTCCAAAATCAGTTTTCCAGGCAACTCACCTTTTTAATTCATGAATCCTACAATGTGCCTCTCTTCCCATGGGATTTTATGTCCCACTGCATGAGTTTGTGTGTGAGAGAGGGTTTAAATATGTAGAAAATTGTAATGTAAGTTATGCTATTATGGAATTTTGTTTTCTGAACATGAGAATGAAAATAAAATGAAATCTGACCACCCCAACTCTGATTTATCTGTTAGGTTTCTTTTCTGATATTTTTCTTTTTTATGGACAATATTTTTCGAATTTTGACCTACTATTATACAGCTGTTTTAATGCAAATTAAAATTATATATTGCATATGCCTGGTTTCCTTCACGATGACTGGTGGTTGCAGATATGAATTGCTTTTCTACCCAAGATATCACCTCGATCAAAATTCATTACTTTGTCGGAAATCATTGCTTGCAAAGCCAATCGTTATGGATGTTTATCAAGACTATTTGCTTGTCACTTATCGCCCATTTGATGTTCATATATACCATGTGAAATTATCTGGTGAATTAATACCTTCCAATACTCCAGATTTACAGGTAACACAATGCTTCAAATAGGACGTGCTTACTGTTCTGTATTAATAATCTTCTAAATGAGAGTTGTAATAGAAATTTATTCGTCATGCCTTTTTAAGTGATAAAATGACTAACAGCTTTCTACAGTTCGAGAGCTCTCAATCATGACTGCCAAGAGCCATCCTGTTGCAATGCGTTTTATCCCTGATCAGCCTTCACAGGAGTACATATCAAGAAATGATATCTCATCTAATGTGTTAGCCCGAGAACCTGCCAGGTATGTGTTTATACTTTCAATTTCCACAGCTGTAGATAGGATCTTTGGGGTGTCGTGCTGATGGCTGACCATATCTTTTAGATGTTTAATATTGAGGATGAATGGGGAACTTTCGCTGCTTGATTTGGATGTTGGGAGGGAAAGAGAGCTCACTGACTGTGTTGAATTATTTTGGGTAACCTGTGGTAAATCAGAGGAGAAAACTAATTTAATTGAGGACGTTTCATGGTTAGACTATGGGCACCGAGGGATGCAGGTAACGGGTTTCTTAAACAGTTAAAATCCTCTGATAAGATATCTATTGTATTCGACGCATCTCATATATTGGATGTAAGCTCATCTACAGGTTTGGTATCCATCTCCAGGTGTTGATCCTTATAAGCAGGAAGATTTCTTGCAGGTATTGAAGTATTAGTTTTGTGATCACGTGAACTCTTTGAGTCACTTTTGTTTTCCCCTTGTAATTTGTTCTATGTGATAGGATATTAGGCCAGCATAGAATCATTCATGTCCAAATATTAACCTATCAGGTGGATCTTGTCGTTTATATAGTAAGGAACCAGTTATAAAATAGTTGGAATTGTTCTCTGATATTGTCTTCCCCGTGATTCCATTTTACCGCTTGTAGTGAGTGTTAAGAGGTCAGTCTCAAGTTTCATGCTGGCAGACTTGAAGCTTAAAGATACACAATTTGCAGGCTTTAATGATAAACAGATCTGGATGTAAGGATAGGATAGATTCTGGAACTTAAATATGATAAGGATTAAATGAACAATCCGTATTACCTATGGCAATTAATAACGTAAATAAAAAATGAAAGCGGGAATAACATACAAAACGTGTACAATATATTAGACTCCGCACATCCAACAAAATATCGGGAGGAAGCTCGGAGTTTCATTATGAGGCGGAGATGACACTTACAAAAATCTCAAAATTTCATCTCTTTATATCAAAGAGACTGGTTGTTTATCAGCTTTAAGCTGTTTCTACTTTTACCTGCACAAAACTATGGTATTACCAGAGGACACAGATCTAGACAATTCTGTCAAAACCAAATTATGTATGTTGTCTAAGCTTTGATACCTGGCTCTTTTGCTGCACCTCAGCTATAAACTTGCGTCAGTTACTTGACCAATTAAGTGACCAATTATAAACCTAAATCATGCATAACAGGACATGAGCTATTTTTTTAACTTCGCTGATTGATTTTGGAAGCTTATATTCTTATATTGAGTAATCATAGATGTAAAAGAAGACCATAAATTTTATGAACAACATGGAGTTGAATTTGTTGATTCTCGAATACAGAGATAGCTTTAATGAACTGCTCTAATGTCTTGTGCGCTCTGCATGAGTGGTTTCAAGTGGTTAATTACTGAAACTTCATTCTGGCCACTGATTTTATCACTGTATGTTTTGATATGATATTCAATTGTAGTGCCATACATAGTCAAGAACTTTGAGATAGTCTTTATAGTTTTTTCTGCTTTTAAAGCTAAATTTTTTGGTTATTACATTTTATTCTTGTTCTCTGAGTTACGAGATTTGATGTACTTTCTTAGTTGGACCCAGAGCTGGAATTTGATCGTGAGGTATACCCTCTTGGTCTACTTCCAAATGCTGGTGTTGTAGTTGGTGTTTCCCAGAGAATGTCATTTTCAGCATGCACAGAATTTCCATGTTTTGAGCCATCTCCTCAAGCACAAACCATATTGCATTGTCTACTTCGGCATCTCCTTCAGGTGCAAGTTTAGCTCTATTAATTTGTGCAAGCAGTTAGTAATTTTAGAGACATCGCTCCATGTGAGAGAGTACTGGTTCTGGAGCTGAATATTATGGCTGGTCAATTTGGACTTTTTAATCTTGAATGATCAATAAACTAGTAAATAAACAAGAACTTCCTAATTAAAACAATAAATATCAGTGCTTGCTCTTCTGTTATCTTTTGCCACTGAAAAGTTTCTCATTGCTTGTTTGGCAGAGGGACAAAATAGAAAAAGCTTTACGCCTGGCACAATTATCAGCAGAGAAGCCACATTTTTCTCATTGCCTGGAGTGGCTTCTCTTCACAGTTTTTGATGCTGAAATTTCCAGGTAACTATTTTTAGGAAAATGTCTATTCATACTTTCAAAATATTTCACTCCCTCCTTCCCTTACTTATTGGCATTTTCTTTGGGTACATTAGAATTTGAAACACTTATCTTGATATTCACTGGCAACTGGATAAGTTTTGTGGAGTCGTATCTATTTTCCTTTTGCATTGAGGAAAGTTTTCAGTTGGTGGTATTCCACATATATTTGTTATCATCTCTGGTTTTCTTTCTCATGAATCAAATAAATAATAAATTACGCACCAACTTGTCTGACCACTAAAGACAGAATAAATCATCAATTATGGATGGATGGATTATTGAATAAAAGATAGCCTTTTGTTATGTATTGGCTGAAGACTGGTCATGGATGATGCTTGATCTAATTCTGTCATTGCTTCTTTTTGCATATTTGTGTACATATATGTTCCATTCTTTGATGGGGGAGTGTGGTTGGTTGGATCTGTTTTGGAATTTTGTCGAATTACTCTTTGCACTGCAATTTGTCCTCTATGTACATTTCTTATAAATGCTTTAAGCATCTTACATCTCTAACAATTTCCTGCAGACCAAATTCCAGCAATAACCAAACAACAGTTGCCAATTCTTCTCTTTTGATGAAAACTTGTGATCTGATTAGAAACTTTCCTGAATATCATGATGTTGTCGTCAGTGTTGCAAGAAAAACTGATGGTCGACATTGGGCAGATCTGTTTTCTGCTGCCGGGAGATCAACAGAGTATGTATCCGTTTTCACTTTACATTGATTTTTTAATCCAAAAAAAGTAAAAAGTTGACATAAGTTGATGAGGAAAATAAATGTATGATCTTTTTTATTAAACTTCAAGAAATCACAGATTCTAATTAAGAATTTCCCTGGAAGGTACCTGGTAGGGTTCACAATTACTTTCTGAATAAACTCTATCAAGAGAAGCCATCGTCGAGTTCTTGAACTGCAATTGTTGCTTTGTGTAATCCTGTTAACTGTGCTGGTCCATTTACAGATTTTATTTGTTACAAAACAATGATAGTTCTAATCATTCTAATCATCTAATTAAAGGAGGCTTGTTGAATCCCTAAAAGCAACTATGTGAATCTCGGTGAGGTAGATTTAAGAATTATTGACCTTAGGGAAGAACTATACAGATGACAGCCAAATGTCGGGAAAAGAGGTAATTTGTTTGAACAAAACCTGTGGCACAACCGTGGAGAATTTATGAAACTTGTGTAATATCTCTTCTGCAATGATTTACGTTATAACGGATTGTCTATTTTGTACTTAAATATCATGACCCAATCATGCATCTCTGCTATGTGAAGTAAATTTTACTTGAATTTCAATGTATATTTTTATTAAAAAAAATGCTTTGGAGAAGTAAGATTAATCTGTTAGAAGTATTTATTCCTATAGCATGTGGGATGTGAAAAATGAATTGGCAATTATACGGAAATTAATCTTCTGTTTTTGCCTTGGTTGTGATAAAGTAGTGGCCTCAATTAAAAATTAATTCAACTGCAACCACTTAATTATTCAATAGTTCTTGTCTTTTACCTTATTAGGAGAAAGAGAAAGTACTTTCAAAGCTAAGATGAGGAGTTATTCGACTGTTCTGTCATTTATCATCATGAAGTTGCAACTCCAGGACGAGATTTCATGACAAAATGCATGGGTTTACTTTATTCTACCAACAAATTAAACTCATTAAGGAAACTTAAGTATGCTGAGGACTTACTAGTTTGTTCTTTACTTTGTGATTGATAAATGAAGTGTGGTTTTTTAGGTTGTTTGAAGAATGCTTCCAACGAAGATGGTATCGTACGGCAGCCTGCTATATACTCGTAAGTGCCATCTGCAATACTGTTTTGTAAAACATTTTGATATGGAATTAGTGTAATGACCTTAGTCTTATCTCATTTTCTTTTGTTGGTTTAAATGATAGAAAGATATTCCTGCTTGAAATATTTTGTATTATATTTAATGGCTTCTATTTAAGTGAGACATGTGGAAATGCAACACAACTATTGGGTAGCTGTTACCCGACGTATTATATTTGAACAGCTCCTACTTTTCAAAATGAAATATTATCAGAATAGATGAGCATCCACTAATTTCATAATGACCATCAATTGGCGCATAAGTTTGTCTATATACTTTAGTCATTCTTCTTTGTGCATTTTACTCAAAAAGGATTCCGTTGTACTTGATCAGGGCAAATGAGATTTTGTGACTGAAAGATGTTTTAATATAGTGAGAAAAGAATGAGAGACAAATTCGAAATTCCTTTGTGCAACATCTGTTGTGTGCAAATGATCCTCACATGATGATTACTGGTGTATTTTGTAATGTGTACTGCTACAGGTCATTGCTAAGCTCGAAGGTCCTGCTGTGAGTCAGTATTGTGCCCTGCGTTTATTGCAGGTGAATAAGGCTTTCTTTTGTCTTCATATATGCACATCTAGCCATGGTTCTATAGATATGCTGACATATATGTTAATTGTATTATGAATTTCCAGCATTTCTGTAAGGGCTCAATGTACTTGACTTTTTCCTTCCTAAAAAGCCCTACATAATTGATTCTGACAACTTCTGCATGTTTAGGCAACACTTGATGAATCTTTATATGAACTGGCTGGGGAGCTGGTACGTGGCCCTCATCATCTAATGTACTCAGGAAGATGATTAATCTTCTGATTATTTGCAATTAACTTTTTCTTCTTGAATTCTTTTGGGTATTAGGTGAGGTTTCTCCTGAGATCTGGAAGAGAATATGAACCCACCAATACACATTCTGAGAAACTGTCTCCCAGAGTTCTGGGCTATTTTCTTTTTCCTTCCAGTTTTAGGAGGCAATCTTCGGACTCGAAAAGGTAAATATTGATCGGGTTAGTCTTTCATTTACTGGTTTGCAATTATTTCAGTTTTCTATCCTGGTCTTATCTGATGCTGCTAGTTGGCCTTTTCCAATTCTCTGAATGTAAAGCAGCTCTTCATTTGAAGATCAGAGTGCAAATGTTTCTTCTGTTAAAAACATATTAGAAAGTCATGCGAGATATTTGATGTCTGGGAAAGAGCTTTCAAAACTTGTTGCATTTGTCAAAGGAACACAATTTGATCTAGCGGTAAAAAGAAAGTTTAGTTTAGATGATTATATTCGCTGCAATTTCTGGAGATTTTAGATTCATGGTGAAACTTATTTCAGGAGTACCTTCAGCAAGAAAGGTACGGAAGTGCACGATTGGAGAATTTTGCTTCTGGATTTGAAATGATAGGGCAGAAGGTACTTTGTATCTATATCTATTCATGTGCTGTTATTGCATTTTCTTAAATCCTTTCTTGCCTGGTGGATGGTGAAATCCTTATGCGTTACTTAATTATCTTGGACTTTCAAAGCTATCTTCTACATCTTTCTGTGTTTTATCTTTTTGCTCTGTTTGATAAACGCCATGTAGTTACTTCTAATTTTTGTGGCCTTGCTTTCTTAAGTATCTAAAAATTTGACCTTCTTTCTATGCATGATTTTGCTTGATGCATCAATTGAAATTGCTTGAAGACTTATTTTTTCTGGTGCAACTGAACTGAGATAGAGTTGAAACAGCTAGCGGTCTGCATTGGATTTCTGATTATTTATTCCGATGTATATGCAATACAAATCAATATAAATAAATTCGGATTAGAGAAAAAAAATATTATATCACCCAATTAAAAGTAACACAGCTCAAAGAATTTTTTTTAATCTTCGTGTCAGTTAACAAGCATAATGCATTTAGAATATTCCTAGTCAATATTCATGTGAAGCAACTGATTCATTCATATTACTATTAGAGCCTCCATACTGGTCATGCGTACAATGTTTTCAAAAGAAATGCTAGGAAGATAGTTAGGGGTGGGGGTAAAAGGTAAAAAGCTAGATGACGTTCTATAAATAAAATGTACAAGATTGCTAGATATACATAAAACGATAGAGCTCCTCTAGGCTTACAAGCTGTAAACTTATTTAATAGGTGCACAAGAGTGACAAAGTTAAGCATTTTTTATATGCTCTAACTTGAACAGAAAGCTTCTTTATATTGAGCCGACTCTGGTTCGGTAAAATCTGAGAGGTCAACTTCATTGGCTTATTCATACATGTAATTTCACTGAGATTGTGTGCGGTTGCTATATATATTTTCTTGAGGGTGATAACATACCCAAATTGGTGGGTTCATTATCAACTAACTTCTTGTAAGCCATAGTTGAGTTTTAAATTAAATAAGAACGTGTTTCATGATTCTTTCTTAAGGGAAACGCGTATAATGACCGAAATGTCTAGTGGAATATAAAAACCTAAACTTTAGAAGACTAAGTAATTGTTGATGTTGAGAGAAGAATAGTTTGAACATACTCTTTCCAAGTTCTTCCGTTGATTTGTTTTTTGTTATTTTTATTTAGCTGCAAATGGGAACATTGCAAAGTCGGCTGGATGCTGAATTTCTCTTATCAAACATGTGCTCTGTCAAATTTAAAGAGTGGATTGTGGTTTTGGCGACACTTTTGAGACGTTCAGAGGTATAATCGACATGTTCTATATAATACATGTTGCCCATACAGAGCTCTGCCCTGCACTAATTCCCTGATTTTTATATGGCCTATCAATTTTTAAATAATGATTAAATTTACATAATCACATTCATAGCAATAAGCCCCTGTTTGGTTTAGCTAAAAATTAGATTTTTAGTAGATTTTGATAAAAGTTGATGAATGTATGATTGAAAAGTTGTGGGTTCTATGAAACGTGTAGTTGAAAATGAGTCAAGGAAATGGAGCCAAACAGGGGCTAAATATGGTTGCATATAATAAAAGCTGTCACTGCACAACTTAGATGGAAGAAGGTTTTATTTTTTTTCTTGGATTCCCTTATTCTTTTAAAAAAACTTTGGTCCACATTTAGGACTTTAGTACCATAATTAGGGCAGAATACCAGAGTTTATTACTTCATCAGTTTGATAATATGCTTAATTTATTTTATGTGCTCAGGTCCTCTTTGATTTGTTTAGACACGATTTGCGATTGTGGAACGCTTATACCATTACTCTAGAGGTATGGATTTTTATGGAATTATGACCGCAGTTCTTGATCATCTTTACGTTGCTCACTCCGGTTTTGCCATGTTATATGAAATATGCAGACACACCCAGCATTTGCTGAATACCGTGATTTGCTTGAAGAGTTGGAAGGAAAGCTTTCAAGCTTTCTAGTATCTGGAGCTACTCGAGAATCTTGAAGGATGTTGAAATCCGAGGTTTAGCTACTCCTCTCATTAATATATTCGTGATTCTGGAAGTTTTGGCTCTCCATCTGGGGCAGACGGGAGATTTTAGCATCCTATTCTGGGAAATCGCATCATGAGCCGCATGTGACATGAGCATCGTGATTATAGTCCCACACAA
This sequence comes from Osmanthus fragrans, assembly GCA_019395295.1. Lineage (NCBI taxonomy): Eukaryota > Viridiplantae > Streptophyta > Magnoliopsida > Lamiales > Oleaceae > Osmanthus > Osmanthus fragrans. Next base: position 26,029,484 of record CM033356.1, read on the forward strand.
ATTATTGTAAGAATTTTGTGTATATAAACACCATACCATGTTTGCTGCCTATTTTAATTTTTTCACTTATAGAATTTGTTTGGACAATGCATAGATGGTTAAATTTTGCTGCTGAAATACCCTTTTTGAGAATAATGTTTATCTAAATTTGTTCTTCATCGTATAATGTTCAGATTGTAATCATACCATGAATTATATGATACAAATTTATGATTCTATTTCTAATGGATATGGCTGTCGATTGTGAATCCAGCATCATCTGTGATATCTCATCGCCCTTCTTCCTCTGCGGAACTCCAGTTGTCCCTTCCCACATTCCCTCGCGCGCTCTGAAAATCTCGAAAGATTAAAAAAATTTATTGGATGAAAAATTAACTCTTTTTTATGCATACAAAGAGCGAGGGAGGTGGGGAAGGGGAGAATTCCTCTGGGCCTAATTATTCTGAAGAAAGATGGGTTTAGATCTCGTGCAAGAATGATTTGAAAGATCCAAAACCATAAGCACAGTTTACTAGCAACACCATGATGGAGGTAGTAGTAGTCAATTTATATATACATAAAATCCGATTCAATCCAGCATGCTAACTTATCAACTACATTAAATTAGATTGAATTTTTGTTGTTCTTTTTCTGCATCCCTCGACTTGACATGAGCGTGTCATGAAAAAGGAATATGTACCATCGGTAGTGTCCCTAAACCTAAAGTATTTTTACTTATAAAATCATTCGGTTTTTCTTTTTCTTGTCTGAGGGACCGTGTATTAGTCTCAATGTGACTGATATACATTTTCGAAAAAAACCCACGAGTGATGTTGGGGTAAATTAACATCAATAGTTTTCATAGTTAGAAGCAAAGTTACTTTACAACACTGTTTTCCTCCTGAAGATGGGGTGCCCATATATTACTTCATTCATTCAAATATGTATTTTACACAAAACACTACTATGAATTTTACACAAACCACTCAAGCTTATTGTTACTGGCTTACTGCATATTCTTGTGAGAAAATTGTTACAAATACTCGATATATAAATCGTCATAAAGGTTTTATTTATTTATTTACACCTCTTCATCTCCACTTCATAAAAACTACGAGATCACCCCTCACCAGCTGAAGCTGATGGACTCAAAATGAAGATTATCTGCCAAACCAGAAGAGCATATGGCTGCAACATCATGTCTCATTTTCTTAGGGCCACTAACAAGAACACCAATGCTTGATCCTTTGTTCTCCAACAATATTCCTACAAAATTTCCCATGTCATTTTTAATCTCGTTTCACTTGAAAAAGATTGTAAATATATGCTCCAAAATGATAATTATTGTAATATTGATAAATTGAGAGAGATTTGGAGTTTCTTACTCTGGAGGTCAGGCCTCTGACCATAATGCACATTGATAGACTTGATAACTGATTGTTGAGGAAGGCTTTCCAGTTCTCTCTCATCATCACCAAATGAAGATATACTAGTCACCGAATCTTCCATGTCGAGAATCTGCTTGCCTTCTCTCGAATTCCGTTTCTTGTTCCACATAAATGCGCCGGTGGCCATTAAAACGATTGAAGAACATATGAAAAGCATGTTCATCAAAGCCTTCTTGGGGTAGGAATAGAGTTTATTGGTGTTTTGATCAATAGGGTAAATGACATATTGAGTGAAAACTCCAAGAAGCACAAGAAAAACAACAAAAGAAGATGAAATTATTGCACATAGCCAAAGCCAACTATTGGGGCCCAAAGTGGGGTATATAGGTGCATCAGAAGGATTAGGCCTGAAAAATACAGTTTGTGGCTTCTGTAGTTTGTCTTTTGGGTGCCCTTTTTCTCTTGTAATATAGGCCTCAACTTGGAGGTCTAAATTGGTGCAAGATTCTGATGAGGGAATGCCAGAAATTGGGAGAATTAGGTCTAATATGGAGAGATGTGAAGAATTCTTGAATACGGTGATGAGTTTGATTTTAGGAATGTTGTGGGATTGAGATGTGGAATTAATGTAGATTAACTCTCTGATTATTGATATGAAGGGGGTGATTCCACTGCCTCCACTGACCATCACCAGCATGTCATGCCTGCAACCAGTGAAATTTCTCCATTGTTAGTCGAGCACGCACATCAATTACGAGCATGCACCCGTGTGTACATGCAGATACGTGTGTTAGTCTTATTTAAAAGCTTAAATTTTTGGAGATGAGTTTACTCATATTTTGTCTCCGACGTGCTTCGTAATACTTCATCAAATGACTTTTATTTTATACCTAGCCCAGACATTCAATTAAGGGTAAAAAATTCGACCAAGATTCCACGAGGGTCGTTCTAGAGGTCAAAACTAATGTCTCTCTCTCTCTCTCACACACACACAGAAATTGTATTTAAAAAACACTTCTTATTCTTGAACATTCAAAGGCATAATAAAAAACTTAAATGAATTAATCAGTGGTCTACCTTTCATCCCAATGTATATTTTTATGCGAATTTCTGAGTACAGTTAGATCAGCTTCTGGTTCGATTTTCAAATTTTCTCTTTAAGTTGGTCGGTCTAGTCCGGGTTTTTTAATATCGGTTAAACCAACTTGTAAAAACCTAAGTCTTTAGGAAGAACTGTTATTATGCAATTTGCAAGTAAACTAACCTGAGAAAATTTGTAGCAGCAGGTCCATACGGTCCTTCAACTGAAACTTCAAGACGACGATTCGTTGAAGAAGAAGGAGATGAAATCAAATCATAGAGACTTTTAGTCCAATTTCCTTCACATTTGATGACAACACTAATCCTCTCAGGTTCCAAATTACTATTTGAAGTAACAGTGAAAGGATGCCACTGCAGCTTCGAAATGCTGGGAACATTTATGAACATAGTGCTTGTTGGACTGTAATTCAAAGCTGCAAGAGAAAATTTAGAAATTTAATGGTAAATCGATCATTAGAATTTATAGTTCGGACTTCCGACAAGGATTGTTTCATTTTCGGGGAATGAAATGTTGTCAAGGGAGAGTATAATACGAGTATCCTCGGAAAGGATAACCCAACCATGTTTGGTTAAGTCTAAAAAGTTCACTTGTATAGAGTCTCTCTCTTGTACCATGTGCACGCTACATGTTGTTATGTAAATCATACCTCGACTCTTGGCGAAATTCAGTTCTACAGTTTCACAAGGTAGAACACGAGCGGAAACAAGCCGGACTTTTTGTCTCGACTGTAAGAACCTCAAGTAGCGATCGATGATGAAGAGATAAAAACCGGGGAGCATAATGCATGCGAAACCAACGCTGATGTGTAGAATGAAGAAAATGATGAAGGGAATGTAGAGATAATGAGTGTACAAAAAGACCTCAAACATTTTTCTTCTTATATTAGGGTAAGTTGTCATCCACAAAGTCAATCCACATAACAACCCCATTTCTCCAGCTACATTTGATACATAATGTTGATCCCATTTGAGCATCTGCATAAAATATTCATACGACAATTAATAATATAAAGTTAGAAAGAGTACTGCGAGTCACGTGTGCATGGGTCGTGCATATCGATTAAAAAAATGTATCGAAATTTGGTTATATTGATAGATCAAGAATATACTAGTCGATTATATATAAAGTTATGAAAGTAATTCTGATTGTAAAGGTTCTTATTTGACGAGTAAAAGTGAAAATTGCGACAAGTCGTTCAATGTAATCATCAAACGCTATTCCCCTAAGAAAAACACTATGTTTGTCAAACATTTTTCTTGATTTTAGGAAATTATAAATATATCTCCAAATGTTCATTTTCCTATGTTACAAAGAGTAAATATATTTCTAGGCAGATGGGATCATGGTATAGATTGACCAATATAGAAAATGGGTCGAACCAAAATTTTCATCATGGACAAGCTGATTTGACCCTCGAACCCATATCCACCCCAAATTCATAAACTTTTATGAGGTATAATTATTTTCAGATATTAAAAATAAAATAAAACTTTTGCTCATCATTGTTCAAAAAGGGTTCTAGTGATCTTGCTATCAATCAAGAGGATTTCACATGTTATGAAATAACCAAAACTGATTTACGAAAATTTAATTACCAAATCGTTTTCCACAGTTTATTCCAAACCTAACAAAAATAAAAGTAAAATCTATTCATTTTTGGGACGAGCGCGAAGACTATTACACTTAAAAGTACTTTCTCATAATCACTTATAAGAAAAAATAAAAATAAATAAATAAACTAGAATTTCAATAGTGATTATGTGATGATGACATCACTTCTTATTTTAAAAAAAAAAAATTACACTACTTTTAGGACTTCCAATATTTAAATTTTAAACTAAACATTAATATTCTCAATAAAATTGAAAAAAAAAAAAAAAAAATTCATTGTGAATAACTGTGATATAAAGTAAGGTATAATCAATCCATCCTATATAAACCTGGGTTGTGTTGGGGGGCGCCACACGACCCCCTGAATGTCCAGGGGGTTGTTGAAACCCATTTCCCGTATAATCCTCCACTAAAATAGCAATCGACACAAGTTTATGCGCCACTTTATTCAGAGAGACGAATAAAGTAACACATACCACAGATTGCGTCATCTAACAAATCATATTTATCACGGAAAACAGTCGCACTCTGTACAAAATTAAAATATGATCTAATCTTTTATTTTATTGTATATAGTTTTTTAGACAAGTCACAATCCAATTGGTATAATTGGAGCACTGAATTATGGCCCATAAAGCTTGCTTGAAAATGAGTCAATTTGTGATCCTATCTTGATTGACTGATCGCCATGATTTCATGGTCCCAACAGAAGAAATTCCATGATGAACCAAAAGGACCAATGACAATAAAAAATGGTTCTTTAGTGATAATGACCAAAAGGACCTATGCACAATTTTTTGTGGACACTTCGATTTGCCACTCCTATATATGTTAAGATTCATTAAGTGGGCTCTTGGATTGAAAAATTTACAATATTTTACTTCCTATGGAAGTGAGTGAAGGGTACGTGTCCACATATGAAAATAGTTATAAGTCACATTTATGTCATATATATATATATATGTAGTATTAAACGACAGACATTTATTTTCGTATGCGAAAGGTTAAAACATTTTACTTATTTTGTCTTTGATCTGCCACTCCTATATGTCAAGATTTTCTAGGTGGACTCTTGGATTGAAAAGTTGGATACTCTATCTTACTTCTTAAGGTAGTGAGTTCTCGAGTGTATGTATCAACATGTGACGATAGCTATAGGTCACACCTACATCACATTAATATATTATTAAATGACAAACATTTGTTTTGGTGTCCGAAGCGTTGAAACCTTTTACTTATTTAACTTTAATGCGATATGTTGTATAACTTAAGCTTAAGAATTACATAAACGAACTTTAGACGATTTGATGGTTCATCACGGGAAAAAAACTTAATTTCTTTTCTACAACAACCTACCACCACCTGTCCTAACCATATGGGTAAAAAGATTGAAAGCTAACAAAAGCATTAATGAAACCAACTATCATGATGATTTTAACTTTTATTTTTTAAATTTTTTAAATTCAAAACTTGCTTTTAAAAATGACAACCGTTGGGGGAGTCCCACTCTGAAGACAATTAATTCAAAGGAAATGACACCTCGTTTTTCACTCTTTTAAAATCAAAGTATTGTTAGGTAAGTCCACTAAATTATGATTAAAGTGAACAATAATCATAAGCAATGGGTATGCTTAAGTGATTTTGCTTGATATTCACTATGATTAGAGATTGACATTGAAGCCTTCAATCCTTATTCAATGAAGTGAAGTTGGACTACCTTATATAAAAGTTTAAGGTATCATATACTTTACACTCAATACGTCTTTCACGCAATGCTCAATTTTTTTCCCCCATAAACTAGTGACAATGAGTTTGATATTGTTACACCATTGGGAAACTTCGAAATAACAGGCTATATATGCACCGGTGCTAAAACATTTTCTCAAGATATTTTCTGAAGTATTGGTAACTCCATTATATTAGCGCAGGTCACTATTCTCGCGAGTATTATGTGCTGATATGATTAACATTCTTGAAATCAAATTACCTAAATTATGGCGACGCTAATCGAACAGATTAGGATGCCCGACTGCATCGCTTTTCTGAAAGAGATTAAGCCCCTCTTTAGACTCCATTTTAATGTGATTTTGGGAGAAAATATATTTTAGAATAGTAAATTTTGAAGAATGTGTGCTTAAAAGATAACGAAAGGTTTTAATATGTGTAATATTTTTTTATGAAAAAATGTAAGGTTGAAAATAAGTTTTGAAAAAAATGAAGCCCAAACAGGGTCTAAATATTAATATTTGATTTTGCTTCAAATATAGGGAAATTTATCTTGTTTAGCATGATTACTAGAGTTACCTTGCCTTTTCTTGCCTTCAAAACATATCAAGTTCTACCTACCTATAAAAATCTGTTGATGAAAATCTTAAAGACCAAATTAAAATATTTATTGCATGTATTTCTCTTCAAAACAAAAATAAATAAATAATAAATTTAAATAATTTTTGTGTAAAAAACAGAGAATTATTTGTGTATTATCTCCTTGGACAACTTATGGTTATAAATTATCTCCTCGTCACATTGTTCGGCTCAATACTACTTCTCCCTCTCTAATGTGTTTTATTTAGATCGAATCCTTGTTATCAACGAGAGATTCTTAGGTCCAAACAAGACACACCCCAACTATTTAAGTCGTGTTTCTCTTAATTTAAAACTGGTGACCACCCACTAATTAGTTATTAACATATTTTTCATTTTGTATCTTGTTAATTCTGGTATGAACATACATCTATCTCAACGTCCTTGTACGATGCTTATAAGTATATTTATCTATAACAAACGATCTTGAAAGAAAAGGGAAGAAATTTTACCTCTGATAATCTACTAGTTAGAGTCCAGTAGGTAATATAAAGAGAACCATGAATGGTGAAGAGGGTCATGGCTATATTTCCAAGCCACATATGATACTTGATGCTACCCTCAGAAGTTAGCCCCAACATGGGCAAAATGGATGAGCCTCTTGTCACTGGATAGAATAGAAATGTTAAACATACATTTCCTGCTAGGCCAAACACTATGGCCACTCTATCGAACTTGGTTTGCCACCTGCCAAAAATGACACGGAAATTTTATATGAAATACGTTGTACGAGAGATAGATACACTTGTCTAATATACATGCTTGTCATAAAAGGATATAAGACGTGAAAGGAAGACGAGCAAAGAGAAAATATTATGTGAAATGTGCAGAAGGTATAAGAGGTAGATACACTTGTCTAATATACGTGCTTGTGAAAAATATAAGATGTTAAGGGAGACGAGCAAAGAAAAAAAGTTTCTTACACTTTTTCATGTCGTTGCATTTGGAGTAGAGGAACTTGCTTAAACCAGTAACGCACATAATATGAGAAATACCAAACATCAAGGGCGATGAACATAGAGAATAAAGCTAGCTCTGTCAGTGTAACAATTCCGAGCCCCTTAACGATCATTGGTCGCTTCAAGAACCTGAATTTGTGAGCCTCTTTTTTGCTGGTCATTTGAAGATCATCAAAATACATCAAATAAATTGAAATTTATAAGCACTGAAAAAGTGAAAAAAGAAGGTAATTTTTGATTTAATAAAAAGAACTTTACTGATTATATTTCCTACCTTGCAATGTTACTGTCACTGGTTTTTTTCTTTCCCAAATGCAGATATATACATCCCACAGCAGCTATGAATAAAATTGGGAATGTGAAATCCAGCATTATTGGCCCTGCAAGGTGGAGATTGTTGAAGACAAAAATTATAATTAAATAAATTTATGCCCTCCCTCTCTAATAAATTAATCTTTCACATGAGATGGTTCAACCGTTCAAATTTTGCCACTGCACTGATTTATGAAAATTGTACCCGTATCAAGCCTGTGATGAGAAAGATAAATTTTGCCTTCACATGAGGCATGTCTTTTAGTCAAGGTAGGTTTCAAAGGTGCAATTTTTTGCCAAATTTATGGGCATGTTAGGCCGTGATGCAAAACATATATAACTTTATCCTAGGCATGAAGGAGCATGTTTAAGAGTTCAAGTTTCACTGTCACTAATTAACAAAAACTATAGATGCACCGGCCACTGATGACCAAGATAAATTTAGCTTATGTCTGCGAGGAGGCGTCTTGAACCAAGGTTTTGGATACAAAACTTGGATGAAAAACACAAGATCTTACCTTGTATTCCAAAGAAAGTTGAATTTGTATCGGCCAGAATATGTGGCAGCCATTTGTCATAATATGTATCAGTTGGCATAATGATCCACATCATAATATTCCCAAGAAATACCAGAAGGGCTAGCACCAGAAGTACTCCTTGGACACCATTGATTACTGTAGAGGAAGCCATTAATCTTTTGCCTTTGAATCTCTTCCCTATGAAAGGAAATTTGTTAGTGTATATTTGAATGCTTTGATGGGTTGTATATATATAACGTAATATGTGTACTGTTTGTGACTTGACAAGGTTATTTTAACCACTAAATGGACTCGTGACCTCAACCCATCTGTCTCCAATCTTGTTCTGTACATTTCTTTTCTTTTTTCTTTTCTTCCATTTGTTTATTTTTGCAACTGTATGTGAATACAGACGAACTATCTTCTAAAATCTGCTGATCGGTAAGAATGACCAAAAACTAGGCAATAAGATTCGTTCACCTGAGTCTAGAATTAGAAAAAAAATTGACCGAACTCAGTTTTTATCTGATGACCAATAATGATGTTGGTATAACAATTCAGATTGTAGCCCTAACGAGCTAATTCTGGAAGTAACATCTTGGATTTAATGAAGTGCAAAATAGACCGTATTGCAATAATTTGGGAAAAGAAATATAAAGTCTTAAAATCTTGATAAATTAATGAAACGTTCATATGATCCTTTACATGATGGAATTTGGCCTAATACTGAGAGATCAGGGTCTAGTGAAGTGTTGTTCAGAAGACCATTTCTCATGAAAAAGTGGGATCAATTGTCCAAATCTAACTTCGTCCACCGAGCATGTTTTGTTGATCAAGAACGTTAGAATTTGAGTGTGACTTGAATTTTATTTTATAGATTATTTGGGATTCTATTTGGCAAATTCTAGTTGAAGTTCTATTTGAAAGTCCAATTGAAAGTTGTATTGGACTTGAAGAGATCAAGATATGGATTAGGAAGACTTTATGACGCAATTATGCTCGCATAGCTCTCAATTGGAGCTCGAGCACCCAAATCAGTGAAGTTGGTGCCGCCTGATGCCAGCCGGACGCTCAAGCAGCGAGGCTGCACCTGCGTGGCGCTCGAGCATCATATTCATCAAGTACAGACCCGTTTTCACATTTTGACGCGTTTTGAACATTCTTTCCATCTATAACTCTACTTATGGGGTCCTATATGTATTTAAAGCTCTTCATTGTATTTTAGATTAAGTTAAGACAAAGTCGTAACCACAAATTCTTTGTATTATTTCTCCATATTTTAGTGAAATATCCTTTAATCTGCAAATTATATTGCTCTTGAGCGTTTGTGATCAATTACTTTATATTGTGCCTATAATCTAGTATTTTCTTTAACAAATTGGTATCAAAGTAATTAGATGCCATTTTCGTTTTCAACAAAGACTGAACTAAAATTTGCTTTGGCCCTCCCCAAATAAACTTGTAATCTAACTCCTCATTGGTTGAACTTCATGTTCCAAGTTTCATAACATACTTTCGTCACAACGTGCTCTTTGTTAAATGTTTAAATACACTCTTTTTAAAGAAAAAATTCAGGTTAATGTCACAACTACTTCTCTTTCTCTAAGAAAAGATTTATGTAACCCAAACTTATAATTAATGATAGATTTTGCTCTAACAACTTATACTTTTATATAATGTAGTCCGACCTGATATCAAACAAAAATGTTACGAGTACAAGTCTACAGATTTATGAAAACTTAGTGTCTGACATTTAATAGGAAAAAATTGGCCTTATATATGAAAATATGCATTGAAGATATAAAATAAATAAATTCAACTCATTACGACAAGTACATTTTCTCTATTCTAGTTAGTTTCTGTTTAAATAGAATTTGAATTAGAATTTCTCACAACGTGCATAGTAAATATAGACTATTTTTTTAATTTTTGTTTAAAAATTTCTTAACTATCCTTTCTTCTTTTTAAACTAATCGAATCAACCCCATCGTCATTAAAATCGACTCCACCATGCTAAAAATTGATTCTCACCCGTCAAAACTAGCCCCTATTTTCTTTTTCCAAATCTTGTCTTCTTCAAATACAAGGGGGAAGGGGGACACAAGGGGTAGGACACATTGCGTGGAGGTTGGACTGATCACGGGGAGGAGCGTCGTAGGGCTGACTCGAAGGTTGGAGTGTTTATTGGAAAAGCGAGACAGGATGAGATAGAATAAAAAGGAAGATGGAGGAAGACAATTCACATATCGAGTATTGGGGATTTTAAGAAATATAAGGTTAGTTTATCGAGTAAAGCTTCATGTACAAGAACTACAGTTTTGGAACTAGCTTGTGGCAAAATAGCAGCACCATACACAGATACCCTGGTAGTTACTAGTTAGGCAGCAATTTTTTAAAGGTAGTTGTTTGAAGTGGACACACACTCCAACTATGTAGAAACACCTACACACCTCTTAACGTGTAACTGCATTATTCTTTGAAAACTTGCTGTCATGTTACAAGATTTTCAACTCAAGCATACTTACAATGCAATCAAAAGCTCTCACAAAACAAAATTACTCAAGAGCTTTGGTGACCTCAAAATTTGAACGATGTGAATCTCGGCCACCTCTCCATCTATCTAGGCATTACATGCACGCTAAAACATACTATTAGGGTGCAAAGCTCATCATCCCCTATAAAGCACTGACACGACACATTGATTAAATTCTTTAAAATTCTTCATTAATATAAATTTAGTTTTATACTTGTCATTAATTTTTCTTGTCGAAATCATTTAAATATGACAAGTACTTATTTGTTATTTAGAGCCTGTTTAAGCCTTAATTTTGGTGTAGAATGCATTTTGAAATTAATAGTAAGTTGATAAAGAATATGTGTTTAAAAATTCAAATAAGCTATTTGTACATTAACTTTATCACTCATGTTAGCATATGGGTGACGTGCAAGATTTTGATGGTTGAACTAAATGTATAAGATGTTAAAGATGATGTGAGATTGTTCCAAGTGTAAATTCGGTAAATCAAAGTGTAAACTAGGATGTACATGTAGCAAGATTGTTAAAAAAAAAAAAAAGATTTTTTTTTGTATTTGCATGTAATATTATTTTATTGAAAAATGTGTGACTGAAAAGAAAATAGAGATAAATGTATTTTTAAAATAATGGGAATCAAACGAGCTTAATAATAATATTTTTGAATTAAAAATATATAATATTTTTAATAAAGAGAAAAATGATTATGGTAAAGTGTTTGAGGAGTGTCGGTATCCGACACGGACATGCTACATTAGTTGAAGTGTCCGTGCTATAGAGATCATCTCAGAAAAAATTTAACGATCGCTTACACTCCAACGCTCAAGTGAACTGTCAGAACGAAATAGAATAAGTGCAAGAGAGACATGGAGAGGGGATTTGGCTAGAGTATAAAATATATACCTTTTAAATGCTAAAGACTCGCCTATATATAGAGATAGGAAAATGGGCCAAGATGGGTTTAGTTGACCGAGGCCTAATCCAAGAAGAGGTTGCTTAATTTGATCGGTCCAATCCAATTAACATCACCGATGTCTAGTTAGCTAATGTAAAATCCTTCCGCCACATGCATATCACATACTTTATAGATAAGAAACTTTATGCTTTTCTAACTTAAACAACATTTGAGCATTTTTTTTTACAGTGAAAGAAGATACTATTGTTTACATATCATTTTTACATGAAAGGAAGATTAACAATCTTCCCATTTGCTGTTATATTTGCGAAGATCAATCTATCAAAGGAAGAGAACTAGATGAAAAATGGAACAAAAATAAAATACACATTTTTCGAATCTCTATGGATTCAAGACATGTTTGTGTATGAATGCTCAAATTTACCAACTGAAGCTGATGGATTCAAAATGCAGGTTAGCTTATTAAGAGGTCAACATTATTAAGAGTTGCAGTACAAGTCCTTATAAATTGTTTATTTGTTTCATCTTTAATTAATGTGGGATATTACAGTTTACGGTGTTCGCATGTGCGTTGTACTTGACACGTAAAATCTCCACTTATGGTTGGCAGTATAGTTAAGTGGAGGCTTTTTCTACTCTCATACTATATTAAATGACCACCTTGTTGAGGGGTCAAGGTACTTAAGTAATTTATACATACATATATATATATATATAGAGAGAGAGAGAGAGGAGACAGAGAGGAGTTGCACATTCAAATGTTTTGAATCCTTATCGTTTTCTTCTTATTTTTCTTTTTATTTTAAAGAAAAGCTGCAGTCGACATGATAAAAATGCAGATACTGATGAATTTTTTTTTTCAAGACAGCTCTTGAGGAAGAAGAGTTGATTGTGTCAGTGTTATGATCAATGGGGTACATATAGTATTGCATCAAAATTCCACGAATATAAGGTACATAATGAATGACATTGAGATTATTGATCTGAGATATAGCCAGAGCCAGTTGTTTTGGCCTAAAATTGGAGTTATGGGTGCATCAGATGGATTAGGCTTGAACGAGATAGTCCGAATAGTCTTCTTCCTTGTGCTGAGTTTTGTTTTTGCTCTTGTTGCATAGGCCTCTATTTGTAGTCCTAATTTTGAAAAATCCAAGGGGCACCAAATAATGGGAGGAGAAGGTTTAGCATGGCGAGGTCCAAACAGTTCTTGAATGAACTGATTAGCAGAATTTCCGGGGCCTCACATTTCAACGTCTCCCTCGCATAATAAATGTTGTTATGCCACTGCCTCTGCTCATCATCACCAATAAATCTTGGTTGTAAAACATTGGATCAATCAATCAATCAATATACCAAATGTAGTTTTAGTACGTAGTGTTGCACGGGACTCAACAATATAATAAAAGAGATTTTATTTTTGACTAATGTTATTTAACACCACTGATATTAAAATACTAGTCTAGATAGCATTAATGTGGTATTAAGTAAGATGCATAATTAAATAAATCATTTAATTCGACTTTTCAATGAGCCTATCACTTAGCACTGCCTAAACTGATGTTGTAGCATTAGTGGTGTTAGATAACATTATTCATTATTTTTTTCTTCTTCTTTAATACTAGATTCAACCGATATTGATATGGTGTCTCACATTAGACCAATGATAAACATAAGTTATACGAGTTCAAAAGGATTGAACCTACCTTAGAAAATCAGTCGAGGGAGGTCCATAGGGCCCTTCAACAGAGACATTAAGTCAGTCAATTGAAGAAGGTGAGAAAAGCAATTGATAGAGCTTCTAGACCAACTCCCTTCACCTTTGATAATGACACATGATTCCAAATTACTTTTTGAACTGATTGTAAAAGAATGCCATTGCAGCTTAGTAATACCAGCCATATTCAAAAACATGATGCTGGTTGGAGTATAACCTAGGCCTGAAAAGAAAAACAGAATTGAAAACACACATTAGCAGTGATTGACTTTTGCACATAGCACATTGGACATCATAGTTACATAGCACTAGACAGGACACGACACTCTAATAGATATGATTTTAACTTCTTCTTCTTTAATATTGTCCACATTGCCCATCCTATCTAACAAGCCAATAGGACGTATTACGTACACAATACTGGACAAGAATAGCACAAGACTATTCTGTCAACTGTGGATCTAACTCTCTTTATTACTCGTTTAGGAAAAAAAAAAAAAAAAAATCACGAAGATTTTAGCTTCTTATTTTTCATAATACCGTTAGTATTGTTCTATCTAGTAAGCTAATGTAAAATCCTTCCGCCACATGCATATCACATAATTTATAGATAAGAAGCTTTATGCTTTTCTAACTTAAACAACATTTGAGCATTTTTTTTTTTTAAAAGTGAAAGAAGATACTATTGTTTACATATCATTTTTACATGAAAACAATCTTCCCATTTGCTGTTATATTTGCGAAGATCAATCTATCAAAGGACAAGAACTAGATGAAAAATGGAACAAAATTAAAATACACATTTTTTTCGAATCCCTATGGATTCAAGACATGTTTGTGTATGAATGCTCAAATTTACCAACTGAAGCTGATGGATTCAAGATGCAGGTTAGCTGCCAAACCAGATGAGCAAATATGTGCAACCTCGTGTCTCGTTTCATTTGGTCCACATGCAAGAAGTCCAACACTCGATTCTATGTTATCTCTTATCCTGTATTGAATAATTTATTGTAAATTTATAAGATGTGCATATGATCCTCTAAATGATTGGAGTAGTATTATATTAACCTAAGTAGAAAGTCTCATAATATGCGTAGTGAAAAATCGTAGTGCATTTTAATTGTTTTTGTTGAAAGGTCCTTACTTTCATATTTGACCAAATAGGATCGTCCAGTTCCTATAGAACATATTGCTAAAAACCCCCTAGGTTTTCCTCGCAAACTTTATAAATGTCATCTTCTTTTTTGAAAAATTCTCTTCTTCAAATGCACGGGAAGGGGGCTTGGGGCTGGAAATGCGAGGGGAAAGGGTATGCAAGGGGCTTGGACAGGTTGATGGTCTAAGTAAAATTTAAGTAAAGTTTAGTAGTCATTGATAAAATTACTTTTAAGAAAGATGGTGTCAATTTTTTGTAATTTTGTTAAAAAAAAAAAAAAAAAAAAGTCAAAACATTTTAACTTTGTTATTGTCGAGTATTGTATTATCTATCATAACTATCATATGATTCATATCGGAACTACCTTCTGGCCGTGTAGCAGCATCATGGATTGCTGGTTGTTAAGGCAGAAATTTCTTTAAGACGGTGCTTTAGCAAATGATATAGCCATTTGAAGTGGACTCACTCCAACAACTACACAGAAACATCTAGATACCTCTTGATCAATTATAATTGCTTACTTTGTTATTAGGAAAACCCTTTACAAGAATTTCAACTGATGTATACTTTTAAGGCAATCAAGGCCTCGCAATTTTTTTATTCGTGTTAAATAAGTTGCTCTAATTTCGCTTGTGTTTGAAATGTGTATAGATTACAAGCTTTTAAGGGTCGAAACAGCTTTGGCATTCCAATTTAAACAGCATCTGAGTGTTTTTCAGTGATTCATTCGACAAGATGTAACTAGTTCGACTCTCTCATTAGGGGTATTTCCTTGCGGCTTGTGTTTCATATAGATTTCATAAAACCATTTTGCGTGCTTGATATGTTAAACAGTGTTGTAAGAATTGAATTGGACGAACCTATTCGATCAAAAACCTAAGAACTGGTCCAATTACAAGGAAAAAAATCTAGAAATTTGAAAACTGGTAACGTGATCAAGGAATTGGCCTATTCACACACAAAAACGGTTGCTTCACCCCGTTTTTATTTTTTATTTTTTGTTTATTTAGTTTTGCTATCACTAATTTGATCTGGTTAACCTTGGTTCGACTCTTGGCCTTATAAAATTTCTTCTGCTGTCTCCGTCAATCAGCTTCTGGTAGTCTTGAATGATTCTTCTTGCAAGAACTTGAAAACGGAAGAGATTCCATTATTTATATATCATTTTTCCATAATATGAAGATTTTGAATCTTCTGGTTTTCTATTATATTTGCAAAGATAATATATCAAAAGGGTGAGAAATAAGTTCTAAAATGGAACAAAAACATACAATATTTTCCAATCTCGATGGATTCAAGACATTTTTGAACTCACCAACTGATGCTGAAGGATTCAAAATGCAGGTTAGCTGCCAAACCAGATGAACGAATTCGTGCAACCTCGTGTCCCATTTTCTTCGGTCCACAAACAAGAACTCCAACACTCGATTCTTTGCATTCAAACAAAACTCCTGCAAGAAATTACAAATTTTATGGTAAATTTGCCAGAAACCAACTTTTTTATGCACATGTATATCTGCATGTATATTTCAACTTGTGCGTAATATCTTAAAAGGTCAATCTTATTAAGAGTAGCAATACAAGTCCTTATTTATTGTTTATTTGTTTCATCTTTAATTAATGTGGGATATTATAGTTTACGGTGTTCGCATGTGCGTTGTACTTGACACGTCAAATTTCCATTTATGGCTGGCGGTATAGTTAAGTGGAGGCTTTGTCTACTCTCATACTATATTAAACGACCACCTTGTCGAGGGGTCGAAATACTTAAGTAATTTATATATATCTATATGTGTGTGTGTGTGTGTGTGTGTGTGTCAACACACGCACACACACACACATATATATTAATAGATAGGAGTTGCACATTCCATGTTCTGAATCCTTATCGTTTCCTTCGTAGTTTTTCTTTTACAGTCGACATGATAAAAATGCAGATACAGATTGTGATAGTGTTATGATCAATGGGGTACATATAGTATTGCATCAAAATTCCACGAATATAAGGCACATAATGAATGACAATGAGATTATTGATCTGAGCTAGAGCCAGAGCGAGTTGTTTTTGCCTAAAATTGGAGTTATGGGTGCATCAGATGGATTAGGCTTGAACCATATAGTCCGAATAGTCTTCTTTCTTGTGCTGAGTTTTGTTTTTCTCTTGTTACATAGGCCTCTATTTGTAGTCCTAATTTTGAAAAATCCGAGGGGCACCAAATAATGGGAGGAGAAGGTTTAGCATGGCGAGGTCCAAACAGTTCTTGAATGAACTGATTAGCAGAATTTTCGGGGCCTTACATTTCAACGTCTCCCTTGCATAAATGATCTCGCGAATGACAGATAAATGTTGTTATGCCACTGCCTCTGCTCATCATCACCAATAAATATTGGCTGTAAAAAATTGGATCGATGAATCAATCAATATTCCAAATGTAGTTTTAGTACGTAGTGTTGCATGGGACTCAACAATATAATAAAAGAGATTTTATTTTTGACTAATGCTATTTAACACCACTGATATTAAAATATCAGTCTAGATAATATCATTGTGGCATTAAGTGAGATGTATAATTAAATGAATCACTTAATTCCACCTTTCAATGAACCTATCATTTAGCACCACCTAAACTAGTGTTATAGTATTAGTGGTGCTAGATAGCATTATTCATTATTTTTTCTTCTTCTTTAATACTAGATTCAGCCGACATTGACATGATGTCTCACATTAGACCGATGATATGCATAAATTATACGAGTTCAAATGAACATGCTCAGATTGTACCTACCTTAGAATTTGAATTAGAATTTCTCACAACGAGCACAGTAAAAATAGACTATTTTTTAATTTTTGATTTAAGGACCTTATTTTTGTTTAAAAATTTCTTAACTATCCTTTCTTCTTTTTAAACTAATCGAATCAACCCCATCCTCATTAAAATTGACTCCACCGTGCTAAAAATCGATTCTCACCCATCAAAACTTGCCCCTGTTTTCATTTTCCATTTTTGTCTTCTTCAAATACAAGGGAGGAGGGGGACACAAGGGGTAGGACACATTGCGTGGAGGTTGGACTGATCACGAGGAGGAGCGTGGGGCTCGTAGGGCTGACTGGAAGGTTGGAGTGTTTATTGAGAAGGCGAGACACAACGAGGTAGACTAAAAATGAAGATGGAGGAAGACGATGCACATATTGGGTATTGGAGATATTAAGAAATATAAGGTTAGTTTATCGAGTACAGCTTACATGTACAAGAACTATAGTTTTGGAACTACCTTGTGGCAAAATAGTAGCACCATACACTGATACCCTGGTAACTATGCAGCAGTTTTTTAAAGATAGTTGTTGGTTTATGTTGTTTAAATGTCATATTTCTGCCTAGGAACATGTTGTTTGAAGTGGACACACACTCCAGTTATGTAGAAACACCTACACACCTCTTAACGTGTAACTGCATTATTCTTTGAAAACTTGCTGTCACGTTATATGATTTTCAACTCAAGCATACTTACAATGCAATCAAAAGCTCTCACAAAACAAAATTACTCAAGAGCTTTGGTGACCTCAAAATTTGAACGATGTGAATCTCGGCCACCTCTCCATCTATCTAGGCATTACATGCATGCTAAAACATACCATTAGGGTGCAAAAGTCATCATCCCCTATAAAGCACCGACACGGACACGTGTGTGCGCGTGTCAGCCAAATCGACGCACGATTTTTAAAAAAATTACTAACACGATACATTGATTAAATTCTTTAAAATTCTCTATTTATTCAGTATAAATTTGGTTTTATACTTGTCATTAATTTTTCTTGTCAAAATCATTTAAATATGATAAGTGCTTATTTGTTATTTAGAGCCTGTTTGAGGCTTTGAGCCTCATTTTTTGGTGTAGAATGCATTTTGAAATTAATAGTAGATTGATGAAGAATGTGTGTTTAAAAAATCAATTAAACTATTTGTAT
The DNA here is from genome assembly GCA_019395295.1 of Osmanthus fragrans. Taxonomy (NCBI): domain Eukaryota; kingdom Viridiplantae; phylum Streptophyta; class Magnoliopsida; order Lamiales; family Oleaceae; genus Osmanthus; species Osmanthus fragrans. Next base: position 26,048,003 of record CM033356.1, read on the forward strand.
ATTAACTTTGACACTCTTATTGACATATGGGTGACGCACAAGATTGTGATGGTTGAATTAAATATATAAGATGTGAAAGATAATGTGAGATTGTATCGAGTGTAAATTTGGTGAATCAAAATGTAAACTAGGATATACATGTAACAAAATTGTTAAAAAATAAGAAAAAAAAATTGTATTTGCATGTAATATTATTTATTGAAGAATGTGTGGTTGAAGAGAATAGAGAGACAAATGTATTTTGAAAATAGTGAGAATCAAACAAGGGCTTAATAATAACTTTGAATTAAAAATATACAATATTTTTAATAAAGAAAAAATAACCATGGTAAAGTGTTTGGGAAGTGTCGATATCCGACACGGATAAACTACTCTAGTTGAAGTGTCCATGCTATAGAGATTATCTCAGAAAAATTTGACAATCGTTTGCACTCCAACGGTTAAGTCCACTGTCAGAACGAAATAAAATGAGTGCAAGAGAGACATGGAGGGGAGATTTGGCTAGAGTTTAAAATATATACCTTTTAAATGCAAATGACTCGCCTATATAGAGAGAGAGGTAAATGGGCCAAGATGGGTTAAGTGGACAGAGGCCTAATCCAAAAAGAGGTTGCTTAATTTGATCGGTCCAATCCAATTAACATCACCGATGTCTAGTCAGCTAATGTAAAATCATTCCGCCACATACATATCACATAATTTATAGATAAGAAGCTTTATGCTTTTCTAACTTAAACAACATTTGAGAACTTTTTATAAAGTGAAAGAAGATACTATTGTTTACATATCATTTTTACATGAAAGGAAGATTAACAATCTTCCCATATGCTGTTATATTTGCAAAGATCAATCTATCAAAGGACGAGAATCAGATGAAAAATGGACAAAATTAAAATACACATTTTTCGAATCTCAATGGATTCAAGACATTTTTTTGTATGAATGCTCAAATTTACCAACTGAAGCTGATGGATTCAAAATGCAGGTTAGCTGCCAAACCAGATGAGCAAATATGTGCAACCTCGTGTCTCGTTTCATTCGGTCCACAAACAAGAAGTCCAACACTCGATTCTATGTTATCTCTGATCTTATATTGAATAATTTATTTTATATTTATAAGATGTGCGTATGATCCTCTAAATGATTGGAGTAGTATGATATTAACCTAAGCAGAAAATCTCATAATATGTGTAGTAAAAAATTGTGGTGCATTTTAATTGTTTTTGTTCAAAGGTCCTTACTTTCATATTTGACCAAATAGGATCGTCTAGTTCCCATAGAACATATTGCTAAAATCCCTCTAGAGGAACATAAGGCTTAGCGGAGCGAAAAGGGTTTTCCTCACAAACTTTTAAATATCCTTACTATAAATGTCATCTTCTTTTTTAAACTAGTCAACCTAATTCCAACCTGATAAAAATCGCCTCCTAATTTCTTTCTTGAGAACTCCTCTTCTTCAAATGCACGGGAAGGGAGCTTGGGGCTGGAAATGCAAGGGAAAAGGGTACGCATGGGGCTTGGACAGGTTGATCGTCTAAGTAAAATTTAGAGTAAAGTTTAGTAATCATTGATAAAAATTACTTCTAAGAAAGATGGTGTTAAAAAGTCAAAACTTTTTAACTTTTTTATTGTCAAGTACTGTATTATCTATCATAACTATCATATCGGAACTACCTTCTGGCCGTGTAGCAGCATCATGGATTGCTGGTTGTTAAGGCAGCAATTTCTTTAAGACAGTGCTTTAGCAAATGATATGGCCATTTGACGTGGACTCACTCCAACAACTACACAGAAACATCTAGATACCTCTTTATCAATTATAATTGCTTACTTTGTTATTAGGAAACCTTTTACAAGAATTTCAACTGATGTATACTTTTAAGGCAATCAAGGCCTCGCGATTTTTATGCGTGTTATTTACTAAATAAGTTGCTCTAATTTCGCTTTTGTCTGAAATGTGTATAGATTATAAGCTTTTAAGGGTCGAAACAGCTTTATGGCATTCCAATTTAAACAGCATTTAAGTATTTTTCAGTGATTCAGTCGACAAGATGTAACTAGTTTGACTCTCCTGTTAGGGGTATTTCCTTGCGGCTTGCATTTCGTATAGATTTCATACAAACATTTTGCTTGCTTGATATGTTAAACAGTGTTATAAGAATTGAATTGGACGAACCTATTCGATCAAAAACCTAAGAACTGGTCCAGTTACATGGAAAAAAACTAGAAATTTGAAAACTGGTAACGCAATCAAGGAATTGGCCTATTCACACACAAAAATGGTTGCTTCACCTTTTTTTTTTTTTTTTGTTTATTTAGTTTTGCTATCACTAATTTGATCTAGTCAACCTTGGTTCGACTCTTGGCCTTGTAAAATTTCTTCTGCTGTCTCCGTCAATCTGCTTCTGGTAGTCTTGAATGATTCTTCTTGCAAGAACTTAAAAACGGAAGAGATTCCATTATTTATATATCATTTTTCCATAATATGAAGATTATGATCTTCTGGTTTTCTATTATATTTGCAAAGATAATCTATCAAAAGGCCGAGAAATAAATTCTAAAATGGAACAAAAACATACATTATTTTCCAATCTCAATGGATTCAAGACATTTTTGAACTCACCAACTGATGCTGAAGGATTCAAAATGCATGTTAGCTGCCAAATCAGATGAACAAATTCGTGCAACCTCATGTCCCATTTTCTTCGGTCCACAAACAAGAGCTCCAACACTCGATTAAGGCCTTCAAACAGAACTCCTGCAAGAAAATACAAATTTTATGGCAAGTTTGCCAAAAACCAACTTTTTTATGCACATGTATATCTGCACGCATATTCCAAGGTGTGCGTAATATCTTAAAATGTCAACCTTATTAATAGTAGCAATACAAATCATTATATATTGTTTATTTGTTTCATCTTTAATTAATGTGGGATATTACAGTTTACGGTTTTCGCATTGCGTTGTACTTGATATGCAAAATTTCCATTTGTGGCTGGCAGTATAGTTGAGTGGAGGCTTTGTCTACTCTCAAACTATATTAAACGACCACCTTGTCGAGGGGTCGAAGTACTTAAGTAACATGTAGGAGTTGCACCCTCCATGTTCTGAATCCTTATCATTTCCTTCGTATTTTTTCTTTTATTTTAAATAAAAGCTGCAGTCAACATGATCAAAAATGCAGATACCGATGAAAAATATGTTCAAGACAGCTCTTGAGGAAGAAGAGTTGATTGTGTTAGTGTTATGATCAATGGGGTACATATAGTATTGCATCAAAATTCAAACGAATATAAGGTACATAATGAATGACATCGAGATTATTGATCTGAGCTTGAGCTAGAGCCAAAGCCAGTTGTTTTCGCCTAAAATTGGAGTTATGGGTGAATCAGATGGATTAGGCTTGAACCAGATAGTCCGAATAGTCTTCTTTCTTGTGCTGAGTTTTGTTTTTCTCTTGTTACATGGGCCTCTATTTGTAATCCTAATTTTGAAAAATCCGAGGGGCACCAGATAATGGGAGTAGAAGGTTTAGCATGGCGAGGTCCAAACAGTTCTTGAATGAACTGATTAGCAGAATTTCCAGGGCCTTGCATTTCAACGTCTCCCTCACATAAATGATCTCGCGAATAACAGAGATGAATGGAGTTGTAGCACTGTCTCTGCTCATCATCACCAATAAATCTTGGCTGTAAAAAATTGGATCGATCAATCAATCAATATACCAAATGCAATTTTAGTATGTAGTGTTGCACAGGACTCAACAATATAATAAAAGAGATTTTATTTTTTAGTAATGTTATTTAGTACCACTGATATTAAAATATCACTCTAGATAGCATTAATGTGGCATTTAGTGAGATGTATAATGAATAACTTAATTCCATCTTTCAGTGATTCTATCATTTAGCACCACCTAAATTGGTGTTGTAGCATTAGTGGTGCTAGATAGCATTATTCATTATTTTCTTCTTCTTCTTTAATACTAGATTCAGCCGACATTGATGTCTCACATTAGACCAATGATATGCATAAATTATACAAGTTCAAACGAATATGCACAGATTGTACCTACCTTAGAAAATCGGTCGAGGGAGGTCCATAGGGCCTTTCAACAGAGACATTAAGTCAATCAATCGAAGAAGGTGAGAAAAGCAATTGATAGAGCTTTTAGACCAACTCCCTTCACCTTTGATAATGACAGATGATTCCAAATCACTTTTTGAACTGATTGTAAAAGGATGCCATTTCAGCTTAGAAATACCAGCCACATTAAAAAACATGATGCTGGTTGGAGTATAACTTAGGACTGAAAAGAAAAAACAGAATTGAAAACACACATTAGCAGTGATTGAATTTTGCACATAGCACATCGGACATCATAGGTACACAGCACTAGACAGGACACGACACTATAATAGATAAGATTTTAACTTTTTCTTCATTAACATTGTCCACATGGCCCATCCTATCTAACAAGCCAATAGAACGTATTACGTACACAATACTGGACAAGAATAGCACAATACTATGCTGCCTCTCTTTATTACTTGTTTACGATCTTCAAAAAAAAAAAAAAATATCACGAAGATTTTAGCTTCTTATTTTTCATAATAACGTTAATGTTGTTCTGTCTAGTTTAGCGCACAAGCAAAAAAGATGTACCAAGTAAAAAAAAAATGGTCGAGTGTTTTACCGACTACCCTACCAAACGTGCCAAGTGTGTGGTTTATACCTCTGCTCTTGGAGAAGTTGAGCTCAACAGTTTCATACTGCAGAATCCTGTTCGAGATTGGTCAAACACCTCTTTGAGATTGCAAGAACCTGAGGTATCTGTCCACCACGAAAAAGGTAGAAACCTGTTCGAGATTAGTCAAACACCTTGTTGAGATTGCAAGAACCTGAGGTATCTGTCCACCATGAAAAGGTAGAAACCAGGAAGCATAATGCAGACATAACCAATGCCAACATGAAGCACAAAGAAGAAGACAGAGAATGTACAAGTGATGAGTGTAGAAAAACAGCTCAAAAATCTCTCCTTATTCTAGGGAACGTTGTAGCACATAAAACGACTCCTGCCAAGAGCATATCCAATCATGGTGTAAAATCAATCTAAATTATGATTCAGATCTCCAAAGTGGCTGGAAACCTTTCCAATGGAGAGATACAAAGGAAATGCAAATTGAATTTTTCCCGCAGAAAATGTTTTTTTTTTTTTTTTCACATCCACAGAAGGCAAAAGTTGATTTAGATTTTCCCATTAGAGCAACATTTGAATTTAGATTCACCTGAATGTAAATGAGGACGCAAAAGTGGTTTTGAAGATACCAATTTAAAACCGGTTTTACACCATCATTGGATATGCTCTAACAGTGCTAATTCTCCAGCCACATAGGAAACGCCAGTTTTTTTCCCATTTCAGTATCCGAGTTTGCATAAAATTAAAAGAATCTCGTTAAATATTTCGAGGTTGGGTATGTGAATCTTTCTTTGTCTCTTCGTCTGATTCACTACTACATCTACTAGAAGATGTAAAATTTTATTTACCTCTGATAGACTATGTGTAGCAGCCCAATAGATGATGTAACAAAGGCCATGAGCAGTTAAGACTTAAGAGAGTCATAGTAAATTAGTAATGTGGCCAAGCCGTATGTGATATTTATTTTTTACCACTAGCCTCCGAGGTGAGACCAAAAAGTGGTAGCACCGATAAGCCTCGAGTCACCAGAAAAAATAGCAACGCGAAGCATATGTTTCCGATGAGGCCGCGGCGAAGGGCGTCCACTCAAACTTGTCTTTCCAATCTGTCGTCCACAGTTTAGTATCATATTATTGATCAGTACTTGTAAATTTGTATCATTTCATTGTTCAAACTAAAAGGTTTTGTAATGTTTTTTGGGAAATTAAGAAAAATTAATTTTTATTTGTTCTTGAAAAATTAACTTGTTTTTCAAGTTTTTCGTTTGATTTAAAAAAAAAATTAAATTAATTATCAAAACCTCATTAATTACACAAAATTTATAGTACACTAGATCAGTTGAAAATTTATAGTTGAATTTAAAAATTTAAAAACTTACTAATCACTTCCAGAAATTTAATGACGAAAATGTTGGTCGTAAAAAGTAATTGTTTGGTTGATTTGCCTATAAAGGATGTAAGATTTTCAAGACAAAAATTTTCGTAGTTAAAAATATATAAAAAGAAATTCTTACACTTTCTCCCTACTCTTTGAAGCAAAGCCAATGCTAAGTAGTGCAAGCACATGATTGGGCAATCACATTGAATATTTTGAATTATTTGAGCAACATTCGTTTGTTCTGAGTTAAGTTCGTGAGTAGGGATTATCTTTATAATCGTACTCTTCTCTAAACTAAAATAAAAGACTTTCTATTTTTATATTTCTCTATAGAATATATATAAGAAGTATTGAATTCCACATTAAAAAAAGAATCGAGTATTCAGTATTCAAATCGTTCAACGACCTAGAACATCTTTTTAGGGTGATTATATTCGTTTTTCCAATAAAAGAAATATCGGGCTTTCTAGCTTCTCTTTAAGAGCGTAGAGTGGGAGAGTAGTACGATACAAGTAATCCGAAAACTTTTACATATTTATTTATGTTCAAATTAATTTAGAAAGTGGAAGAGACAAAGAAACTTGCTTTAGGAGAATTTATAATGAAAGCAATACATCTCCTAATGGGCAAAAGCAAAAGCAAAGAAAATTTTGACACTTCACCTTTTAGCCATTAAAAGTGTATTAAAAGAGTGGCTTTAATGAAGTGCCCAAATTATGGCTACTTAACAGATAAGAAAAAGAAAAAATAAATAAAGAAATTACTTAATCACTCAATCATGCTATAAATATTTATAGAAATAGCCACCACACCAAAATTTGTCTCATTTTAAGACTTGATGTAGTCCACTCTTTTTTTTAAGACCTCTAATTTAATTTAATATTTATTTTTTGTTACATTTTTATAATCACAAATTTCGTAGGATCCACTCATCAACAATTTTTATCAACTTTTGAATCATACATTTTATTATTTTTTTATTAAAATATATACTAAAAATTTGAATTTGAATTAAACCAAACAAGGACATAATCTACCTTACTAAACATGATGTACGGGATAAGTTTACTAATAGCCTAGTTGGTACCCACGTTGTTAAAGAATACTTATCAATTTAACTGGTAATATCAAGAATGGTCTTGGAATCGAGTTCAATGATAGAAGAAATTCCGAAATTTTGGAAACGATTAAGATGACCATCGAATAAACTCATTCTCCTCTTCGACCTTAATTTTTTTTAAAAAAAAATCAATATCCGAACCGATTTTTCAAATATTGGCCGGTACTGCCTAAAGGTAAATATTCTTTTGAAGAGAAAGATACAGTTTGGAATTGGGATTTTTAATTTAAGTTTAAATAATAATTAATTATTCTTAATCTGCTTAATCTCAGCAAAATATAATTAATGCATTCCAATTGATTTTTAATTGGTCACACTCCGAATCCGGTGGGCCCACTGTTTCCAGTCAATAATTCCACAAGACCAAGTCAACTAGAAAGGGGTGACAGCCGTCCGACGTTAAGTATTGGAGATACTATAAGATTTTAGGGTTAATTTCACAAACATTCACTAAAATTATCAGAAAATAACAAAATGATTACTGAAGTTTCAAACTTGCAGAAATGGTCACTAAAGTTTTAAATTTCTTTCACAAACGGTCACTGAATTTTCAGATTTTTTGAACGAGTTTGCAGCAATTTTTCGACAACTTCCAACCACCAAAATCGTCGATTTCGGATACCGTTGGAAAGCTCACGATATTCTCTTCAGTTACCACAAAAAATTTTCCCATAACTCCAAGGGATTCGGCCGAAATATACTTACGAAGCCGGCAACCGAAAACTGTGAAAATCTGCCCAGATTTTCAGATTTTTTAAGCGAGTTTGCGGCAATTTTTCAGCAACTTTCGACCACCAATATCGTCGATTTTGGATACCGTTGAAAAGCCCACAATGTCCTCTTCAATTATCACCAAAAATCTCCTCATAAATCCAAGGGATCCGATCGAAATAAACCCACGAAGTCAGCTACCAAAAAAATTTGAAAATCCGCCCAGTTCGGGTAGCTGACTTCGTGGGTTTATTCGGCTGAATCCGTTAGAGTTATGAGGAGATTTTTGGTAGTAATTGAAGAGGACATTTTGGGCTTTCCAAAGGTATCCGAAACCGACGGTATTGGTGGTCGAAAGTTGCCGAAAAATTGCCGCAAACTCGCCCCAAAAACTGTGAAAATCTAGGCAAATTTTCACAGTTTTCGGTTGCCGGCTTCGCGGGTATATTTCGGTCGAATCTTTTGGAGTTATAGGGAGATTTTTGGTGGTAATTGAAGAGGACATTGTGGGCTTTTCAACGGTATCCGAAACCGTTGGTTTTGGTGGTCGAAAGTTGCCGTAAAATTGCCGCAAACTCGTCCAAAAAATCTGAAATTTCAGTGACCGTTTTGTTATTTTCAGGTAACTTCAGTGACCATTTGTGAAATTAACCCTAAGATTTTATTTAATGTTAGATTTAAAAAAATCAGGATTTTATTCGATCTGGTTGCAAAGGAAAACTAAAAAAATGGAAATTGTTAAAATAATAATTGAATCGACTTATTCTCTCAACTAAAGCTGGCATGTTCACACCCAAACTTTTTTCCCCCAATAATTTCAAATTTATTTATAGACTTGGTTTGATTTTATTATTTTCAAAATACATTTTTATCTTTCTTCTTTTTCAACTACACATTCTATAACACGTAAATTCAAATAATTTCCTTTTTTTTTTTTCATATATTCTTTATCAGGTTACTATTCCAAAATGCATTCTACATAAAAAAAAAAAAAAAAAGAAGGGGCTCGAAAGTGCCCTGGAATTTATAACGAGATTGACAATAATTCGATGTTATTGTCTATCTTTTCTAGTCAATATCTAGTTGAGTTTTAAAATACAAATAGTACCCTCTAAAGAAGATTTTTGGTTTGGAATTCGAATTTTTTCATTAAATTCCAAAATGTATTTAACTAATTCAAAATTATAATCAATTTGTCCAATCTCAACAAAAATCTAACTATTGACCGATTCCAATTGATTTTTAATTTGTTACAATCAAAATCCATTGTGCCCACTTTATACATCTGATAAGAGCCATCGATGTACTGAATATACACGTGTCAATCGTCCATGATTCGTCGTCATCTAACTGTTGGAAGTGTGTCCACAAAAATTTGAACCGTGGAATTTATTATATTATATAGGAAGAAATCAAGAGGGAAAAAAAAGTAAAAAAAAAAAAAAAAAATCGTTCATTGAGCTTAATTCAATGTTCTAAATTTAAATTTAATTCATTAATTTGTCAACATATATGACGTGAGTTTTTTCATTAAAGTTACTATATTGGTTAACTTTTTGGCCACAAAATTTATATTTTTGCTACAAATACATTGCGTTCTTTGATTATTTTACATTGTTCAGGGCAACAATTTCAAAGCGAAAGAAATGAAAAGTCAATTAATTTGTTATCAAATACAATGTAACTTTTTCAATTAAGTTAATATATTGATTAACTTTTCGGCCGCAAACCTTAAATTCGGCTGTAAAAGCAATCAATTCTTCAATCATTCACGTTATTCATGGATAAGCTATTATGAAATAAAAGAAGTGATGTTACCTTATCGACAACATGCAGTACTCGATAAGATGTTAGATTTTAACTAAGAAATAGGATGGAAAGTCGAAACGTTATTCTTAATAACCTAGGTGGATGGAGAGATTAATGTGCAACAAACAACTAAATTTAAGTGACTAATATGTCATTAAAACATTTCTATGACTCAAATGAAATTTTATTAAAAGTTCAATTAGTTCTCTTTGATTTTTACAATTTAGGTGATTTCTTGGATTTATTCCAAGAAGAATTAACTTACACTGCCATTGCACTTTATATGTCTAGACAATTTCTAAATATAGCTACTTTAAATACATTTATTTCAACATTCATTAAAATGCACTTATTTTATATCTATATTCACCAAAATACATATATTTTTGTATCCACCTAGTGGTACGTTGCATCATATCGGGTTGGGTTGGTTCATGTGTGGGTTTGAGTTCAATCATAAAATTGAATATGTTCCAAACCACCTGAATTGGTTTGATTTGTCGAATTGAATTGAATTAACATACTCAATTTAATATTCGAAAAAATATACACTTCAGATATTTGAAATATACGCTCATATTTTTGTTGTACTTTGTTTGTATTTTTGAAAAAGTTATAGAATTGAGGCTTGTCTAATCAATATCAAACATGTCCAAAATTGTTCGAATACAAGTAAAATTGAAATTTTTGTGGTCATTACTTGTGCTCTAATCGTTACAACTTTATTTGAAACGACTCTTAAGATATCTTAGTTACAAGACATTATAGAGCATAACTCAATATTACGTCTTAACATACTTCACACTTTTAAGTGGATAATGAAGTAAAATTGTAAATCAAATTGGTACAACTCAATTTTGAACACGCCAAATCGACAATGGTGGCCTTCCATGCATATGTCCAATTAATAATTTATTTTTAATATCTATTTTTTCCTGTATTCTTAACCATATAAGCCCACACAAATTGAAACATACCAAAAGCACGTTAGACCATCTCGTGCATTTTGACAACGAGGTTTTACATTCTAAAACTATTAAGTAGCTTTCAGCTCTGTTTTTCGGAACCAAAAATTAATAGCACAGAAATATTTCACATGTTGTCCATCGACTATACTTTTTGGCCTTATGTATTTTCAGTCTGATTTGCCAATTTATTTTTTAAATTTACATTGTTGAAACAATTTTTAATTACTAAATAAATATTTTTAAGTTTTAATGTAAATTATAAAATAAAATAAACAAGAGATAAATATTAAAATAGTTGCTTTTAAGTTTACAGAAATTAAAAAATATACAAAAAGTCCAGAGATGTCAAAAACTTCCTCTTAAGACAGTGGAACTCACACTCCCACGCAAGCACACACTAGATTCCTCTCTCTACCCTTTCTCTCTTCGTCTCCATTTCCGATTACCGGTAAACTCACCGGAATTTCACTTCCCAGCCAAAACCATTAAAAAATACAGCGTTTCTGCACTATCTCAATTCATTCGATCTCTCATAAACATTTACAGAAACAATTTATACTATTCAAGGCCAATTTCTCTTTGCATGTCAGGGGGTTTTACACTATTCCTGCTTAGTTTCACGATTCACACAGTTACACACACATAAAACTCACTCACACATTTACAAACACACAGATAAGCATCAATATATACAGTAAGAAGATGTCAGTGTTCGATGCGGCGTTTGTGAACAGCGAACTCTCGAAGAAGACATCGATCTTCGGGCTGCATCTATGGGCGGTCATAGGAATAGTCGTCGGAGTAGTTATAGTCCTCATCCTATTCCTTTTCTCTCTGTGCATTACAGCTTCGCGCCGTCGCAGCAGCAAGTATAAACTCCACCGCCCGGCGAAGCTCTTCGGTGCCGGCGAGCACACCCCCGTTGTCTCGAAGGAAATCCAGGAGATTGTCCATGACGCCGCCCCCGATCACCGCCCCATCGTACCTCAGGCACGATTTATATACGCTTTCATACTGCATCTAAAATTTTAAGATCTCATTTTCACCGGAAATAATTAGATTGACTTTTTTTTTTTTTTTTTGGCTATTATAAATTTGTTGATGGTAAATTGAGTTTTTGTACTGTCAGAGCGAGGGATATATTTTTTTTTTTTGGACCATTCTCTGCAGTATTTGTACTTTGTAATACTGGGTTACTAGTAAATCTAGTATGCTAGCTATGATAAAGCTGCTGTGGAATTTATTTCCATCTTAGAATGTGAAAGGTCATTATCATATGAGAAGTTTTATTTACTTTACATAATCTGGATTCTAACGCTGTAGCCCAATGGTCACCAGTTCGAGTTCACTACTGAGGTGAGTATCTGGCTGTAAGGGATTAGTCAAGGTGCGCGTAAGCTGGTTCAGACATTCACGGTCATTAAAAAAAAAAAAAAAAAAAAATCTGGATTATGCCAACACTCTTTATCAACATCAATATTGAATTTTTATGTTCTTTCGTTTTCTTGAATTTTCAGGCAGTGCCAGAGATACAGATAGATATGGGGAAGGTGGAGCACAGGGTAGTATTTTCTGATAGGGGTGCATCGAGTGGCGAGAGTCGAGCGACAAGTGGGGCTGATACCGGGTCATTTGGAGGTAGTGGGGCATTGCCAGAGGTGTCACATTTGGGGTGGGGAAGGTGGTACACTTTGAGAGAGCTTGAGGCAGCTACCAATGGTTTGGCTGATGAGAATGTGATTGGTGAAGGTGGGTATGGCATTGTGTATTACGGTATGTTGGCTGATAACACGAAGGTCGCCATAAAGAATTTGTTAAACAACAGGTATGAAATTGCTAATTTTTTAGTGTCAAGATGCTTGATTCATTGCAATCCACATTGATGTTAACGAGAGTTCTTGGGTGATTTGTTATTTGATGGCTTTGGCAGGGATATGATTTAGTGATTATCTGATGGAAAATTTGTAAATAAGGTTGTCTCTCTCATAATGTGGAGGTGGTGGTATAATTTCACTTCGATCGTGGTTTCATTGGGGATTCTTCTTTTTCCTTCTTTTAATATGTATTATGAAATCCCTAAAAATGTAGTATAATTCTGTCTATTTTCGGGTTTGTTCTTTTTAGGAAGGTAGAGTCAGGACAGTGATTTCGTTTTGTATTAAACGAAGTTTAAATTTTAATTTTTCAATTGATGTTGGAGTTTAACTGTACGAAATCTTGTTCAGAATTGGTTCATTCATATGTCATGTGGTTGTTGAAATATGATGGTGTTGAGTGCAAAACACTTTTAGACACTAAATTGATTTCCATGCCTCTATTCCTTGCTTCATACTGTGGGAAACTTTTCACCTTTTTTACTTAAAATTCAGGAAGATGTTTTTTCAAACATTGGGATGCATTATTCTCCTTTTACTAATATGCTTAAACTCATGCCACCATCACATTTTTCAGGGGCCAAGCTGAGAAAGAGTTTAAGGTGGAGGTAGACGCGATTGGACGTGTCAGACACAAGAATCTTGTACGGTTGCTAGGTTACTGTGTTGAAGGAGCTTACAGGTATTGATATTTGTCTCTACGAATGTTACTTCTGATTTTGTTTCAAGTGTCTTAAATTTTTTCTTTTGTCATTGTTTATCTGTTTTCCTGTGTAGGATGCTTGTCTATGAATACGTGGATAACGGAAATTTGGATCAGTGGCTGCATGGAGATGTAGGTGAAGTCAGCCCTTTGACATGGGAGATTCGTGTAAACATAATATTAGGAACTGCAAAGGGGTATGCTAACTTGATACCTTTGTTTTTTCATGCTCTTGTACGGCAAAACTGTTGCTTATTTTTGTACTTTCATGTTCCAGTTTGGCCTATCTCCACGAGGGTCTGGAACCAAAGGTTGTTCACCGTGACATCAAAGCGAGCAACATACTGCTCGACCGCCAGTGGAATGCTAAGTTATCAGATTTTGGGCTTGCTAAACTTTTGAATTCGGAAAGCAGTTATGTGACTACTCGAGTGATGGGAACATTTGGGTTAGTTCGTTTAATTTCATAAACACAATTATCTGTTAAATTTCCTCATAGCAAATTAAGTTTCTATAGAAATTGGTTGGGAAACTGACCAAATTTTATTGTGTCATTAGTTATGTTGCACCAGAATATGCTTGCACTGGTATGCTCAATGAGAAGAGTGATATTTATAGCTTCGGGATATTTATCATGGAGATAATTACCGGGAGATCCCCTGTTGATTATAGTCGGCCACAGGGAGAGGTTAGTCTTAGCATGTCAAATTTTGTTAATCCTAGTTGTTCGAGTACTTAGATTATTTGTATCAATTTCAATTTCAAATGATGACAGGTCAATCTGGTTGACTGGTTGAAGATGATGGTCGGAAACCGGAAATCTGAAGAAGTAGTGGATCCTAAGTTGCCCGAAAGGCCTGCGTCAAAAGCACTAAAACGTGTTATTTTGGTTGCCCTTCGCTGTGTTGATCCTGACGCCCTGAAGAGGCCCAAAATGGGCCAAATAATACACATGCTGGAGGCCGAGGACTTGACATCACATGATGTATGCCTGAAATTCTCTTTTCTCTGTGTAATCCGCAACCTCAAATTTACTTAAATATATCATTATTCTCTTTTCAGTCACTTAAGAGTTCTACAAATTGCAGGAACGGCGAGTTGGCAGAGAATCTTCGAGTTCCCGTCAAGAAGATAACCAGGCTGGCCCAAAGTTGGTCGATAAACCAAGTGGTGAAGGTACCTCTGATACTAGTGAAGGGGTGAGTATTAGGAACAATAATGTTCCAACAAGGTGGTAATATAGCATTTGAATTTATTAACTGATATATTATTCGAAGTTCTGCAAAATTTTGCTGCTTATTTATAAATGAATGTGCTATTATTTAGCAGTTAGTTGTTGTCAGCAGCATTTGTAAATTTGAATAATATATTAATCATTCTTATAGAAATCAGAGTAAATTGATTTGACCTTGCTACAAGTGTTAAAAAGGTTAATTTGGCAGCACAATTTATCATTATTATTTTTATTTCCTCCATGCCCTGTGATTTCAATCTTTTTGTGTCTTTAATTTTGGCGGTTCCATCATCCATCACCATCAAGAAGAGCAAAGCACTCTTTTTACAAAAACCACTGAGCCCACTAATCAGAAAGCATTAATCTATGTCCAGTATTTATACGTTGTCCCGTTGGATGGTAAGTGGGGCAAGTATTCTAACAAACATCTTTGATGTGTGTTGCACTCACATCCCACTCGTGCATCTTAGGTCCCAATTCATAAACACTGGTTGTGAGATAGAATTAAAGTTATACCCTCAGTAACATGGGTGTAGGACTAACGTGCTAAGATAGACATTTACAGAATGTATTTACTATTTAGCATCACTTGGTAATCGTGCATCTTACGATCCAGTGTATAAACGGCACTGGGTGTGCGTAGGATAGGATTAGAGTTATCCCCAACTAATGTGTTACGGTAGAAGTACAGGGAATTTATTAGCATAACTTACATTTGGAGCCTTGGAGGTTTATGCTAGTGGTTTCTTTGGACAGCCTGTTCATATTCAAGGTGAGGGTTGCTGCAGTGACAACCCCCTGGACGTCCGGGGGGTTGTCAAAAGTCTTTCCCCATTCAAGGTTGTCTATCTATGTATTAATAATTCTCGTCTTTGGTTGCTTTATGTTAAGCGAAGCATCCAGTCCTTTTCCGGATTGGAAACTGGGACATAGACTTTATCTATGGTGTAATGTAGGGACATTTGATTTGATTGAGGCAAAAACAGGCTGGCAATTGGATTTATTAGGGAAAGCCCTACTTGTGTTCAGCTGGCAAATGAATGTATTAGGCAATAAATAAATTATCTTCCTCACCATTGGAGTTTTTTTGAACTGGCTCGAACTTTGACCGGAACAAGATAAGGGTTGAGGGTCAAAAGGTTGAATCGAGGGCTTTGATTCTCCTAGCTTTTCGAGTGATCCTGCCAATTCTGAATTTGTTTTGATGGTTTATTTATTTATTTATTTACGTGTATCCAGACGGGACATCGGTATTTGAACTTCAACTTCCCAATAAAGTCCGGTTCTTATGACACAATTTTTTTTTTATATATTTAGATGGTGTTGCTCGATTAAGGGTGTGAATTCAAGTTTTACTGGACCTCAATTGTGATACGATTTACGTGTAGGTTTTCTAATAAAACAAATGAATCTGACTTGCACGTGGATGGTGCAAATTTAGATATAAATTTAAACTTGACAGAAACCGCCTTTAGGGACGGAATCTACTAGTTTATGTTTATGGAAAGAAGGTTATGACGGGATTGAGCAAAAGTTGGATACCAAATATGCAATTAATACTAGTGAAAGGCAAAAGTTAAGGAATCTGATGCACGAGAAACAGTTACTTTCTACTTTGAAACCTACCAAATGTGTCCAAAAATTATAAAGATTGGTCTAGAGGCTTCTTCACCCTTGATCGTGCATAGCTTTTGTCAGCCATACGATGCTTTTTGACCAAAACCAAATGTCCTTTACGTTCATTAGTGGGCAAGAAAATTCAAAGCATTTTTACTATAGAAAATACGTTAGGTATTGCTTTGAATATGAAGTAGTAGTAGTCGTCGTCGTCGATGTGTCGACTATGCTACCGATAAGATTTGATGTGTTCAAATTAAATGAGATTTTTGTTTTGTATATAGTTTGCTTATAAATAAAATTAATAATATATTTTGATTAAAAAAATACGTAATGGAACTATTGAGTGCTGAACGAGGCACAATATTTTTCGAAATCCGTAATTTAAAAAAAAAAAAAAAGTGTACATAAGCAAATAAACAGATATAAATATGGGGTTCCTATTTTCCCAACAAACACGCCTTAATCTGATCTCATCAAATCAAAAATATTAACGGTCTGATTTGGCTGACTATTTTCACATTTTGTCATCAATTTTAATTGTATTTTTGTTATGGCTTATCAAACTTATATACACGGCGACACATTTTTATTTTTCCGTCTGCTAAAACAATACATATTTCTATTTCTCCTAAAATGGCAAGTCCTGATTTTTAGGGATGATAAAATTGTTAGGAAAATTACTAAAAGAAAATTAGAAATACTGTTGGAATTGTATAAATAAAATAATGGAATGAAAAGCAAATATTTGTTGAGGTAGTAGCGGTATTAAAAGGAACAATCATGCTACATGTACAATGATGATTGACAACTTTTGTTGACAATCATGATTTGGCATCATCATATTCATCTATTTCAAAAGTTTCAAAAACTGTTTTTTAAATCAACTATCCAGATTTTGCCACATCAAACATTGTCAACAAATTGTCAACCATTATTGTACAAGTAGATTAATTCTAAAAGGAATCGAGGCATGTATTGCACACGATTTCCTTGAAACAGATTTCCCCCCACTGTGGTACAATATGATTAATAGCGTCTGTTTTCTAGAATGCAACAATAAAAAGTAGCTTACTAGCACCTTGTTATTACTTTAGGCGAACTAAGAATACTCACAATTCTATCATTAAATTAGAATAAAGAACTAAATTTTTGAAACAAAGAGGAGAGAGATTTAAGGTGAAGAAAGAACTCTTTATTTATTATTATTTTTGTGTGTGTGTGTGTGTGTGTGAGAGAGAGAGAGAGAGAGAGAGAGAATAAGAGAGAACACCTCTTTATATAGTATTAGGATGAGAGAAGTTTCAAATTCTTAGTTAATTTTATATTTAACACAAATAATGTTAAAATAGCCGTGAATGAATTTGTAATTACAAATTAATTATGGAATTGAACCAATTTAAATATAAATTAACTATAGAACTGACTAGAGTTAAAACCTATGAATTATTGTTAAAATTCCATTCAACTTGAATATATTGTTTTAATATATTCCAACGATAATGCCTCAATTCACCCCTCCCCAATGAGAAGGAGATTTCAATCCCCGCCCCACTTCCCAAAAATTTCAAACCCTCCCAATCCTACTCGCGCCCGTTGTTATTCCATACTCTCGTGAAAACTAACATGTATATAAATAATGAACTCACTCTGTTAGCCAAAGTTATATATCCCACCTTCTAGGCCATAAATTTGTCCACAAAATTTGGTAGATATTGAGAGAGAGTAGTAAAATAAAAATATCAAACATAAACTGAATAATTGAATTGAAATAAAAATATAAAGTAGATGACCAAATTGAAAGAAATTAAAATTGAATAACTAACATAAAGTAAACCTAAAACTTTTATCCCGAAAATACAAATGTCTATTTATCAACTCTTTTCTTCTGGCCCTAATTTGCTTACACTTTCCAGGAAAGTCGCCTCTTCTATACGCGTCTGCGAGTAGTCTTCCAGGTACGGCCCGCAACCTAAACCTCCAATTTTTTTTCTCTCTATAAATATATACGTGCAGCTGTGTATGTATTTTCTCCGTTCGTGTAATATGTGTGTTAGAACATAGGATTTGACTTCCGATTTCCGACTTTAATTTTTATTATCGGATCCAATTTTGGCCGTTAATTGTTTGAATCAGTGAAGATCTGATATTTGGTGAGTATTTTTGAAGATTATTGTTTAATTTTTATTCTTGTTAGTATTTTTTCTGATTAAATTGATTTTTTGTGGGATAATCTGTTCGTTATGTTTTAGATCTGTGAAAAGGATTGAGTTGTAGTGAAGATATGAACTTTTGATAAAAATAAGGATTTTTATTTTTATTTTAGGGTGGTTTTTGTTGTTATTTTTTTCTTTTTAAATTTTCACATGTAGTACAGCCATGTTCTTTGAATTAGATTTGATGGAATTATTTCATTTCTTCTCGTGGTTTTATTTGTTTTTGTTTTCCTGGAAGGGAAAGTCTTGGTGGATCCAATAAATAGGGGCATAATTTTGGAGATATGATCAGAAGGAGTTTAGTTTCAGCTGTGGATTTTCTTGATTTAGGTTGTTTGGCTTTGTTGGGTTCAAAAATATGCATAAGAAAAAAAATTGATAAGAAAGGAAATGGATTCTCTTTGGATTTCACACTTCTCAAATGAAAAGGCAAAGGGAAATACAGAACTTTTGGAGTGCGATGTCTCCAGAAATTCAAAGCTCTGAAAACTTGAAACTTTTGGGCTGCAGTATCTTGTATAAATTCAAACTAACAGAAATTTCAGATTGTTTCAAAAAACTTAACCTATTCATCTGTTATTTATGTGTGATAAGGATCGAGGAGATAGGTAGATGTTATGGTATCTTGTTAATATATAACTGGGAAAACATTATGCAAACAAAATCGAAGATAATTATTTGCAGAAGTAAAAAGTTGTCTTTGAATTAATTTTCATTTTATTAGACTTAGTCAGGACATCTTTTGGTAAGCTTCCAATCACTTTCCTTGAGATAGGATTTTCGATTACTTTGAAATGCTTGGTTGCAAAGTTTCCTTGCCCCAACCAGCCTCCCTCTGAATTTCTATATTTTGCTGTGTCATGCATTCTTTTGTTTCTTACATTTGGTTGTCTTCATATATTGTTGCAGCTTTTACATTCAATGAGTCGTCCACAGGATCCCCACAGGCCATTTCTCCCATTTGGAAATCCCTTCCGAATGATATTACCTAAGGGCTCTTACCTGTCCCCAAAGCTTCTTGCTCTGTTGAATACTTTTGAGGAGACATTGGTAGAGAGGCTTAAAAAGCTCAAGCCAAGAGACAGGGAAGATGTCCTAAGCTTATCGTGGATGAGGTTGGCCATCGAGTCCCTTTGCGGAATTCATACTGATATAAAGATGCTTATCACAGCTCTTGAACTGCCTGTCAGTGATTGGGATGATAAATGGATTGATGTATACTTTGATAATAGTGTGAAGCTGCTGGATATTTGCAATGCTTTCACCTCTGAGATCTCTCGACTCAACCAAGGCCACCTTTTCCTTCAATGTGCCTTGCATAACTTGAGCAGTGACTCAAAGAAGTCTGTGCGGGCTCTCTCATCACTGGACGGATGGAGGCATCATATTAGTTCAAAGAATCCAAGACTTGAGAATTGTTTTTCCATCATGGATGGTCTTGTCAAAACGCTAGACCTGCCAAAGATTAAGAACTCTGCAAAAGGAAAGGTTTTGATGCGCGCAATGTATGGAGTCAAAGCAGTAACAGTTTTTGTATGCAGTATATTTGCTACTGCATTCTCCGGTTCAGCAAAGAAGTTGATTGATCTACAGGTTCCTGATACATGCTTGTGGGCGGAAGCTTTCTCTGGTCTGCAGACTTTTGTAAATACTGAAATAAGAAGCATATACTCGAGCGGAAGGGTCACTGTTTTGAAAGAGCTAGAAGCAGTTGATGCAAGTGTCAAAAACTTATACCCCATTGTACAAAATGAGGTTGACCCTATTGAAGCCGAGATGTTGCAGAACCAGAGATCAGTTTTAGGGAGGTCGGAAGAGAAACTTTCACAAGGACTAGATCTACTTTCAAAGGAAGTTGATATTTTCTTCAAAATTGTTCTAACAGGACGAGATGCTTTGCTTGGTAACCTTAGAATTGGTGGTAATGCATCTGACTCAGTAAAAACTGACAAAGTAGAAGGCCAGACTGTGAAGTGAATGCTAAATATAGGCTCTCTCTTGTATACGCAAGTGTGCAACTATGGACTTCTACTTTTTGAGGTTATAGATATACTAAATTTTAAGAAATGTGGCTCTAGTTACCATGAATCTTGTGAGTTGTGGTTTGTCAATTTTAACGTCGTTATATATATGAACTTTTATGTAATGCTAATGATATATATAATTTGTACCGCTTGTGCTAATGAGTTCTTTCTCTTCTCCATTCTCTCGTTTCAACTTATGTTTGTATATGCCATTTTATCTTCATGTTGTTTGCCCGAATCTTCACGTTTGCACTGTTTTGTGTTTTATAGCCCCTTTTTATGGGTTTATTCGGGGGAAAGCCTTGTCTAAAGTTGGATTCTTTTTGTAGTATTATGATTGCGAAAATTCTAAGCCGAGCCAGGACTTGAGGTTCGATGTATATTCACAAGGAATCTGCAGTATGTGTACAGAGAAGGAAAATATGACGTATTTATGAAATGGAATGGCCACCTACTTGGGATTAAATTTCTATAGGGTTAATTTCAGAAATGGTCACTGAAATTACATGAAAATTATAAAATGGCCACTGAAGTTCAAAATTTTCATGAATGGTTACTCAAATTTTTCAAGTGCTTTCAGAAATGGTCATTGAAGTTTAAGATTTTCACCAACGATCACTGAAGTTTAGGAGATGTTTCACTAACGGTCACTGAAGTTACAAAAAGTTTCAGGAACGGTCACTGAAGGGTCATGCATTTTTTCAGTTTTTTGAGCGACTTTTTCGGCCACTTCCGACCACCAAAATTGCCGGATTTTGATACCTTTGGAAAGCCCACAATCTCCTCTTTAATTATCACCCAAAATCTCCCTCAAACTCCAAACGATTCGACAGGAAAATCGCCGTAGAAGTCGCCCAAAAAATTGGAAAAATCTGCCCAGATTTTTCCAATTTTTTGGGCGACTTTTACGGCGACTTTCTGGCAACTTCCGACCACCAAAATCGCCGAATTTTGATACCGTTGGAAAGCCCACAATGTCCTCTTCAATTACCATCCAAAATCTCCTCCAAACTTCAAAAGATTCGACCGAAAAATCACCTCAAAGTCAGCATGAAAAATATGGGCAGATTTTCGGCCTTTTTGGGTAGCTGACTTTGCGGCGATTTTCCGGTCGAATATTTTGGAGTTTGGAGGAGATTTTGGATGTTAATTTAAGAGGACATTGTGGGCTTTCCAACGGTATCAAAATCCGATGATTTTGGTGGTCGGAAGTTGTCGGAAAGTCGCCGGAAAGTTGTCCAAAAATTTGGAAAAATTTGGGCAGATTTTTCCAATTTTTTGGGCGACTTTTGCGATGATTTTCCGGTCGAATCGTTTGGAGTTTGGGGGAGATTTTGGGTGGTAATTGAAGAGGAGATTGTGGGCTTTCCAAAGGTATCAAAATCCGGCGGTTTTGGTGGTCGGAAGTGGCCGAAAAAGTCGCCCAAAAAACGGAAAAAATGCACGACCCTTCAGTGACCGTTCCTGAAACTTTTTGTAACTTCAATGACCGTTAGTGAAACATCTCCTAAATTTCAGTGACCATTGGTGAAAATCTTAAACTTCAGTGACCATTTCTGAAAGCACCTGAAATTTGAGTGACCGTTCATGAAAGTTTTGAACTTCAGTAACCATTTTGTAACTTTCATGTAACTTCAGTGACCATTTTTGAAATTAACCCAATTCCTATAACTTAAATGCATTTGGCACAAGTTGGCAACTAGTTCACATGGCAAGTTATGTGTTGAGTAAAGAAAGGGGCCATTCAGGGTACGCTAGACTTGGCTTCAATTTGTTGAAAATGGTGGTACGATTTCTTAACTCGTGGGGACCTTTGTTTGGACGGGATAAATTTCTCCTATTGATGTATAAAAATTGTTGAAAATCGTGCTATTTTCTTTTCTTTCACGTATTTGTCCCTCCATACTTATGATTGTATCTCACTCTATCTTCTCTAGTATGTTTGAAGTTAAGATTTATGGTCATCTTCAGTATCCTCTCCTTTCTTGATGTACCCATATAATTACTAATCATGCTTGAGCATGATCTGAAATGAACAAGAGTACACAAAAAATAAGTGGCTCGATCACCTTTTAAAGAATGTGATGTGAAAGAACTTCGGAAAATTTGTGATAATATGCCTGTTCATTTAAAGACTTGATCAATTATTATAAACAATGCATCTTGATTTAGGCCACCAAGCAATTAATGTGGAAATGATAATTGCAATAGTAGAAAAAGAGGGGGATTTTCAATGTTGACTTGTATATTTTCCATCTCACTAGGTATATGTATCCGTATTCATCTAGATAGAGAGCCATTAATTGATGAATTAATATCTATCAAAAGTTAGGTGAAAATTGAAATTGATTCTTCTAAACTTAGCCAAAATGGTAATTAGCACAAACGTCCTTATATTTCAATGTTATTACGCAAAACGTCACTATCTTTCATTTTTTTGGTATTTTCACCCATGTTTTCACATTTTATTGTGAAAAATGTCATTTTCTCAATACAAAATGTAAAATGATAAATACATCATCCTATTTAAATAAAACTAAAAAAAACAAATTGCAATTATACTCTCAAACTATTAAAAAACTGTAAATAAGTCCAAATAAATTATTAAAATGGTAATTAACACAAAGTGTCCATACCTTTCAAAATTATTGTACAAAATATTCATACATTTTATTTCTTGATATTTTCACCCTTATTTTCACATTTTATTGTGAAAATCATCATTTTCATCCATTTTCTCTATTAAAAGTTGTAAAATGACGAATGTACTCTCCTATTTAAGCCTATGTTTGATTCCCAACTTTTTTCAAAATTCATTTTTTTCTCTCTTCTTTTCAATCACATATTCTTCAATAAAATAATAATACACACAAATCCAAAAATTTTTTCTTAATTTTTAATCATATATTCTCCATCAATCAACTATTCAAAATGCATTCTTTCCCCAAAAATGAAAATCAAACAGGGGCTAAATAAAACAAAAATAAAGAACAAATTGCAATTATTCTCTCAATTTTTTTTTAAAAAATACAAATAAATAATTAAAAAAATAAAGTGATTTTTATTTCTTATTTTAATTATTTATTTGCATTTTTTTTAAAAAAAAATTGGGAGTATAATTGTTTTTTTTTTATTTAAATAGAAGGGTATATTCGTCATTTTACAATTTTGTAATTGAGAAAATGGATGAAAATGATGATTTTCACAATGTAATGTAAAAAATAAGAGTGTTAATGCAAAAAAATGAAAAGTATAGAAGTTTTGCACAATAATTTTGAAAGATAAGGATGTTTTGTGCTAATTACCCTTTTAATAATTTATTTGGACTCATTTGCAGATTTCTAAAAAGTTTGGGAGTATAATTACAATTTATTTTTTACTTTTACTTTTTTTTTTTATTTAAATAGGAGGATATATATTTGTCATTTTATATATTTTTTTATTGAAAGCAAATGTACCCGTTAGAAAGCGATGGTCAAGTAAATATAGGGATGATAATTTGGCTCGTCGTCTTGGGTTGAGCTCTATTTTGGGGTGATGGGTTGAGTCGAGTCGGCCCGCGAGCCTCACAGGCTAGCTTGTATAGGGAGAGAGAAAAAAAGAAGAAAGAGAAGGGTAGTGTGAAAAAGACAATAGTTCAAGGCAAAAAAAAAAAAAAAAAACTAAAGTCTGCTCGGTTCGAGCCCCGAACCTTGAGTTTTGGCTCTCGAGTCGGATCAACTCGGTTTGTTGATATCTCTAAGTAAATGGCTAAGCGAAAGAAATATGAGTGTAAGAGGCGGAGGAGGGAATTTGGCTAAGCTAGAATGGACATCTATTGGTTGTCAATGAAATTATTTATAGATATAGAAAAATGCAAATGGGCCACGTGGGTTAGTGGGTCGAGCTCGGGCTCAATATGAAGCTCTTTAATTAAATTGCCAAATCAATTTAACAATCGATGTCACGTCGACATATTCATGACCCCCTCCGTCATGTGCGTGTCATGTAATTTATAGATGTAACATTATTCATATTAAAATTTTAAAAAATTATTATTTTCATCAACATCATATTCCAATATTGGCCTTATTAAATTGATGCATTATACATCCATGCCACTTTTATATATTTATTCGACTCTATCCAGCCTCTGTAAATACTTATATTCATTCTAACCGTAATATATGCTTATTGCTGAATTGTGTTGAATGCCTAACACTCGAATGAATATCGAGTAAATCTAATTGCATCTCCCAGTTTATGGGGATGAGCTTTTGCACACGGGGAACATATAAGCAAGGAACATTTATTTGTTTACTAGCTTGCTCTTATGGAGGTGACTTTGGCAGAAATGTGGGCATTTAGAGTAATAGTTCGACCCGAGAAGGACAAGACATTAAAGGTGAAGTCCGAAAATCAGAATGAAAAGACAATAGGTCAATTGTGTATTATAGAATTGTAGGTATTTTGGTGCAACTAAAATGTAAAATTGGCTTGCAGAATGATGTTAACATTGTTGTTTTGGGTTCAATGTAATTATAGTTTGGAAAATGCCCCTTGTCAAGGGTGAGAGACAGGCCCAAAAAAGCCACCTTGGCCTTTGATCTGAATTTTTGAATTTCGGATCAAGGGTTGAGGAGGTACCATTTCAGCCCCCTGTTTTTTGGTCTGTTTCCCACCCTGTTTGAATAGCATGGTTGTCATAGTTTCTCTGATGTCTCTCTCTAACACATTGTAAATGCACACACAAATCTATGTGTATACATACAGGCTCAAAATGATTGATTCGATCGATTCCGAAAATTTTGGGTTCATTTCATTTATGTGCAACATATCGTGTCATTCCACATCAACAGCAAGTGTAGATCACATTTAAAATAAATATAAGTACTTACATGAAATTTAGTTGAAGAGAATACTTTTTGAATATTAGGATTTTAGTTAATTCTTAAAAAAAAAAAAAAAAAAAAAAAAAAAAAAAGAAGTCCAAAAGAATTTAATGAAAATAAAAATTAGTAGATGAATTTAAAGTGGAATATTTTTATTTAATTTTACATGTCTATTTAAATAACTTTACATATGGTTTAAAATATAATATAATTTTTATAATATATATACACATCATTAGACTCCTTGTAGACTTGTTATACAGACACCTAATCATTCTTTTTAAACGATAATATATACATGAAAACGTGTTTCAACCCTTTAATTTATTCTCCACATGAACCATTGTATGTCTATATCTATATAATAAAAATATATATACACTCACATCAGACAGTTAAATGCAAGAATCATAAACATGAAATAAAAGAATAAGATAGAAACACAAAAATAAATAAATTAAGTTTCATTCCTAATAAATTAAAATATATTACACGAATCATTTTTTTTTTCAACGACTCTAACATAATTAGATAGGTTATAAAAATATTCTGCCGCTCTTCTTAACTACTAAACCCCTGTTTAATGGTCATTACAAAGAGACATTGAAAAAAAATGATGTTTTAAGTAGTGATTTTTCAGATAATAAATAGTTAAAAAGTATAGAAAAATTTTGAATTTACATATAAAATATTTTATAATATAAATATATAATTAAAAATAAATATGAGTTATAAATAATTTTAATTTAAAGAGAGTCCAAATACGTGTGTTCAGATTTAAAGCCTGTTTGGCTCGGATTAAAATATGATTTTAATTTAAGTCAAAGTTAAACAATCAATATTAACCACATCTTTTTTGAATTCCACAACTTTTCAACAACACATTTAGGCTCCGTTTGATTCTTATTTTTTATAGAATGAGAATGAAAAATATAATCAGTGTATCACACAAGAGATAAAAAATAAAAAATGGTGGTTGGATGTAATGGATAACGATCATATTTTTCATTTTTATGAAAAAAAAATGGATACCAAACGAGGTCTAAAAATTTCTATCACAATCTACTAAAAAAATCTAATTTTAATCCAACCAAACTCCCTCTTAACTTCCACTCGAGCCACTGTATGTATTATATATATAGATAATACTACATGTACATAATTTTTTTACCTAATCATTAACTTACTACTCACAATAAAGGTGAGAACCACATTTGAATTTTTTTTATTCACACGAGCTCGCATGCGTTGTGAGAAAAGGGACAACTTTCAGTACTTAATTCGGTACAAATAGAATTATTATTATTATTATTATTATATTATATATATATATATATATATATATATATATATAGGGGTGGGTGTGGGTGTGGGTGTGGGTTGGGTCAATTTTTTTTAACCCAATCCAACCGAATTAACCCAATCGAGTCTAAACCGATCAAGTTTGAATCGGTTTGGGTTGGGTTGGTCAGGTTTGGGTTTCAACCCAATTAAAGTTGGATCTGATTTATTTGTTAAATTTGGATAATTTATTAGGGTTTGAAATTACTTAAAAACCTCCGTTTTTTAAATACATAAAAAAGGAATTCTTTTTAAAAATAATGTATAAATAAGTTTAAAATTTATGAAGTATTTTTTTTAATTTTTTGGAATTCATTTATTTCATCACAACGTCTTTAATATTTACTTTATCGTCAAATAACATTATATTTGTACATAGTGTTCATATGAATCGATATATATGAAAAAAAATGAACGTTTATAAATTATAAGTCATTCTCTTATCTTTATTATTGTGTTTATTTAATTTTTTTTTTTCATCTTAGATATTAATTTTTTAATTCATTTTGTTGGATTTTAATTCATAACTCGAGACTCAACCTAACCAAACTCAACCTAAAATTTATTTTTTCAACTCAATCCAACTTAATTGAACTTAAAAAATCGATTCAAATGGATCGAATTCAGCGGTTTGAGTTGGATTTTGCTCTGATATATACACACAAACATACAGTAACCTTTACCCAGGTGGTTGGAGATTCATAGACTCCAACCTCACAGAAAAGTCAATTGACTTCACGGGTAATCTCAAGTCATCACAGTTCAAAAAGTTCACACACTCCCTCAACTTTCTAACTCCAGAAATTACAAAGAAATCACAAAGAAATGTCAAAAATCTCTCATTTTTCTTTCCTAGACACGGACACCTGCAAATTGTTGAGTAAAATTCAAGTTTTTGAATTGGGTTCTTGAGATTTTTTTTTATTCATTTTATTGGTTTGTTAAAGGGGAAAAAAAGAAAGACTTGTTCTTTAAATTTTTTAGGCTATTATGTCTGTGGAATCAAGCTCTGGTTCAGGGGATCATGGCCATGGGAGCCATAATATCAAAGGAGTGCCCACTCATGGTGGAAGATATGTGCAGTATGATGTTTATGGGTATCTTTTTGAGTTGCCCAGGAAATACGTTCCCATCAGGCCTGTGGGACGTGGGGCTTATGGAATTGTTTGGTGAGAGTCAAGAAAATCGTTGTTACTTTCTTGAATTTAAGCTCATGGGTATTATTTGCTTTAACTTGATTGTTTTTGGTTGTTGAAATAAAATGTTTTTATTTGGTGTTTATGGATGATAAAAGAACTGAAATTTTTGGTGGGATTTAAGGAATTTTGGTTGTTTTTGTTTCGGTTTATTAATTAGTTATGAGTTCTTTGATAAGTTGTTGGCAATTTAATAGGAATATTAATGTTTTTATTCAGAACCATCAAAACTGTAATAATTGATTTGTTTTTATGTAAAGAAAGTTAAAAAAAAGGATAATACTTGTTGTACATAATTATGTGTACATAAAGGTGTCCACTGGGGGATGGACCCTACTTGAATAAAATATTTTTTATTCAAGTGGGCTCCACCCTCATGTGAGGGAATGGACACCCTTATGTATGCATAATTATGTACCCATAGCATGGTCCTAAAAAAAATATTGGATTCACTATGAAGTACATATTTCTTTAGCATCAGATTTGAGGCTTTGGTTGCTTGGAGATTTTCAATAAAGTCATTAAAGACGATAATTCTTTAAAGAGTGACACGCATTATGAAAATTTATGGTGAACGATGACTGTAAGGTATTTGAGGATGACGCTGTAGTTTATTAAATGCTAATGATTTTCTTAATGCACTTTGTATTCCTTGCTGGACTTTGCGATCACATGGCTTCTGTCATTGTACCTCAGGTTTTTTTTGCACCTTAAACTATATAATCAGTTTGTTTGAAGTTTAACTTCCCTTCATTTGTCTAAGGTGAAGCTAACTCTTTCACTTTGTACAGTTAAAACTTATAAGAAAAAGTACTTAATAAAATCCAGGAAAAGGTGCTAGATAAATAAGAAATGACAAGAAAATACTAATATTTGGGACTTTTTAGACATGCATCCAAGTCTGAACAAGCAATTTCAATGCTTGTCCTTGCCCCCACTTGCAAACCTTTCGGAAAAGATCCCATTCGTAGAGAATCTCCACTTGAGAAAGTTCCAGGGGTGGCAGGTGCAATATCTACTACTCACTCAGTTAGCCATTTTTGTTATTACTTTTCGAGACTAGGAGAATGTTGCAGTATAATTATAGAATTTAAGGTTAAACATCAGTAGATTTTACAATAAGTTAATTGATTAGCATTAAGTGTCTTTGTGGAGATAACCCTCCATAGGGACAGATGGAACTGCTTATTTGAAAAATATGTGATAGAGGGAGTGTCCTTTTCTCTTTCAAGTATAATTATACTTCATATATAATTGTATGTGGTAGAAATGGTGCTTTCGGACAGGACACTGATATATTTGATGTTTGTAAAAAGTTTGAGTAATATGTTGTTTCTTGGAATGTAGATGATAAATATGTTAGAATTGTTTTTGTATGAGCTTTTCTTCCCTCTGAATCATTAACAATGTGAAGGAAAATGAGATTTTTTTTTTTTTTTTTTTTTTTTTTTCAATTGGATTCAGTGCTGCTGTAAACTCCGATACTCGTGAGGAAGTTGCTATTAAGAAGATTGGCAATGCATTTGACAATATAATAGATGCCAAGAGGACGTTACGTGAAATAAAACTTCTACGCCACATGGACCATGATAATGTAAGTATTGCTAGTTATCAGTTTGTAATTACTAAATCTTGATTCAGCTTGATATCTTGCTCACAGTTGGATGATTTTTGTTATCTTCTACCTAACATATAGTAAATTGGTTTACATAATGTTGATGTTTCTCTATGGTGATGATGAACCCTTATTGCGTGTTATACGTAGTACTAGACAGAGCAAACACAGTATTATGAACAAGATTTGAGCTCTTTTTTTTCCTTTTTTTTTTGTTCAGTACTATTTAATCTTCCTCTAATTACTCGTGTTTGATTATCTGTTTTATAAGCTTATTGCAGTTTTCATTAAATTTCCGTAAATACTGATCTAAGAACAGCACAAGGACTTGGAATTAGCTAACTGAAGATTGAATTAGGTTACCTGGCTGAAATTTACGATCACCTGAATAATTATTTGCTGATTTTATGTATAAGAGAAGGAAAAATGTTCATTTGAAATTTAAAACCTTTAACCTTTCTAACACCTCTATAACATTACATTAACTGACAATTAGACTGACTCTTCTATAAAATTAGATAAACATGTGCACATGTAGATTTTAAACTTCCAATGGCATTTCATGGTCTGCCTATTAGAATTTTTCAGTCAACTTACAATTTCTGTCAGTGCCTTAATTTGTGTTATTTGGTTAAATCTTGGTTTCAAATATTCATTGTTGGTGGAGCCTAACATTTTCTCAAGAAGGTTCCACGGGTCAAGTCGTCATCTAATGGCTCTTTATTTTTCTTTTATTTCAACAGGTAATTGCAATTAAAGACATTATTCGGCCTCCGCAAAAGGAGAACTTCAATGATGTCTACATTGTTTATGAGCTAATGGACACTGATCTTTACCAGATTATCCAATCCAACCAACCATTAGCTGATGATCATTGTCGGGTTTGGCCTCATTTTCTCATAACAAATAGAAGATTTTTTTTACTATATTATAATGACAAATCATTGAGACCAAGTGTTTAGTATTTGTATTTTATGGTTCACTGGAAAAGAATGATCTGAAATCTGTAAACTTGTTGGAGGTGCTTCTGCATTATTTTGTCTGATGTGGCATGATTTTATACTTCTCTTTTCTTCCTCATTCATCTCCCTTCATGCCCATTTCTGGTGTTCCAAGTAAAAAGGAAGAAGGAAAAGAAGGCAGTTTAATCAAAGAAACCCTGGTTGTATAATGCCTTTCATAAGTTTAAGAAATTATGTTAATTAATTATTCTCTTTTGTTTTGATATAAGTTATGCCTTTCATAACTATGCTAGACTTGCCAAATAGGTTCCACATTTTTGCCCCTTTCACCTGTGAGTACACGAAGTTGTGTATGTAAATTTTTGGGAACTTGTATACAAAATCTATGTGAAGATAAATATGGTTTTATCTTATACTTAGGGTCCGTTTGATTGCAAAGGTGGAATTTGGGTGGAAAGAAAACGAATTACAGAGAATTGAATTGCCGAAAATGTATTTTACCGGGAATTGTAATTAATTGTGTTTGATTGGTATAATTTTTCACCTAATCTATTTGGTTTTGTTTTTCATGAAAATTGTTACTTTTTGGGATAAATTTTTTTACAATTTGTATTAAAATTTGTTTGGATTGCCAAAAATAAAAATAAAAATAAAAAAATAAAAAGAAAAAATTTTAAATTTTTTTTGTCTTCGTTTGACTTCGTTTTTCATACAAATTGTCAATTAAATAGATAATTTTTTTTTATCATTGGATTTAGAATATATTTCCATTGCCAAAAAGTAAAGTAAAAAAAAAAAAAAAAAAAGAGGATGGAAAATCACTTTCCCACCAAAACCATGAGAAAATAAAGGTGGAAAATGGTGCTTTAAATAGTTGTACCTAGAATTTTGGTGGAAATGAATTCCATGAAATTGTTTGGCAATCAAACATTACAAATTGGGTGGAATCGCACAAGTTTTCCATTTTCACCCATATCAAACACACCCTTAATGTATCGTCTTTATATTTTTCTTTGGTTTATGGATTCATCAACAATGCTCAAATTCGCTTACTTAATGGTAAAAAAAACCATGTTTGTAAAGCGACTTCCCTGTGCATCTTAACAGTGGATTTGCACTTTGCTTATGCATCAGCCCTTCTTTTACTCCCATGCATGATAGCTTTTATATGTATCAGTGGACAAGTAAATTGGTCCCACTTCCATGTTTGATTGTAAAACTGGGACAGCTCAAGTGAATTTTCATTCTAATGATGCAGTACTTTCTTTATCAAATTCTGCGAGGACTTAAATATGTTCATTCTGCAAATGTCTTGCACCGTGATCTTAAACCCAGCAATTTGCTTCTCAATGCAAATTGCGATTTGAAAATTGGAGATTTTGGGCTTGCGAGGACAACATCTGAGACTGATTTCATGACGGAGTATGTTGTCACACGCTGGTATCGAGCACCAGAACTGCTCCTAAATTGTTCAGAGTACACTGTAGCAATTGATACCTGGTCAGTTGCGTGCATACTTGGTGAAATCATGACAAGACAGCCACTATTTCCTGGCAAAGATTATGTTCATCAGTTGAGACTTATCACAGAGGTATGGTCTACAGAGTAAAACCAGACGTAGATTGAGCATCTTGCACATTTGACTATTAAAACCCAACGGAAGTCATATTCATTCCTAGATATCAATGTGGTTTATGCTTCTGTTTTTGATTGTTTTCCTGGTCTTCTTGACAACTTAATTTTGTCCTTCTACTGATCTGAATCTTCTGCATAGTCCTCTTGAATTTTTTATTGCGGAATAGTCTGACTAGTACTGTGGTTACTTGTTAAATATCTGTGTTCTATGGGGTCTACATGTTGATTCATTATTCAATAAGAAAAGTATCATATGTTAAATATCGAGTCTTAAAAATTTAATCTGAATCTTTTAGATCTTATAACTAAAATAATCTCTTGAGAAATTGGTTCCTGTGATCGACTTCTTTAAAAGTGTGAAGTCCCCAGTGGTGGTGGCTGGCTCAAATTTGAGGTTCTGAGGATATGAAATCGTTAGGCACGTTCTCAATTAAATTTCCTTTATACATGCGGATAGCAAAGCCTCTTTTTCGGTTTTGTTTACTTTCTGTTTTAATCCTGACATTGAATTTTTCTTTTGGTTTTAAAAGCTTATTGGTTCACCTGATGATGCCAGTCTCGGGTTTCTAAGAAGTGATAATGCCCGAAGATATGTTAGGCAGCTTCCGCAGTATCCAAGGCAACAATTTTCTGCCAGATTTCCGAACACTTCTCCTGGAGCTCTGGATTTACTTGAGAAGATGCTCGTCTTTGACCCAAGCAAACGCATTTCCGGTATAGTATTGATTTCTGTCAAATCTTGATTGCTTTGAATTAAAGGATCATGTTTTAAGCAACTATTTGTTTCTAAACATGTTTGGATATGTTATTCTTTCTCACTTTCTAGTAAACAAAGTTAATTATTATGTAAGTAACTTAAACCTTATTGTCAAAATATAAGTAACTTGTAACTTTGATCGATGAAAAGAATTATTAATTTTAAGAGAGACTTATAAGGAAGCTTTCTAAGCTTAGCTACACATGCTCAAAATCTCGCAATGAGTTTCTTCGATGTTTTGGTAAATCCAAGTCCCATTTACTGATTATTATTTTTTTGGGCTTATCCATTCGACTGGTGTACGGTTCTTTATTTGTCGCATTGCAGTTGATGAGGCTCTTTGTCATCCATACTTGGCGCCTCTTCATAAAATCAACGAGGAGCCTGTTTGCCCTCAGCCTTTTGTGTTCGATTTTGAGAAGCCGTCGTTCACTGAAAAGAATATCAAGGAGCTCATCTGGATGGAGTCTGTCAAACTTAACCCGGACCCGACTCATTGAGGAATGTCGTTGTATGATGTTAGCCGAAAAGAATACCCTGAGGAATCTGTATTGAACACATGAAAATTCTCCAAAAGGGAGAGAACATTGTTATTAGGTTTTACAACCTTATGTGGATCATATTATCTTTGTAGTGAATGTTGTAAAAAGGAGTTGAAATGAGTTTTGTCCTGTTGAGACGGGCCAATCAGTTTTAGATTTCTGATTGTTGGGAGCTTCTGTTAGAGTGTGTTTGATAGGCATTATTTGGGAAAAATGAATTTTGAAATAGTGATATGAAGTGAAATATGTGGTTGAAAAAGAAGGAAAAATTATTGATGTGATATAAACTATTATTTTATTGAAGAATGTGTGGTTGAAAATGAGTAGAAGAATGAAAATGAGAATTAAAATGGGACTCAAACAGGGCCTTAGTAATTTTTCTACATTTTTATTGTACGGACTAAAAATGGGCTTCCGAGTGTATGTTTCATATGCTGAACTAGACAACATAACAATAACAAAACGGGACTTGAGATTTTTGTACTTTTTTATCTTTTTATTGTGTTGAGAGTCCTAAACACATTATTATTCTATTATTTTATTTACTACAATTGGACAACACCACCCGGTATAAATAGCTCTTACATAGAGGAGGAAATAGAGTTAATTTAATCGTCACTAAAATTTGTTATAAGTTATTATTTGTTCACCAAAATTTAAAATGTTACTCTTTGTTTACTGAATTTTACTATATATGTTATTACTTACTCAATGAAATTTAAAAAGTTACTTACTGTTTATTCAAATTTGAACAAAATTATTCATCAATTATTTATATTATTTCTATGAGTGTTACCTATTGCAAAATTTAGTAAACAACGAATAATTTTATTCAAATTTATGTAAGCAATGGGTAATCTTTTAAATTTCGATGAGTCAACAGTAATCTATAACAAAATTGAGTGAGCAATAAGTAAATGTGTAAAAATCGGTGAACAAGTAGTAACCTATAGTAAAATTTAATGACCATTCATTAAGTTATCCCAATGAAACATGTTATATCACATATTATTGCTTATATTTTTCTATTTTGCATTATTAATTGCTTTTAATAATATGGATTATTTGTTTAATCCGTAAAAAAAATCCGATAATCAAAGGATGCTAAGATCAATTTGACCTAATGTTGAATTGAGGGTCCTTGGCGTAAATGTAAAGGGGAAATTTTCGCAGACGAGAAGTTAAAGAGCCTCTCAATGATCAAATCGCATAAATTTCAAAATTATAGAACGAAAATTCTGGAAAAAAAACTTGCTAAATACAGAACAATACAGTATCTTCAGAAACTAACCCAATATCATTTTACAATTAACCTAAACGGGCTCTTGGTTTCTTGACAAAATACGAGGTTTACCTCTTCATGGTTCTTTGCTTTGATTTCGACTTTGAGTCAAAATGGTGAGATTTAAGCTTCTTCTTTCGTACCACGGTTGTGGGGCCACCACCACCTTCTCTAAATGGCATTCCCATTAAAGCAAGTAATTTATGGGCTTCTTTATCTGTATTAGCTGTTGTGGTTATGCAAACATCCATTCCCCGTGGCTTACCGAGTATATCATAACTTATCTCCGGGAAAACGCTCTGCTCTCGGAGGCCAATGCTGTAGTTTCCATGCCCATCAAAGCTATTGGAGCTCACACCTTGAAAATCCCTCGTCCTAGGAAGTCCTAGATTAATGAGTCGATCAAGAAAAGAGTACATCACCTGTAGTAAAATAAATCAAGATGAGCACAAAGCATAAGGTTCACTAATATAAATATTTGAACGTGCTTTCTTAAAGGATGAGTTGAAATGAGTCTGACTAGGCATATGCCATATGGTAACAACCAATGCTGTACCCCAAGACTTACATTTGACGTGGTCATGGCATGAAATTCAAGTATTGGCTCGTGCATGAGTTCACTTTTTAACATTTTATTAGCTACCATATTGTGCATGATTTGGTGCACAGGGGCTCGCATATCTTCTAAATCATTTGAGGGACAAGAAACCAGAACAGATATATTGCATAATAGACGACAATGTGCAATTCTCATGCAAAGCCAAACCAAAAATTTATAGCTCAGTGGTTGTATGATCAGCAGGCAGTAACACATTATGCCCCTGTTTGGCAGGGATTAAAATGTAGATTTTAATCTCAGTCAAAACCAACAATTAATTTTGACCATATATTTCATGGGACTTGCAACTTTTCAACCACACATTTCCTCAACTTTTATCAAAATACTAAAAATCTGATTTCAATCCCCACAAAACAGGGGCTAGATATCACTGACAGAGTCCTAATGGGTTCCTTCATGAGGAGCAATGGAATCCTGAAATCCACAAACATACTGAACGAAAAAAGGAATATTGCAACTTCAATCCCAATATGGTTGTGTGAAGATCTATATAACACGTCGTCTCACATGGATACTGAAGCACGGGACAATGGAGTGCCATTATCAGTCCTCCCTTTCCATTACGGTACACAAGAAACCATTAGTTTACTGGTATTACCAAAGACAAAGACCACATTTGGTCCACAAAATTTGACTCTACAAGGAATTAAGTATAAAAATGAGTAGATATACTATGCAGGAAGTATTTAGGTGGGTTAAGGCAGATGGTAAATTTTATTTTTTTATTCAAAACAATGTTTTCTGCACTAACTTTCTTAAGTTACTGGATGATATAAGTGAGGTGGGCTAGGCCGGATACAAAAGATGGTGCAAATAATATTCTTTCAAATAAAAAAAGTTTATAAATATCCACTTTAACTACTATCTCCTCTAATTCATGAATAATTTCTTGTATAAACCAGCGTGCCAAAAGTAGACTAAGATTTCCTGAGGTTAGAGGGAACGCAACTCAGTCTGTGTATATCCTCCTAGCGTAAACTAACATAGTAAACTAACCAAGTCTTATCATTTCTCGCCAAAAACATTCACTTAATGCACAACAAACAAAATACATCACGCAGCAGTCAAAGTAAATAGCTCACATTTCCTCTCAGAGTAACTGCAATTCCAAGCGGTTGACCTTCTCTTATCTTAAAGGTAGCAATAGCATTTTTTGCTCTTGTCTTTATCGGCCTTTGACCTGTAATGAGCGCCAAATCATTCATAGCTGCTTCCAACCCCTTTCGCATTCTGCGCAGCATCTCCAATACCGCAATTCACCACAATCTTTTCAACTTTTGGAACCTATCATAAATCCAATGCAAGTTAGGCGGATTATTACAATAAAACCGAAATTTACTGAATAACATGTGTGAAATATGCCACATTTACCCCCTAATACAAAATTAGTTTAACAACCACGCCTATACATTTACCATTTCTTACTAAATATTTCTAGATATCTAAACGTTCATTCGCTATATTCTATAATCTATGCATACATTCCGAAAATTTGTTTCCATTTTGCAGTTTCAATTTTTATTTATCAATAATTCGAAGGGGAAAAACAAATAATCCACAAAAATCTATCATTATTATTGTCAGCAAATAGAAAAATAAAAATAAAAAAAATCCGAGCAACATGCTAAATACCTGGTGAACATTGGTGTATTTGAACTCTTCTTTGAGCAAGGGGACGATTTTCTCGATGTAAGTGGTTTTCAGCCGATTGACTTTCTCAGCTTCGCTTTTCTCTACCAGGACCACCGATGACATGGCAGTAACCGACAAGCCACCGGGCCGATAACGGAGTCCTGCAGCCGGCAACCGCATGGACGGTGGCGGGAACTGGCCGTGGAATGTGGATGCGGCTGAGTGTAAAAGCGCCGGAGATAACGCCATTGGAGGTGTACGGAGGTGCTTTGGGATTTTGGGTATCTTTTTTCAGTACAAAGCAGAGGATAAGAATCGATTAAAAATAACGGGACTCCATTTTTGAGAAATTACTAGCGTGCCACTCAACGCCCATCTCGGCTCATGTCCACAAGCAAGGATATGCTCAATCCTTCGGTTCATTTGAACACAAGTCAATCCCAAACCAACCCACGAGCTCAAGATGAGCCGACTCGTTGGCCTGACTCACGAGACAGTTCGGCTCGACTAGACTTAGTACGAGCCGTTGAGCCGAGCATGAGGAAGCCAGCGAGTCGGAAACTACTTGATCCACTTGCCATTTTTACACTTGGTTCAACTTAAAATTGATGTATAAAATTAATATAATATATTTTTTAAGTCTAAAAATAAAATAGTGATGGCAAATACCCTATCAATTAGCAAATGAGCAAGGATTTCGAGTGTTAATCGAGAAATTAGGAAAATGAACTCCAAAAAAAGAGTTATCTTAATCGTCATCAAACCTCCTCCCAAAGAGAAAATAAATGTTTATAAGAACACAAATGATATCATACAAGTGTTTAAGAAATAATACTAACTCAACATTGTTATTAACAAATTATGGCTTGGGGCTCGACAGAGAGCACAATTTGATTTCGTATAGTGTTTGGAATGCCAAGGCTTGTATTTAATCCTTCCTTCCAAGTTCCAAGACATGTCGCTAGTCGCACCAACCTAGTCCTTCTCGATCTATCAAAATATGCAAATTTTGTGGGACCTATTGTGGTATTTATGCCTAGTTTATAAATATTGCAAAACATTGGACTAGAAATTAAATTATCAAACTTTTGTAGGGGCTTTTGATAATTATCTAAACGTTTTGAAGACTATACTCCCTAGATATTTTAATTTTTTTGGTTCCATACACAATCCCCATCTACAGTCTCATCAACATTAGTTTATCAGCACTTTCCAATTAACAAACTCCAAGTATTCCAAATCTACCAATCCTAGAAAAGCGTGTAATGCACTACAATATCAGCGCGTAGTGAATAATCATATTATTTTAATCTTTTTATTACGTCATATTCCGGTCAGTTTTCAAAATAATCGAACCCCCCTTTCTCTCTCTACCCCGTTTCATTCTCTCTCTAAAATCAATCCCAAAAATACAAAAATCAATATTTGTATTTGTGTATTTCTCTCTCTATATCATTTCTCTGTCGGAAATAGAAACTAGACCGATAAATTTAAACCCTAATTTTGTTTCTTTCTCAGATCCAGGTGGAAGCGGAATTTATAGGCGAGGAGTTGTTTTAGATTAGGGTGGTATTATAGATGAATTTGGGGCTTGGTTAATCTGGCTTAGGGCAAAAAAGAAAAAAAGAAAAAGGAATTATATTCTGTGCAAGAAACGGATTTTATTGAATTAGGATATTATTGTAAGTGAGCTGGATGCATTGTCCAGGTATTTTCTGGATCAATTAGCATTGACTTGAATACGAATTTATTGAATCGGATGAAATGTTTTGGATTTTGAGAAATTTCGGGGTTAGTTTTAATTGAGTAGCTGGGTTTAGAGGGTTTGTTTCTGTATGGTTGGATCAGATTTGATGAATTGGTGTCATTCGTGACTGAGACTGAATTTTTTTTAGCTTATTGAGAGGTCATTTTATTCCGGAATAGCAGATGAGCTTGAAAAGTGAAGATCAGAAGTCTCCCTACGAGGCGTCTGAAACGATTCATGAAGTTGAAAAGTAATTTGATTTGCTTTTGTTCCAATGAGTTTGTTTATCTTCAATTGTGATTATCATAATTTGGGTGAAAATGACAAAGTTGTTTTGATTGTTTAGGAAGCTGAAAATTTCATACACAAGAGAGTTTCTCTTGTCCTTGTGTAATTTGGATATTTGCAAGAAGTTACCAAGTGGGTTTGATGAATCACTGCTGAGGTAAAGGACCTCTGAGAATTATGAATGCTAGTTACTGGAATGTTATTGTCTTCAATTTCCGTCAGTTGCTTATTTGGCATTTTTGTTTGTACTTGAAAGCATAGTGGTGTGTTTTAAACATATATTTTTGTTGAAATTGAGTCAGTGAATTTGAGGATGGCGTGCTAAGCATACAAGATCGACCCAGAATGCCTGGGAGCCTGTCATCGCAGGGTTTCAGACGCCATGAGTATGGCTCGCCGCAGAATACTGGAGCAGATTCTGATAATTACTCTCGAGGCATTTACGGAAGGCGAGGAAGCCAAATTTCTGGGCAGGGCGATCAAGATAGCGACACAAAATCCAACAGGGATTCAGGTTTCTTTTAAGATTCGACTGTATGCTCAGTTGCACCTGCTGTTGTTATGTGTTGATTAAGTTGGTTCTGTGAGGGTTATTAAAATAGAGGAAAACAGCAAGTATAAAAGTGGAGCATGCTGCATGCCTGGTATGTGTAGTTGGAGGGGAGAGGTAGAGCCACATTATAATGTGGCCACACTAATACGAATAACGGATACTCTTACGAGGTTGACGTGTCTATGTCCGACATGTGTCATGTTGAGTCTCATTGGACACTACTATAATTCTTTTCTTTCTTTGGCAGTTGTAATGTATGATTTATTTCAATATTATTTTACTATTTCTCTGATTTAAAAATTTCACTTAGTTAAAACTAAAAAAGTTATTAATTTTATTAAAAAAAAAAGTACAAAAATAAAGATAGACTATATAAAATGTACAATTTCAAAAAATTAAAATCATTGTGTCCCCAGCATCCTAATGTTCGAAAAACCATGCTTTGGAGTGTTCGTGTCATGTTGTACCTAAGTTACGAATCCGCGTCCATGTCCATGCTTCTTAGCTGCCGTTAGAACTTTTTGGTGTCTGTGAGAGGGAAGCTTGGTTGCAAGGCATATTTGAAATGCTTGAATTGTTGTCTTTGTGATCACTTTCCTCTTTCACAGTTCTCCGAGGAAAAGGAAGGTGCTAGTTATGGTTTTAATTCGGCTTCTCAAGTCATGCAAAAACCATATCTTTGATTTTATAGAATGTGATTTGCCATTTCTCAACATACTCTGACTATGCAAATTTCCATTTTAAATGTTAAGAATCTTGAGTTTATCCCATTGACTAAAATGTAAAAAATTTAAATTACATTTAAATGAGTAGATTTGAAATATTAGATTATGTAATATAAATGCTTTAGTTAGAATATTTTGTAGAACAAATTCTAGGCATGACCTTATTTATAATGTTTTATTCTCATTCTCTTCGGTTTGTCAGATGCCGAATTTCAGCTTATTCTTTAAACAAAACGAGTTTGCATTTATGGTGATTTCTTGCCCCTATTCCTTTTATGTCTTCCCTCGTAAATTTTCTTAGGAGATTGAAACTTTGATTATGAGAAATGGGGAACCAACTCTTACAAATCTTGCACCTGTCCTTTATTTTGTACTTAACTACACACCTACACATTTAACCTGGGCTCTTTTTCTTGGTCTGGCACTTGCCTGCTTAAAAAGATAGTACACACAAATTTTGATATTCTAATGTAAATAAGACTTCTGTGTTCCTGTTCCTGTGCTCTGATGTCTGTGTACTATGAACTCTCCTACCTTTCTTCTTTTATCTACTGCTACCATTGTCATCATGAAACATAATATGCTGTCTTCAGATTTGATGACTCGACGACTTTCCATTATAGATTCTGGAAGGCATTATGGCCATCAGTCAAGGAGGCCTTGGCAGACTCATGAGCATGACGGTCTTCTAGGGAGTGGTTCATTTCCAAAACCATCTGGATATGCAGCTGGGATCTCCAGCTCAAAGGCACAAGGAAATGACCACTATCAACTTAGGAAGAGCAATGAACCGTATCATCCTCCACGACCTTACAAGGTTAAGTCATCCTTTGTAAATTCTATTTAAAATGCTGGCACCTCAGTTTCATTAATTTGGTAGCGAGCTACTGTGTTATTTCATCTGTTTTTTTTTCTTTATTTTCTTTGTCTATTTACCTCTGGATAACTTTGTGAATCCATGTGGCAAAGAAATGAAACTTACAAGCACTGCAGTAAACATTATCTCGTGCAATTCATAATAATTTCAGGCAGTACCTTATTCACGGAGAGACACCGACTCTTTCAATGATGAAACATTTGGTTCAACGGAGTCGACTAACGTGGATAGAGCAGAGGAGGAGAGGAGGAGAAGAGGTATCTTCCTTTCTGCTCACAATTATGTAGTTGGTATTTCATTGTTTTGGTTAGGTTCCCGGTTCTAATAAATGTCCTTTTCAGCCTCTTTTGAGTTGATGAGGAAGGAGCAACAAAAGGCTCTTCAGGATAAGCAAAAATTAAACCTGGAGAAGCATAAAGCTGATTGTGTCTCAGACCTTGGTGAATTGTTGGAGGATAGCAAAGAAAAACCAACAGTTCTGGACAGGAACAATGAATTGGACTCCTCCTCCGCGTCTCCTGTCTTAAATGATTCTGAAAAATCTTCTTTTGCTTCACACTCACCTGCGTCTAGGCCACTTGTTCCGCCAGGTTTTACAAACAATATTCTAGATAAGAGTTTTGGCTTGAAATCTTCGATTCATCCTCCTTCGTCAGAGGTATGTTGTTTTCCTCTTTACTTTTTCTTGTATAATTTCCTTGGTTGGAGATTCAAATATGCTTTACATGTCTGTTAATCACAGGTACTAATGACAGACACATAATATGCAATGAGTAACCTCTGGCATGTTTTAAAATAATTTTGAGTTTTCCTTCTTTACAA
The DNA here is from genome assembly GCA_019395295.1 of Osmanthus fragrans. Classification (NCBI taxonomy): domain Eukaryota; kingdom Viridiplantae; phylum Streptophyta; class Magnoliopsida; order Lamiales; family Oleaceae; genus Osmanthus; species Osmanthus fragrans. The sequence continues at coordinate 26,089,819 of CM033356.1, forward strand.
GTCCTTTTTCGTTCTCTCATGAATGACTTGCTAGTTTTTGCTAAGCTGTGCTTATTAGCAACATGATTATGGCTGACTGAGGCATGGCCATTACTGGCCAGACATCTTGTCTGAACTGATTTCATATAATAGACTAATTTATGCCCGGGCCCGTCATAAACATTCTCTTTCGAAGTATCTTTCTCTTTTTGACACACCTTCATACATGTGTATGTTTATATGTTTTGAGAGTGCATTTTTGTCTAGTTGACTAGCATGTGACTTGGTAATCCTCTTTTATATCTAACAAATGTTTCCCCAGTTCTGGGACAGGACTGAATTGACAAGGTGTAAGCGATATCCTGTTTACTGGTGCCCAGTGCTATAAATTTGCCTAGGGTTTTGTTTTAGTTAGTCTTATTACTTTTATGTGGTTCATTTTTTCGACGCGATTTCCATTATTGTGCATCATGTTTAAATTGAAACCCATTTTTAAAAACTGTGCCGGATTGATTTCTTCATAAGAATCCGTTTTGTGATGGCATCACTAATCATTTAATCTTCATTAATAATGCGCTGATAACATCTTTTACTTGTACAGGTTGAAAAACCTATAACAGCGGAAAGCCTCTTTCATGCTGGAGTTAACCCCATCCAAAATGGCACTCACAATAGTTTAGAGAGGCAGCTATCACAAGAAAGTAGTTTAATTAATTTACAGCCTGAAGATAAGACTAAGCATGCACTGCATTTGAACAAGGGGGAAAACATAAAATTTCACTCAACTTCAAATTCGGCAAGCAATAAACTTGGAATGAAAAATCAGTTACACCAGAATTCTAAACATTTAGATGCGCATCAAACCTTGGGTGGTTCTGAAATCTTTGAACTTGATGCCAAGGTATTGGAGGACAAAATTGTAGGTGAGTCCAGGGGAAGTTATCCAACGCCAAATTTGGAAAAGAATTTTAGCAGTACATTGTCAATGAATGGAGGCAGATCCGGTACAGCTGAGGTAATTACTGCTCTAAATATGCTTCTAAATTTCCTTGTCCAGGTCCTTCAACATATTGAGATGTAAGAGTGATGGGAATGAGCAGGGTAAATTAAGCAATTAGAACGCTCATAAGTTATAATCCAATCTCAATTAGACCATCTCCAAGAGGCTCTTTAAAAGTAGAATGCTCTCTATTTTAAAGAGTCAATCTTTAAAATTTTACTCGAAGAGACTCTTCAATTTAACATTTTAAAATAGAGAGTGGGTTTGGTTGGGTTTCAAATATTCTAACTTCCAATGCATAGTTTATTGACTTAATTAAATAAATATACTTGAAAAATGATATAATTATTGGAGGGAAGATGGTAAAAATAAAAGAATGAAAAAAAATAATGAATACATATCGGGAATGGTAAAATTAAATTTTAAAAATAAAGAGTCTATTGGAGCATTTTAAAAATTTTGCTCTTTAAATTTATAGATGCTCTTTAAATTGTAGAATATGCTCTTTAAAAATAGTGTCTCTTGGAGATGTTCTTATTATGCTGGAGCCTTATTGCTTTTATTTACCCGGTCCTTGACCACATTCAGAGATATGGATGCCTTCTATGAATAAAATTATATGGATACCTTTTAAATCATCCCTGAAAATTTACAAAGCTTGACTTGATGCCATGGATGCGAATGTTTCTCGTGTAGACTCTGAAATATATATTTGTTAGTTAAGCCACTTGTGCTTGGCATGTTCTTGTTTGTGCCTATAACTTGAGAAATATTATTTCACTATGCGGCACTTTTCCCGTTCTTTTTGATGATTTGTTTGTTTGAGATGCCCTATGGTAGATTTAGTTTGTTAAATTGTGGGGTGATTGATGATTTCTGGTGTGAAAATGAGTTTCTTCCCTTGTATCTCGTGTCCAATCTAACAAGTTTTTCCATGTCACTTATTCTTCCCTTAATATGCACTGTATTGGTCTATAATTACTAAATACTTCCTTATTTGTCGCAACTCTTCTAGTGTCATGATAGTAAACTCGATGATAAGTGGAGCTCTGTCCAGTCATCAAAGTTTTCCCAATGGTTTTTCAAGGAAGGTACAGTCCTAAAATATTTTGCATCATATGTTGTAAGAAATTCTAAAGTTTTTTTCTCTGTATGTTTTTATTATTTCTCCTTTTATTGCACTGCAGATGCAAAGCCAACGGATGATATCACATCTGGAAGGCCCAATGATTTGCTATCATTAATCGTCAGTGGTGACAAGGGCAGATATCAAGTTTCTGGCTTGAAAACGGATAAGAACCTTCCACGTGATTTTTCCTACAAGAGCTCTGAGCATAGTAATAAGTTAAGATTTGGCGTGCCTTCTGCAGCTAATGTGGTCTCTGAGCAGGTGTGCATTAATAACAAAAACGAGATTGTTCCTGCTGTCCTTACCTGTGAAGACCTTGAACAATCGATTTTGTCGGAATACAGTGTAAAGACATCAAATGTGCAGCCAATGTTACAAGGCTGGAATACTACTAGTGCAAATACTGAGCAGCCAAGAGATCATGTTGATGATCATGCATCTGGACATCTTCTTTCGTTATTGCAGAAGGGTATAGACACGGGTTATTCGACCCCGAACTCTAGTATGGATCTGGGCTTTGCAGGCAAACTACTAGTCTCCAAAGAACATGATAAGGGCAATGCTGTAAATGAACCTAAAGGCGAAGTGGGCACCAAGAATATTGGTAATTTTGGGAAGTCTCTTACGATGGAATCTCTCTTCGGTTCTGCTTTCATGAAGGAGCTGCAATCAGTTGATGCACCTGTTTCCGTCCAAAGGGAACCAGTTGAGTATAAACGAATTGATGCCCTGGAGCCTCATGGAATGTCCTTTCCAATAGTGGATAAATACATTTTTGCCTTGGGAGTTGATCAAGCCGGACTTGAAAGGACAAATCATGATAATAGTAATTCGACTTCAAACCAGCGAAAGCAAACCAAAACAGGCAAGGGTGAGAACTGGCTGGGATATGACGACTCCCAAATTGATTCTAATCATCATACTGAAGCAGTCTCTGAACATGGTGGCTTTGACGGGGCAGTTGAGTTTCAGCTGCCTGAAGAGGAGAGCTTAATTTCTGTAGGTGATCAGAATCATCAGATTTCAACATTTATTCCAACTGGTAATTCAAATGCACTTCTTGACATACCGGAAAAACTGGCAGCTACCAATGCCATCATCAAAGACAAACAAATTATGCTTGGTTCAGAAAGTCTGCCCTTTATACATGGTCCTAGTGAACAAATGGATTCCAATATTCCCTATCATTATCTTGTGACCCAGCAATCATCGTCCCAGTTTCAGCCTCCACAAATGACTCCTGAGAGACCATTATATCATCCCATGGATTCTCATCGTGCTCACACAACTTCCCAGTTGAAGTTTATGGATCCAGGCGTCGTACTTAATCAGGAATCTCCGGCCAATCACCAATTTCTTGGAAATATGATCCAACCACCTTTTCATCACTCTAGTGCAGGGGTTACTGGGTTTGACATCCCTGCTCACCACCCTTCAATGCTACATCAAATGCAGATGTCAGGCAATCCACCTCACCTATTACCAGAGTTCACCAGGGGCAGTCCAGTGTCTCGTCCTGGCAATCAACCAACTGGTTTTATTCAGGAAATGAATCCAATTCTAGGCTTTCCTTTTGGACCCGACCAGCCCAACATTGGCAGTCTTGGGATGCCGATTCCATGTAAGAAAGTTCCAAATTTACACACTGTCCAATTATGTTGCTAAGAGCTGCATATTTATCTTTGCTTATTTTTGAACTGAATGCACATTATCTAAAGTTCATAGAATACGCTTGGGGAGTGATTATAAGTTATGGGTTCTATTAAATGTGTGGTAATAAGTGGGTAGCAGTCATTCAAAATTGGTTGATAAAATGTATGTTCATTTAAGCTTTACCAAATATGCACTAAATCTCGTGCAAATTTTGCTTATTTTCTCAGTAACTTGCAGTTGACAAGCATATTCTTCTTGGCATGCCTTGTATAATGTCTAGAATAAGCATACATAAAACATATATTCTAATCTTTCGTTGTCTAAGTATTAAAATTAATGCATATCATTCTCGTGATTGTATCAGCTCCTGATATCAATTCCAGAGCCAACTCCGAGTCAATTCAAAGGCTAATTGAAATGGAAATTCAGGCAAGGTCAAAGCAGATCCACCCTGTTGCTGCTGGACGTAACCAAGGAATTCATCGTCATGAGTTAGACATGGGTTTCCGACATAGATAGTCGAGTGTGATAAGATTTAAAACATGCCTGCAAGGTTTATCTGTCGTTAATTGTCGAGCATGCTATCCCCAGAAACAATCCTCCTGGGTTTTCTGTATGTGTACATATCTGTGAATGACTGGTGTAGTACACTTGAATTTGCGAACCTAATGAAAATGGGGAATGAAAGACTTTCTAAACAGGATGTTTGCGCATAATTATGCCAAATTACGACACTTTTGTTCTCTTTCTGATTTTCTTGGTTAAAATTATCAATTCAAATGCTTTTACTACAGGTTAGTTCTGGTAAATATCTCCCAAGTTTCCATGTTGGCATCTTAAGACTTGATTAGAGTCACTGTTAATTTGAACTCGGTCACTAGACTTTATTCGTCTCAACTGAGTCAGTAAACTTTAACTTAGGTTCCGTTCTTGCCATGCTTACTGATGCTACCAAAAATCGTACCTGGACAATTCCGAGTTTGACGACTGATGACGAGCACGAACGTGATCTTCCACCACCCGAAACAAAAGCGTCGAGGTGTGTTCTCGTTGCCCCTCCGATACTTAAGTTTGTGAGAGAATATATACGTAAGGTTATAAACTGAAAAAATGCTGAATAATGGATTGATGGGCTATATTTATAGGGGGGAGAAGTACTCTTATAGTAGGACTTAAACACCCGAATCCTTGGGGTTGTTACCATATTTTTCAGAGTTGTGGTGGGGTAGTGTTTAGTTTTTGGTAGGATTCTAGTGGTTTGGAGAGTCCATGATAGAGTTAACTTTCCTTATGAATGGAAACCGAAATGAGGATGTCCAGGTGTTTTCCAGGATGTAGGGAGTTCGAGTGGATGCCATGACCGAGGATGAAGTAGCACGAGGACTTCCCAGTATTCGAAAAGGAAATTACAATCCTCGGCATGTGCCATTCTCGAGGTACAATAACGACCACATCAGTGGCCCCCGTGCATTCAGTCCCCAGCCTAATACAATGCTCAGGTTCGAGGATGAATGCAGACTTGAGGCAAAGGTGACAAGCTAAGTCGAGGGGGCTGGACAGTCTTGGAAATGGGGTGATCAGTCTTGAAAACTGGTTGATTAGCCTTAAAAAAGGGGTCGATCAGCCTTGAAATGGGGTTGATCAACCTTGAAAATGGGTTGATCAGCCTTTAAAATAGGTTGATCAGCCTGCGAAAATGGGTTGATCAGCCTTTAAAATGGGTTGATCAGTCAAAGGAAATGGGTTGATCAGCCTTGAAGATGGGTGCCACGTGGCCTCGATGTTCGTGCCCGTGATAGCGTGGATGGTGGCCACGTGGATTGATCAAGGGTCAGGATTGGGGGACCTTTTGCCTTCCTCAAAATCCTATAAATACCCCCATACCCCACTTCATTTGTCTCATTCAAATCTTCAAACACTCCTCGGACCACCTCAGGTTAGGAAAAGGTAAGAGCTCGCGACCCTTAGATAATTTAAGTTTTTGCTTTTCTCAAATGTCTAGCAGTAGTAGTTCGTCGGGGTCGGGTTCAACGCCCGACGACGTAGGCCATTCTGTGATACCTTATGCCATACCTCTAGAAACTAGCCTAGTCCTATCCATGCCTGAGCTAGTTTGTAGGTATAAAGAGCACAAGATCATTGCGATAGCTCGGGAATTTGGGATAATGCCGGCTTGTGATGTTCGGCTTCCCCGACCCGAGGAAAGGGCTTGTAGTGCTCGAGAAGGAGAGATAGCAGTATATAGGGATGCTTTGTAAGGGGGTCTCAGGTGGCCTTTACACCCATTTTTCATAGAGTTTTTGGTCGAGCAGCAAATGCGTCCCAGGCAGTTAGTACCAAATGGTTGGAGGATGCTCGTTTATTTTTTTATAACATGTAGGTACTTGTCAATAGTCCCGAGGTTAGATCTGCTCAGGATGGTCTTCGAATTGAAGACACTCCCGAGCTACAATGGTTTCGTGTACTTTAAAGTACTTAAGATGCCGAGCTCTCTCAAATGGTGGGAATCCAAGTTCTTTTTTATTCATCCCCAAGAAATCGGGCATTCCTTTAGTCCGAGTTGGTGTGTCCCGAGCTCTGAGCGTTTCAATGAGGGCCAGGCATATTTTAAAGTCCTAGAGAGAGATAGGCAGAGTCTGGCCGAGCTTTAGCCTCTAGCCCATAGCATGGACGATCTCCTTGAGGATGATATCCTGGACCTTGCCGATGTAAAGGGCCTCGGGGGTAGGAACGAGCACTATTTTATTTATTATTAATGCCTTTCTTCTCCTCGCGCTAATGACTTGCCTCATTTTGTTTTTGCAGAAGTTCAAATGGCCTTTGACCCTTCTAATTTACGTCGTGCAACGCAGCAGAAATCGAGGAATGTCCCGACCAAAGGGGCGAAGAAGAGAGCTCGGGAGAGAACTCCCGATCAGACTAGAAGAGCACCGGGCGAGACCTCCATTGAGAGGTGCAATCTTGTGCTCGAGCTATTTTGGAGGTACAGAGGAGAGGGCATGCTGGAGGGGGCGAGGGCTGTGGAGACTTTCACATTGAAGGTATGGTCAGGTTAATGACTTGTAAAAGTTTTTTCGTTTCTCAATGCTAAATGTTGTATTTTGCTTGTAGGCCCTCAGTATTGCTCGAGCGATGACCTTAAAGGGCGATGACGATAGTCGACGTCTTGCTGAGCTCGATAACGAGGTCGAGCAAAGGGAGAAGAGGATTGAGGAGTTAGAGGCTGATCATTCCTTGTTAGAGAGGAAGAACAACGAGCTACAGGCAGCCTTGAGGAAGGCTCGGGAGGAAGTAGGCCTCGCGAAGGACGAGACCGAGGATGTCAAACTTGAGCTCGAGAGAAAAACCAAGGAGTTCGAGGCCATGATCGAGGATGCCCGAACTAAATCTGTCGAGGACTTCAAGAAGTCCGAGGAGTTTGGCAACATGAGGGGCGAGTATGATATGGGGTCCTATAACTATGCATTTAAGCAAGCCCGAGCATACCTCCGGTCGAAGTTCCCCAACGTTTCTGCCGACAACTTGGTGGTAGACCCCGAGGTCCTTGATAACCTCGAACTCTCCTCTCCGAGGGCACCCTGATCGAGGAGGAATATGATGTTGTAGGGGACGACGAGGTTGATAGGCCTCTGAGCACTTAGGTCTTTAAATTGAGCTTCATCCCTCTTTCCCGAGCAACTTTTGAATGTAATTTTTTGAACAAGTACACTTGTGAATAGTATTGCTCGTGTTTTTGAAATATTGTTTATTCTTTGAACAAGTGTTAGTCTCGACGAGTAGACAAACTTAGGCACGACGAATAGACAAACTTAGGCACGATGAGTAGACAAACTTAGGTCCATGTAATAAACTCGAGGATCGTACGAAAGTAGGACCATGTAATAGTCCCGACGAATAGGCTAACCTAGGCCCGTGTACTAAACTCGAGGACAAGGCTCTGTGTACTTGCTCGAGGAGCAAGGCTTTGAGTGCTTGCTCGAGGACAAGACTGTGTGTGTTTGCTTGAGGACAAGGTTGTGAGTGCTTACTCGAGGAGCAAGGCTTTGTGTGCTTGCTCAAGGAGCAAGGCTCTGAGTGCTTGCTCAAGGAAGGCTTTGTGTCCTTGCTCGAGGACAAGGCTTTGAGTGCTTGCTCCAGGAGCAAGGCTTTGTGTCCTTGCTCGAGGGCAAGGCTCTGAGTGCTTGCTCAAGGACAAGACTTTGTGTCCTTGCTCGAGGAGCAAGGCTTTGAGTGCTTGCTCGATGACAAGTCTTTGTGTGCTTGCTCCAGGACAAGGCTTTGTGTGCTTGCTCCAGGACAAGGCTTTGTGTGCTTTCCATGAATGTGAACTCTCAGGACCGAACTTGGAATTTATTAATTTTTCGAACTGGACTTGGATTTATATTTTCATCCAAGCTGCCTACGTACCTAAACGGGATCAAACCGAACATAGTTCATTACAAAAAGAAAACAAAACATAAATGGGCACACCGGCCCGACGATAATAAAAAAGATGCATGGACACGCAGGTCCGACACTAAAAAATAAGGAATGGGCGCGTAGGCCCGACCATAAACTAAAGGCAAAACAAAAAGTAAGATAGGGCATACGAGCCTTGTTATTTATTAATGTAAAGAAGAGAGAAAGCAAATTACCGAGTAGAGGTAGGACGATTTACTTGTAATAGATTTTCAAGTTATCCGCGTTCCATGGTCTCGAAAGAGATTTTCCCGAGGTATCTCTTAAGTTGTATGACCCTCCTTGAATTTGTCGTATCATTTCAAATGGTCATTCCCAAACAGGACCGAGCTTTCCAGGGTGATGGCCAGCAGCTTCAACCTTTCTTAAAACGAGGTCTTCTACCCTGTTTTGGTAGGAGCCAACTTTTAAAGAGGCCTGTTCTAGAACCTCTTCGAGGAGGTCGAGATGTTCTGTTGTTCTTTCTGAGGAACTGGTCTCAAGTCTCCGGAGGCTGGGCAAACTGATTTCTACAGGGATGGTTGCCTCGATGCCAAATGCAAGCATGAAGGGGATTTCGCCCGTTGTCGTTTTATGAGAAGTTATATATGTCCAAAGTATTGAAGGCAGCTCGTCGGACCAAGAACCTTTGGCATTCCCGAGCCTTGTTCGGAGGTCTTGCAATATAATCCGATTCGTGACTTCAGCTAAACCGTTGCTCTGTGGTGCGAAACTGAGGTTAGTCTGTGATTTATTCCAAGGTTGGTGCAGAAACCTCTAAATTGAGCGTTATTAAATTACCTTCCATTGTTGGTTATGAGGACTCTGGGTATCCCAAACTTACAAATAATTGATTTCCATACAAATGCCCGGAGCTTGGGTTCTAAAATTGTTGCTAGGGGTTCGGCCTCCGCCCACTTGGTAAAATACTCTATTGCTACAACAACAAACTTTAGTTGTCCCCTTGAACCTGGGAATGGCCCGAGGATATCGACCCCTCATTGCTCAAATGGGGCAGAATACGTAATAGTAGTAAGGTCTCCGGCTGGGGAGTGGATGACGTTGCCGAACCTCTGGCATTTGTCGCATTTCCTTACGTATTCGGAGGCATCTTTCTTCATGGTAGGCCAATAATATCCATACCTTATTAGCTTGAAGGCAAGAGCCCGAGCTCCTTGATGGCTTCCACACACACCTTCATGAACTTCAGCCTGAGCTTGGGATGATTCTGATGGCTTAAGGCATCTGCGATATGGAAGCGTGAGGCTTCTTCGAAACAGGACTCCTCTTATCATGCATTACCTAGGTGCTCGAGATCGGATACTCCTCGCTGCTCGAGGATCATTCGGAAGACTTCCATTAGTTAAGAACTCTGTAATTGGGTTCATCCACGACGGCTCATTGTCAATGTCCATGACTCAAACAGAACGTGCGATGCTAGGTTCTGTCACCATTTTGATATGGATTGTCCTGTCGAGTCCATTGGTTCCCATAAAAACCAATCTAGATAGTGCGTCGGCCTTACTGTTGTCCGAACGAGCAATCTTTGTAATCTCACAACTCTTAAATCGTCTCTGGAGATCATGAACTTTCAGGCAGTATAGGCTCATCTTTTCTTCTTTTCTCTCGAATGTGCCGTCTATCTGTCCGACCACAAGTTGGGAGTCGCTGAAGATTTTGATATGTTCAAGTTCAAGATTGATGGCGAGTTCAAGAGCAATGACGATGGCCTCATACTCGGCCTCGTTGTTGGTCGCCTCGAATTCGAATCTAAGCGCGCATTGAATATCTACGAGTTTGTTGGGGCTTGTGATAATTACTCCAGTGCCCGAGTCCGAGGAGTTTGATGCTCCGTCGACAAATACTTCCCAAGTAACACTGTTGTTCAGGTTATCCCCTAGCCCCCGAGGCGTTGGGGTGAGTTCTGCGATGAAATCAGCTAAGGCCTGAGCTTTGATGGCTGGTCGGAATTTGTACTCGATGTCAAATTCTCCTAGCTCAATGGACCATTTTAATAATCTTCCGGAGACGTCGAGTTTTTGTAGTATGTGCTTGAGCGATTGATTAGTGAGCACTACAATAAGGTGAGACTGGAAATATTGCTGGAGTTTACGTGTTGTCGTTACCAAAGCAAGAGCAAGCTGTTCGCCTAAACTGTACCTTGTCTCCGCGTCGAGCAAGACTTTGCTCACATAATATATGGGCTGCTGGGCCTTGTTAACTTCTTTTACCAGTACACCACTTACCGCGTTCTGGGATACAGCCAAGTACAAATAGAAAGTGTCACCAGGTTCGGGTCTAGTGAGGATAGGAGGAGTTGTCAATGTCTCTTTAAGTTATTGGAGAGCTCTTTCACACTCCTCATTCCAATCAAAACTTCGATTACCCCTGAGGACCTTGAAGAATGGAAAGCACTTATCGGCTGCTCTGGACATGGACGCGGCCTGTTAACTTCTGAACCTCCTTTTTATTTCTAGGTGATTCCATTGATGCTAAAGCTTATATTTTGTCCGGATTTGCTTCAATTCCTCTGTGTGTTATCATGAAGCCCAAGAATTTTCCCGAGACTACGCCGAATGCACATTTTTCCGGGTTGAGCTTCATCTTGTATTTGCGTAAAGTGCCGAATACTTCTTCGAGATCTGACACATGTTTGTCCAACTGTTTGCTCTTTACTACCATATCATCGACGTAGGCTTCGACATTTTTCCCGATCATATTGGCAAAGATTTTGTTGATGAGTCTTTGGTACGTTGCTCCTGCATTCTTCAACCCGAAGGGCATAACCCTGTAACAATATATGACAGAATCCGCCATGAACGACGTCTTTTTCTGGTCTTCCTCGGCCATAAGGATATGATGGTACCCCGAAAATGCATCCAGAAAGCTGTACAACTTGTGTCCTGATGTGCTATCGACCAGGTCATCGATCCGAGGAAAGGGGTAACTGTCCTTTAGGCATCCCTTATTGAGGTCTGTGAAATCAATGCAAACTCTCCACTTTCCATTGGCCTTTTTACAAGAACGACGTTTGCGAGCCAATTAGGGTATTGGACCTCCCTGATGAACCAAGCTCTGATTAATTTTTCAATTTCTTCACGTATGACTTGTTGACGTTCTGGAGCAAACTGTCTTTTTCTCTGCTTCACTGGGTTGGCTCCTGGGCTAATGTTAAGCCTGTGTACTGCAACCTCTGGGTCTATCCCCGGCATGTCTTCAACCTTCCACGCAAACACATCAATGTTTCGAGATAAGCAGCTGATAAGTTCGGTCATAAGTGTGGGCTGTAGATCCCAACCAACCATGACCTTTTTCCCATGCTCGAGCTCGACCGTCATTAATTCTTCCACTGGGGCCAATCTACCCCGCTACTCGAGATCGAGCTCCTTCCCCATAATTTGCATGACGTCGGTGTTTATTTTCCGAACGCTAGTAACATAGCACTGCCTGGCAGCGGTTTGATCTCCACGAGCCACGCCGACGCCATGACCGGTGGGAAATTTCATGCGCGAGGTGGAAAGTGGACACAATGGCCTTTACCTTATTAAGCAATGGTCTTCCCAGGATGGCGTTGTATGCCATCGACGTCCGAACTACTTGAAAGGGTGTGGTCTCTATTACCTGTTCGTTACCTGAGCCTAAGGTAAGAGGTAGCTCGACTATCCCTTCCGGGGTGATAATACCTCCCCCAAATCCTTGAAGGGGGTTTTCACCGTCTTCAGCTGCTCGGGAGAAATTCTCATCTTGGTGAAGGCTCGTGAGAGAGTATGTTAGCGACACTTCCATTGTCGACCAAGATCCTCTTTACCTCAAAGTTCGCCACTATTGCAGAAATGACTAAGGCATCATCATGAGGAAAATATATGCCCTCTAAATCCTTTATTCCAAAAGTGATGTCCTCGAGGTTGTTATGAGCTGCTCTAGAGGATGTTGTGTACTGTCGGGCATACTGCTTTCGTCCACTGTTCGAATCTCCTCCTGACGCTATACCCCCGATGATGATATTTATCGTCCCGGCCATTGGTTGACCATCGCCTCGTTCCACTGGGCCTTTCGCACTGTCACGATCATTCCTAGGACGTTTATCATGACCAACATAGGAACCCAAGAATCCCCTTTTGATGAGGACTTCGATTTCCCGTTGTAAGGCCTTGCGGTATTCTGTGGTATGTCTGTGATCGCGATGAAAGTCACAGTACTTGCTTTTGTCTCGAGAGACAGGAGGAGACTTCAACCTCGTAGGCCATTTGAGTTCCTTCATGTCTTTAATCTCCATCAAAATATTGGTTTTGGAGGTATTTAGCCTGGTGAATGAGGTCGAGGGTACCTCATTCCTCTGCTTATTCCGAGGTATCTCCTGCCTGGGGCCCTGGTCATGCTGCCGCTTATGCTCGACTTTATTAGTGGTCGGACCTGCCCTTTTCGGATTTAACGTTTCTTCCATGTTAATGTACTTCTCACTTCGGGTTAAGAGCTCGATCACTGATTTTGGTGGGATTTTTTACAACGACATTTTGAAAGCCTCACACCTTATGACATATGTGAGCGCGGAGACTGCGGCCGTAATGTGTAGGTCGGGGATTTGAATCCTCTCCTTATTAAACCTTGTCATGAAAACACATAGAGTCTCATTTTGTCCCTGTCGAAGTTGCATGAGAGACGCTGCTATACGTTTACTACTTGCGAAGAAGGAGGAGAACTTATCGACTAAATCTGAGAACGAGGAGATAGAATTGGGCTCCAAGGTCGAAAACCAATCCCTAGCAACATTAGTCAAAGTTTGCAGGAACGATTTACACATCACCTGATCCAGGGCTACTTGTAGATTCATGACATCAGTATATATATTGAGGTGATTAATAGGGTTGGTACTCCCGTCGTATTCCTTTATGCGACGATTCTTGAACCTGTTGGGGAGCGGGTATGACAAAATCTCTTAAGTGAACTGAGTGTTGGGTCTGAACCCTACCGCGCCTCTGTTATTCTGAAGCAAACCTGCCGTTATCCCATCTTGAATGATCTTGGCGAGGTCGCCGGAATCCAATGTCACCGATTTCGTGGCCGAGCACATATGCCCGCCCGAGGTTCCTGCTTCAACCACATCGGGAATTGGTCGAGGTATGCGAGCTCTAGCATCGGCCATGAAACCGGCTCGAGGTCCTGTCTCCGGTAGGGAAGTTCTTTGACTTAGCAACTGAGTCAATGTGACAACCTGCTGGCAAAGTTATTCAAAGGCTTCAGTCGTGATCACTGCCGGAGGTGGAGCCGGAATTTCTGACGATTCTTCTTGACGAACCAGGGGGTCTTCAGTAGCAGGAGGAGGGTTTGGAGCGAATGAGCTTGCCGGAGGAAGACCTGAAAGCGTGCTAACCATGACTTTTGGTAGCGTTTCCCACAGACGGCGTCAATGATGCTACCAAAAATCGTACCTGGACAATTCCGAGTTTGACGACTGATGACGAGCACGAACGTGATCTTCCACCACCTGAAACAAAGGCATCGAGGTGTGTGCTCATTGCCTCTCCGATGCTTAAGTTAGTGAGAGAATATATGCGTAAGACTATAAACTGAAAAAATGTATATTAGGTACCTGAATAATGGATTGATGAGCTGTATTTGTAGGGGGGAGAAGTACTCTTATAGTAGGACTCAAACACCCGAATCTTTGGGGTTGTTACCATGTTTTTCAGAGTTGTGGTGGGGTAGTGTTTAATTTTTGGTAGGATTCTACTGGTTTGGAGAGTCCATGGTAGAGTTAACTTTCCTTATGAAAGAAAACCGGAATGAGGATGTCCAAATGTTTTTCAGGGTGCAGGGAGTTTGAGTGGATGCCATGACCGAGGATGAAATAGCATGAGGACTTCCCAGTACTCGAAAAAGAAATTACAATCCTCGACATGTGCCATCCTCGGGGTACAATAACAACCACATCACTTACCATTTCCCAAATTTATAAAAATTGCTTAATCTATGGGCCATACCTTAATGATTTGTATTTCTATAAATAGAAGTGTGAAACAAATCGAGCCAACCAAGATAAACATAGGCGAGTACGATTGACATACACAAAGTTGAAAAAATCCCATGAAACAATCCTGCAAATTAACAGCGTAAGAGATCGTGTAACAAACCAACCTCATATAAAGCATCTCAACATAAAACTCGCACGCTTACAAAGCTGTCAAAAGCCAGTCAATCCTGACAAGTTCAACAAAACCTCTCAAGAAAAACACCCTTGTATATCTCAACAACACCTATTAGTGAGCAAACTTTGAAAAACAAGACTTCATAACATACACACGCGAGATCGAAACTGCCTAAAAATTCTATACATACTAGTTTTCTATAAATTTGTCTCAGTGGGGCTACGAGAACAGACCATTCATTTTCACTGTTTTTACATGTATATACAAAAACGACATGGTTTTGTAAGACAGTTCACTAGGACAATACATGACAGGTATATAGCAATAGGAGCCCGGACCTTCACCTTCCATATTCTTCAGTAGACCTGAAATAAGCAGTGGAAAATGGAAACTTTATGAAACTGCGAATGAACCTACACCTCCCTTTCTATGCGGTTGGAATTGCTTTCCCGACTTTGACAACTTGAAGATTTTTCGAAGGGCTATCAAACTTATCTTTCTCGATGCCAACACTGTATGATGAAAACATCCTCCGGAATGATCTTGGCGATTTCGTGGCCGAGCCCATATGCCCGCCCGAGGTTCCTGCTTCAACCACATCGGGAATTGGTCGAGGTATGCGAGCTCTAGCATCGGCCATGAAATCGGCTCGAGGTCCTGTCTCCGGTAGGGAAGTTCTTTGACTGAGCAACTGAGTCAATGTGACAACCTGCTGGCAAAGTTCTTCAAAGGCTTCAGTCGTGATCACTGCCGGAGGTGGAGCCGGAATTTCTGACGATTCTTCTTGACGAACCAGGGGGTCTTCAGTAGCAGGAGGAGGGTTTGGAGCGAATGAGCTTGCCGGAGGAAGACCTGAAAGCGTGCTAACCATGACTTTTGGTAGCGTTTCCCACAGACGGCGTCAATGATGCTACCAAAAATCGTACCTGGACAATTCCGAGTTTGACGACTGATGACGAGCACGAACGTGATCTTCCACCACCTGAAACAAAGGCATCGAGGTGTGTGCTCATTGCCTCTCCGATGCTTAAGTTAGTGAGAGAATATATGCGTAAGACTATAAACTGAAAAAATGTATATTAGGTACCTGAATAATGGATTGATGAGCTGTATTTGTAGGGGGGAGAAGTACTCTTATAGTAGAACTCAAACACCCGAATCTTTGGGGTTGTTACCATGTTTTTCAGAGTTGTGGTGGGGTAGTGTTTAATTTTTGGTAGAATTCTACTGGTTTGGAGAGTCCATGGTAGAGTTAACTTTCCTTATGAAAGAAAACCGGAATGAGGATGTCCAAATGTTTTTCAGGGTGCAGGGAGTTTGAGTGGATGCCATGACCGAGGATGAAATAGCACGAGGACTTCCCAGTACTCGAAAAAGAAATTACAATCCTCGACATGTGCCATCATCGGGGTACAATAACAACCACATCACTTACCATTTCCCAAATTTATAAAAATTGCTTAATCTATGGGCCATACCTTAATGATTTGTATTTCTATAAATAGAAGTGTGAAACAAATCGAGCCAACCAAGATAAACATAGGCGAGTACGATTGACATACACAAAGTTGAAAAAATCCCATTAAACAATCCTGCAAATTAACAGCGCAAGAGATCGTGTAACAAACCAACCTCATATAAAGCATCTCAACATAAAACTCGCACGCTTACAAAGCTATCAAAAGCCAGTCAATCCTGACAAGTTCAACAAAACCTCTCAAGAAAAACACCCTTATATATCTCAACAACACCTATTAGTGAGCAAACTTTGAAAAACAAGACTTCATAACATACACACGCAAGATCGAAACTGCCTAAAAATTCTATACATACTAGTTTTCTATAAATTTGTCTCAGGGGGCCTACGAGAACAGACCATTCATTTTCACTGTTTTTACATGTATATACAAAAACGACATGGTTTTGTAAGACAGTTCACTAGGACAATACATGACAGGTATATAGCAATAGGAGCCCGGACCTTCACCTTCCATATTCTTCAGTAGACCTGAAATAAGCAGTGGAAAATGGAAACTTTATGAAACTGCGAATGAACCTACACCTCCCTTTCTATGCGGTTGGAATTGCTTTCCCGACTTTGACAACTTCAAGATTTTTCGAAGGGCTATCAAACTTATCTTTCTCGATGCCAACACTGTATGATGAAAACATCCTCCTCTGTATCAACAATCAAAAATAAAAAAAGATTTGAGACAAGTGATTAGATAAAATAGTTTTTGTAGGCAAGCAGTCGTGTATATCAATCACATGAAGTGCATAACTATGCTTCACCAAGGACCTTAAAAAACAATAGATTTAAGTTGGAAGTTTTCTATTCTGATATTAGTCAGTTACGAACAGCTTATACGCGAAATAGAGATTTTACTACTATGAAGAGACGCAACTAAAATTATATGGGAATACACCATATCAGGATGATAAAGAATAAAGTCTCCCAAACTTCAACCAAATTTTCCAATGACTACATTTTGGCTAAGCTTAAAAGATGCTTAGCCCAATTATGACTAAAGTTATTAGGCAATGCAGAGTAAAAAGACTTGAAATGCAGCACATAAGCTCTATCAGCAGCCTAAAAAGTATTTTTAATAAATGAGGCTGAAAATTTCAAGACAAGTCAAAAGTTCAATTTTTAGCCTCTGTTTGAGAAACATTTTTCGTAGCTTGAAAGTTACTTCTACTACCTAGTCAAAGTCAAACTTAACTTTCAACCACGTATTCAAAATTACTAACTAATTATTTCCACACATTTTGTAGTCCCCATCAATATTCTTCCTAAAAAGTCCCAAAAATGTTATTAATAATCTTGTCCGAACATATGCTTAGTTGAAGTAACCACCAGTAATATCCCTGTTTTCATTCATATTCAAACCCCAAAGGGTTCAAAAAATGACCTCAAAGCTGAATATTGTGTTGGGTGTCTTGGCTAAAGACTCTCCGAAACCGAGGAAAACTTGTGATTGATCGATGTTCCAGGATACACAGTTTTAATAACTACAGAAAAGCCCTTCGGCAGCAGGCAACAGAAGAATGAGACAAGATCCTATAATTGTGGGGGTACAAAATTAAAGATCAAAGATAATTACAATAGCCACAAACACATGGCTGAGAATTTAAAAATGCAGCCACACCATATAAAATGTAAGAAGGCAAAAAGTAAATCATAGAATTAGAATTAATGCATCAATGTTCCGGGATCATCAGTTTCATTAATGTTCCATGGTCGAGAAGAGAAAATGATGATTCGTGTCACTTTCGATAGCTCATCTGCTTTACATTTGTAGCTTAAGATTGGATCTTTGCATTGGTAGAAATGAATTGCGCAATGGCTTCAATCATGGACAGGTTAATGATATCTTCTCTCCAAAAGGCCAAGACATTGAAATCAGTGATTTAAAGCATCTAACCGCTCAAACACAGTAACAAACCATTAAATTTTATTATAACCTTAGCATGCAGTGGGCAACAGGTGGAAAGGCAATGGAAAGGGAAACTGGGATAATGAAAACTTACATGATCCTCAAATTCTGGGCTCATCAAATTGGCAGACAGATTCTTCATCAACATCACAGCCTGGAGAAGAAATACCAATAAGAATAGTCATAATCAATCAAATGCTTGACAGAGAACTCCAAGAAACATAACTGACGAATCCAATATTGATTATGAGGAGCGACTAAAACACAGGCATAAACCAGTGTAAGCATGTTAGTAAATTATCTAAATTGCACATACTTGCTTCAGTGGAGCATTTTATTTCTTATTAAGTTTGAACTGCCCAGTATAATGACTTAATGAGGAATATCTTAGTGCCGAAGGATCAATTTTGTCTTGTGAGGGGAGCTGGTACCAAGCTTGTTTCAGCAAACATGAAAAACTAAATGAATTCTGCCAGCCAATCATGTTTGACGGACTGAACTAAATGGCTCATAAGGTCACAATATTATGGGACACTGGACCTATACTTGCTATGCAAGAAGGGCTTCCCACACTTCTAGACTTGACAAATTGTTATTGGGTGGTCATATATTTTATTCTCATCTGAGTCTTTCCCAGATGTGAGAGATCATGAATGGATGACTTCACGATAACTAGCTTCTGTCAGGCAGATTAGAAGAGCAGAAAAAATTAAATAATTTTACAATCTCTATCTGAGGTTGAAATGAGAAAGTTTCACTTGTGGGAGAAGCCAAAGGCAGTGTTTGGCGGATATAAATTCAGCAATAATTGAGCGTCTCCACAAATCCTATATATCCAGTTACAGGAGATAGATGTTCTATGGATACAAAATTTAGCAATACTTGATCGTCTTCATAAGATAACTAACATCATCTTGTATTATTCACACCCAATCCCAATATAATTGAGCAGGCCCCAGCACCCCTGCAAAATAAACTTAGCCCCTGTTTGACAACCATTATTTGTAAACTCTTTTTTCTACTCTCATTTTTAACCATACATTCACACAATAAAATATTCTGAACGTAAATCCAAAACTTTTCTCTACTTTTTAACCACGCATTCTCCTAAAAATCATTATTCAAAACTTTGTTTTGCCAAATAATGATTGTAAAATAGGGGCTTAATGATGCTATGAAATCTGACTTACCGTTTCAACATTTATGCGGTCCATCTTCTTCAGTCTTTCCATGTGATCACTTGCATTAGGGTCAAAGACACTACCAATAAAGCGGTAGACTTCAGCAAAATCAGGCATAACTGCATCAATGAAGAGTATGTCCTTAAATAGGAAATACATTACTTGTTAATCCCAAACAAACTCTTCAAATGTAGAACGTGATGCTCTCCCCAAAGATATATAGTTGTATATCATATATGGACCAAACAGCTTCAGTAAAACAAATACACATATATTGACCTTCAGAGTCACAATTCTGCTCAATCAACAAATCTAATAAATGAAGTCATAAAACAAATAAACAACCTGAAATAACCCAAACCGTTAATTATATTCCTAATGTAAACATATGCATGCACAAATAAATGAAAGATTTTGAATGAAAATGATGCCATGTAATCATATTTAATCTGAAGATTCTCAGTATGTCTTTGGCTGCTGTTTGAAGTACAACTATATACAAACATGCCTACTCATGAACGTGACTAATTAGATATACAATAATAATTACATATTATCGATAAACATAATTACTCGCACCTATTATGAGACACATCCTGATTGTATCACCAACGGCTTTCCAGTATACAAGGGCAAGTGGAGGAACAATTTATTCTGATCATTTCCCCCACCACTTGAAAGGCTCATCCACTTATCTCTGTCTCATCCTCAAACGGTACTAGATGTAGCACTAGCAGTGAGGTACAAATGATTTTTTTTTTTTTTTTTTTATAGGTAATATCTCAATTTATTAATCAAAGAATAATACACAAAGTGTGCACTATCAATTTAAACAGGACAAAAACACAATAAAATTAGGCAGTCCCTCTATCAGGTTAGTAGTCGTCGCATTAAACCAATTATACAATGTCAGATAAAATAATTCCTTAAACTGTTCTATCGACCGTGTTTGATCTTCAAAATAGCGATTGTTTCTGTAGCGATCGAAAATTTTTATTTTAGTTTCTTGAAAAACGTGTCGCAAAACCTTAAATCCCGAGTTTTAAATAAAAACGCGTTCGTCTAGCCGTTATAAAATCAATTTAAATTCATTCAAATCGAGTTCAATCCCGAATATTTTTTAAGGTATCGAATTTCTTATCATTTTAATAATTTAAGTAATTTTTAAGGTCCAATTACTTATTAGTCCAAATAAGTTATTTTAGTCCAATCCTTTAAGCCCAAATGTATTATTTTCAGCCCAATTCTGCATGTCCGGTTAGAAAAATTCTGTTGGCCCAAGATTTTAGCCCATTTATCACCTAGGTTTCTGTGCCCTAGAAAATTCACTGTTCATATAACACCCCATTTTCCCCCTCATTCTCACGCAGCCAACAACAGCAGCCTGGGTAAGAACATGTTATCTTCTCCAAAATGTCATTCCTCAATCCCAGTCACCTTCCTAAGTTGGGAACTCAGTATTGATGCTAGAAAATCAATTTCTAGCATCAACTGGAAGATCACAATGGTGCTAGAATCAGTTTCTAGCACCAGTGACATGAAGTGTAGAAAACCAGATTCATCAATGCCTCTCAACCTCTGAAATGTCACGATGGGAAAACTGCTACTCACAACCGATGCTAGAAAAACCCATTTCTAGCATCAACAATGTTGGAAGTTCATGTGTGATGCTAGAAAAATCAATTTCTAGCATCAACCCATCACCTCCAACTCACAGACACCGCCCCTGCAGCCACCATCAACGCCACCACCTCCGACCTACGGCCACTGCACACGGCCACAATCCAGAACCACCAACACCTAAGCTGCAGCCGTCACCCCACAACCCAGCCCAATCGAACCACCACCACAGTCGAGCCCTACAGTCGAGACCCACAGAACCACCTCCAACACCATCGCATCCACTCCACCACTCGCCACCACAAGAACACCCAGCCCACCTTCCAGTCAACCCAAAAAAAATCAAACCCCAAATCAAGAAACCCATAAACTTACCTCAAGGAAGTCGAACTCGAACCGTTCGCCTTCGAACCGTCGCCAAACCACCCAAAAACAACCCCCAGCCAACCCCCACACCACCGGCGCCTCCACGCGACGCCGGCGCTGGCGTCGCCGGCCGGAATCGAGGGAAGGGGCTTCGCCCCTTCGCTGTCGCCTCTCCTCCTCTCTCAGCCCTCGTTGATCGCGACGAAGAGAGAGAGAGAGAGTAAAAGTTTTATAAAATTTGATTTTTGAAAATTTATTTTTAGGCCCCTAGTTTAGGCGTTAGTTCATTTTAGTCCCCCAAGTTTTAAAATGATTTATTTCAGTCCCAAAATTCGATTTTTAAAGGAAACAGTCCCAGATTTATGTTTTAAAAACAAATCAGTCCACAGATTTCGAAAAAAGTCCATTTCAGTCCCTGGATTTTTATTTTCAGTTTTAATAAATTTCCAATTTAGTCCCTATTTTAGAAAAGTTCAATTTTAGCCCTTAAACTTTTATTTTCAGTTTTAATAAATTTTCAATTTAGTCCCTATTTTATAAAAGTTCAATTTTAGCCCTTAAACTTTTATTTTCAGTTTCAATAAATTTCCAATTTAGTCCCTATTTTAGAAAAGTTCAATTTTGGCCCTTAAACTTTTATTTTCAGTTTTAATAAATTCCAATTAAGTCCCTAAACTTTATTTTTATCGTTTTTAATCGTTAAAGAAATTTCAAAACACTAATTCAAGGTTTATTTTCTATTTTTGGCTAGACGAAACGTGCGAACGATTGAGGAACTGAGATTTTTCTCCCCGCTCAACTTTTACGACTCGAGTTAAATTGAGGTAGACTCGCCCCCATTAATTAGTTTAAATTGTAATTACATGTATTATGTGATTCTATGTGATTTATATGCTTTAATGCATAAGATGAGAATCTCTTATGAGATAGATTATGTTGTTATGCTTGCCATATAATATGCTTATATGCTTAATTGCATAAGAAGAAAGAGAATCTCTTATGAGATAAGATGATGTTATGCATAACTTACGTGCTTAAATGCATGAGACAGACTACCCACACCCTATGATTTTAAAGAGCCTATGATTTTTCAAAGAAAATTAGCCCATGAGAATATCACTGTATAGATTGCATAATTTATGTGTTAAATTACTCTGTAGATTAATTACTGGCGATGAGTCTACTGAGTATTTCTTCGAAATGCTCATTCTATTATTTTTTAACAATATTGCAGATTTTGGAGACGGCCGAGTCTGATGGGCAGTGGTGGAATAAATGTAGTTAATCGTTTTAAATTACTTTTGAAATTTCACTCATTTGAACATTATGAAATTTACCTTGTCGTTTCCGCTATTTTCAAGCTTGAGTTAGATGTTTAATCAAATTTTTCTTAAGTTAATTCGAATGGCATTTGTTACCGTTAAAGTTCAAAAATTTTAAATGTGATGTTTTCAAAAGTTAGTTATTCCGCCAAACTTTTCAGTTAAATTAGGGCAAAGAGAAGATGACGTAGCGTTCCGGGTCCGCGGAACTCGGGGCGTTACAGTTTCTTTCTCTCCACCCACACCATACAATGCACCCTGGAATGAGATCCCAAATAAATGAACTTGAAAAGGTAACAACTTCCTACACTCGTATAATCATTTAAGTATATGGATAATTGATGGGTCTTGATTTAGAACTCTCTGGAGTTAAATGCTCTTGCTAATTAAGGGCTTAAGTTCAATTTAATTTGTATTTGTATTTTTATCTAAAGAAAGTCTAATGGCAACTGCACATCTATGTCCCAACACAAATCCTATGAAATAACATCTCTTTCAGTTGTCTTAATCTAATTTGCTGACTCCCACACCTCGGTCCCACTACAAATCCTATGAAATAACATGTCTTTCAGTTGTCTAATCTAAAGTGCTCATCATGCCTTGAAGAGATATCTTTCAGCTCATTTAGAAGTCTGCAAGCAACAAATGGAAGTATGGGACATTATCGAAAGGCTTTCACAAATTCACCTGTAGATCAGAAGTTGCTCTGATATATTTTGCCCTAACATATAACGAGTACAATGAGCTTACAGAGTCCCTAATTACTCTGGCTTCAAAAAATCCACAGATTATAAAACAGAAAACGAAAGAAAAATACCTTTTGTTGGTGGATCTTGTTTCTCCTTTACTTGGGGATTTGATTCATTATGTGGCCACAACTGAGTGGTGCTTTCATTACTGCTACTGCTACAATTATGTGTCCCTGTAAAACTGGCTATTCTCATATCATCTGAAACACCAGTATAAGACATTGTTTAAGCAGGATGACACAATTGATTTCTCTAAACAAGGTTAAATACAAGGATGTTAAACATTAGAAACATACCTCTTGACATCTGTGAAACATTGCCTGCTGGAAGAACATTATAAGTCCAAGGCGATAAAGCTGCACCACTAATTGCATTTCCAGGTATTGACAATGAATCCGGCCTCACAATATATCCAGGTTCTAGCATAACAGCTGAAGACTGCAATGCTCCAGTGGTTTGAGACACAACTGTTACAGGCAGCTATCCAAGTTAAGTACGAATAATTTGAGAGATGGCAGGAAAAACTTCATGGAGGAAATACAGAAGAATAGCTACAGTTCTAACCTTTTTTGGGAGCTTTTTGTGGATAAGGATGGGCTGCTTTTTTCTTTGGACGTGGAGGAGGTACACGTTCACTTGTTCCATTCTTCTGGACCTTCAGAAAATATTTCTGAGCATGGCTACGAATCTGCAAAGAAAATTCTCTAGTCTTCAAAATTCGAGTCATCATTCCTCATACGGTCCATCAAATTCACTTGCTTACAAAGGTAATCACCTAAGTGCTTTGACTACCTCCTCAAAATACAAAACCCCATGGATTATTGATTTGAGGGCATTCGATCACATGACAGACTCCTACCACATTTTCTCCATATATACACCATGTGCTAGTAATTTTAAAGTCAAGATTGCAGATGGGTCACTCTTAACTGTTGCAGGAAAAGAGTAGATAAATCTCTAAATCTATAACACTAAACTCTGTACTTTATGTTCCAAAATCCAAATCCTCTGCACAGATAATGACATCGAATACTTCAATTCCATTTTCCGAGACTACCTACTAAACCATGGGATAATCCATCAAAACTCTTGTGTCGACACTCCCAACAAAATGGGATTGCCGAACAAAAAAATAGACACCTCTTTCAAGTTGTCTGTGCCTTAATGTTCACTACAAGAATGTCAAAAATATATTGGGGAGACGCCATTTTAACGTCCTTATCAATCAGATGCCTAGCCGCACACTTGACTTTGAATCACCCTCAAAAAATTTCAAAAACTCTTTCCTACCTTACGCTTATACTCTAATCTATTTCTCAAGGTATTTGGTTGTACCAACATTTATCCATATTCATGCTTACAATCGGAATAAACAAGACCCTCGTGCGGTTAAATATGTATTCATTGGGTACTCCACCACTAAAAAAGCTACAAATGCTATGATCCATTCACAAAAAAGACATTTGTAAGCCTTGATGTCACATTATTCGGAAAGACATCTTACTTTCAAGAGCCCTCTCTTCAGGGGGGGAATTTGTATAAAGATCGGTTCATAGATTTTGATATCTCTTCTCCTGAACATATCTTAAACTCAGATTCAAATTCTATCACACCATCAATTTCCAATATGCCATATATAGAACAAAAATTGAACTCAGGGGAAGACGCAAAAAACAATAGGACAATAAGATACTAGTTTACTCAAGGAAGCCAAAATCGAAGGAGAACCCTGTATCTGAAGCACCAAGATAGTTGGAATCGATGATAGCTCCGTGAGCCCGAATATTCTAATTCAAGCTACCCATTGCACTTAGAAAACAAACTCGATCATATACTCTTCACCACATCTCAAAGTTCATATCATATAATGCTTAATCTATAAGATTTCGTACTTTTACAGCTAACCTTAACAGTACGGCAATCCCAAGAAACATTCAGGAAGCATTGGGAATCTCCGAATGGAGAAAAGCAATGATGGAAGAAATACAAGCCACACAAAAAAATGAAACTTGAAAAATGGTGAACCTACCGAAAGAAAAAAGACCCGTGAGATGCAAATGGGTGTTCAATATAAAATATAAAGCTGATAGTACAATAAAAAGATACAAAGCCCGCTTGATGGCAAAAGAATACACACAGGCTTATGGCATAGATTATACTGAAACATTTGCACAAGTGGCCAAACTTATTACAATACATGCTCTCCTATCTTCAGCAGCCAATTTGGACTGACCACTTCAACAACTCGACATAAAAAAATGCATTTCTAAATAAAAAATTGGAAGAAGTGATCATGACACTACCACCAGGCTTCTACTTAAAAGAAGATAATCGAGTTTATGTGCTCAAAAAATACTTTGTGATCTTAAACAGACACCAAGAGCATGGTTTGATCGATTTGGTAAAGTGTTGAAAAGACAAGGATATTAGCACGGATAGTCCATCACACTATGTTCTTCCAACAATCAAAAAATGGAATGAAAACAATTTTAATTGTATACATTGATGATATAATTCTAACGGGAGACAACTCAATGGAGATAGAAAGATTAAAGAAACATCTGTTAACTAAATTCGACGTAAAAGACCTATGATAAATGCGATATTTCCTGGGAATGGAATTTGCAAGGTCAAGAAAGGGTATCAGTGTTTCACAACAAAAATACATTCATGACCTCCTATCTAAAATAGGTATGCTTGGATGCAAATCAAGCGACACACCAACTGATGCAAGAAAAAAGGCAAAAAATATTGGAAAGTTAGTTAAGAGAGAAAGATGTCGACGACTAGTTGGAAAGTTAATCTATCTATCTCATACTAGGCTAGATATTGCATTCGTAGTAAATGTGGTAAGTCAACATATGCACTCACCAAAGGAAGCTCATATGGAAGCAGTATTTAAAATTCTCAGGTGTTTAAAAGGTCGGGAAAGAGACTATTCTTCAAAAAAAATGAAAGAAAGGAAGTAGAAGTGTTCACTGATGCTAATTGGACTGGTTCTATGTAAGATAGGAGATCAACAATTGGTTACTATACCTATGTATGGGGAAACTTAGTAGCTTGGAGAAGAAGAAAAATATCGTAGCAAGAATTAGTGTAGAAGCTGAATTTAGAGCAATGGCACAAGGAATCTGCAAAGGACTGTGATTAAAGAAACTTTTGGAAGAATTATAAGTTAGTGTAAAACTTCCAATCAAACTATACTACGAAAATTAGGCATGATCAATATCTCACCTAATCTAGTGCAACATGATTGAATCAAACATATAGAAGTGGACACACTTTATTAAAGAAAAAGTTAAAGATGGAGTACTATGCATGACCTACGTCTCTACAAATGAGCAAATAATAGATATCTTTACTTAAGGACTATCCAAAAGAGTTTTGATGAATTCATTTGTAAGTTGGATATGGTCAACATCTACCATCCAACTTGAGGGGAGTAGAAAATCGGTTGATTGATTGTAGGTGATTAGGGATGATTTTAGAATTATTGATGTACCTTATTTAATTATTTCATATTTAGGTAGGACTATTAGCTCTCCTAATTTAGGAGATTATGTTTCCTTATTTACTCCCATTCATTGTATATAAATACGGGAACATAGAGATGAATAAACATAAATTCACACAAAAACATCATGTGGTCCTTTATATTTTCTACAATCGATAGATATCATGTTGCTGGTTTGCAAGAAAATGGCGGTCTATTTGATAAACTATAGAGTCCTATATATGAGCTATCACCCAAATTATTTACCAAAACAAGACAATGATGAAGAAGTTGGGAGTATTTGAAATTATTCTTTTTTGCAAGTTGATTACATTTTATTAAAACTTATTTTAGTATACAAATGAATTTATTTTACATTTTAAGAGTATATGATTTCTAGAAAAATATTTTGAAAGGAAATGTTTAGGAAACCCATTTTTACTTCTTCAACACATACCTTACATTTCATTTTCCTGATTTTCGAAATAGATTAACTACTTGAATAATTGGAACACGGATAATGATGTGAAAATTTTCCAGACAGTAAAAAGATCTACCAGATTTAGCAGCTCTCAAAATAGTACTTGAAAGTGACTGTGACTCTTGACCGTGAAACTCCCAAAATGCTCAAAAAAGGGACAATAATTAAAATTATATCAAAATGTGAAACAACTTCATTACCTGGATAACTGTCTTTGACCCCACAAATGCTTCAATCTTTTTCCAGTCACGATCAAATCTGAAAGTTGACAAGTAAAAGAAAGCCAAATAAAATAAACACGGGTCCAACGCGATAAAAAGAACCTGATATCAGATTTAAATTTCCATTCATCTTTTCAAATGTAAAAAACAAAAATCATCACTTGCTGAAAGTCATATTCAAGCTTCAAGGAACCACTAAGTTAGCAACTCAGGGCTTCCTTGTAAGTCCCGTAATTATGGAACATAAAAACTTCTACAATCACCTAATTGACTTAATATACAAGATTAAACTACTGCAGTAAATAATATTTTCTAATAGGATAGATTCCACATTCCTAGACTTCAACAATGCAAGGTTGTAACTGGTAACCCAATTCATTTATGTTAGCATTGCACGTTCTGAGTAAAGAATCTGAAAAATTAAGGGGGCGTTCTCTTCTTATTTCAGTTTTGTGTTTTGAGTTTTGAATTCGTTTTGTTTTTTGTGTTTTGGGTGTCCATTTTGAGATTGTTGAAAACTCGTTCTTTTTGTCATTTTGAAAAAATATTTCACAAACCGTGTTTTTTGAGTTTTGACAGATTTGTGAAGATTACAGCCTAAACAAAAAAAGTTATTTTCTGTTTTCTTCACAAAATTTTCAGCCATTTTCAAAAACTCATTTTCAAAAATGGAAAAGAAAAACACGTTTTCAATATTTTGAAAAATCGAAAACAGAAAATGACCCAAAAACAGCAAATAGAACGCCCCTAATATTCCCAAAATCAAGACATATTGTTTTCCTTTTAAGGGAAGAGGGAGGCAATAATAATATGCAAACTTCTCCTAATCATATATTACCAATTCCTCATGATTTTAAGAAATAGAAATTACTCATATCCTTCAACTAAAATAAAGTGGACACACGAACACGATAACCAAAATATAAAAAGCAGAAATATTCCAAATATCCAAAAATTCCCAACTTTTTTTTACGTAAATTTCATTTAAGTTTTCTTTACCATTATTTAATTCCAAAATCAAGGAGCATAACCAACTCAAAAGTCAACTAAAATTCAAGAAACATATCAAGTAGCTAAAATAATCTTAATTCCCTATTATATTTAATAAAAAATAAAAAATCTTCACACATATACTTACAGTTGAAGGGCTTCAAGGAATTTGTCGTGTTCCTGCTCCGTCCAGCTCTCTCTAGACTTGGTTATAGTATACGGCTTCCGGACCTTCTTATTCGGGTCCTCCACACCCGGACCCGCATTCCCACTTGACGCCGGTATCAATAAATTGTTATCAGCATTATTCACCGCTATCAGACCCATCTTCGTCGGATTCCCATCCATGTAATTGTAGGAATAAAAATCCTGACCCGGCACTGGATTCCGGCACACTGACACCATATATAACCCCAAATTCAACCTCAAATCCTCCAAATATAATTTTTTTTCTCAAATTATATATGTTTTTCTCAGATGAATTTTTCGTTTCAGAGGTTTTTGCTGAGAGAAAAATGGGAGTGGAGCCGTGAAGGTGTATAGTGGGACGCAACTGTCTTTGTAAGGCAGTGGCAGGGAGAAATCTGGACCATACACGTGACGAGAGGCGGATGGTTAGCTCTAGAGTGTGTCATCATTTGTTTGGAGGATAATGCAAGGAAATAGTATTTTGGCAAATTTTCACTTGGAGTCCCCAAACATTTACTGTAGTAGCACTTGAGTCCCCTCTCTTGATGTTTTGGTGATCACATCCCAAACTTACATAATGTGTACATTCATATCTTTTCTGAATGATTTTTATCCAAAAATTTGTTGAAAATCTTGTGCAAGGCACATGACCTTTTTCTTAAAGACGATTAAATGAATGATAATTATATTGATACAACAATTTTTGTTTATTTCATCATATTTTGATTTCACTTAGCATTCTCAACTATTGATTATTGTCGTATTTATGTTTCAATTTGCATGTTTTTTTGGTTACATTCTTATTCTCAATTTTTTTAATTAGCAAACATTATCTTTCATGACGATATATATCCAAATATTTTGTCACACTTTGTATTTAGTTTTTTTACTTGAAAATATGATTGTTAAATAAATTCTTTTATACATTCATAATTGGTTTTGTGAACGAAAACTGTTATTGGGGATAAAATGTATTAAGCCCCTGTTTGATTCCCATTTTCTTAAAATTCATTTTTCTCTCTCTTCTTTTCAACCACACATTCTTCAATAAAATAATATTACACGTAAATTCAAAATTTTTCTTTAATTTTCAACCACATATTCTCCATCAATTAACTATTTAAAATGTATTTTCTTCCCCAAAATGGGAATCAAACGGGGCTTAATTAATGAAAAGTTGAGATAGAAGTGTTAAATGGGTCAAGCTATGTCGCTCAACTCGCCTACCCTTTGGTGGGACTAGGGAGCCTACTGGTGAGATTCTTGGCTCACCATAATTTTTTTTTTTTTTTTTATTTTGCATTTTTTCATTTTTAACTAAAATTGCAAATTTCTCTCAATTTAGTTAGTCGATAATGTTACAATTTTAAAAAAAAAAGTTAAAAATTTAAATATGATAGTGAATAAAGGTGAAAGATCTTTTATACAATTAAATGTGGTGCAATAAATAAAATTATGGTGCCACATAACAAACATAATTGTTGTCTTCATCAATTTGCCATGCGCTATCCCAAAATCTTTATAACGAGTTCTGGACGAAAGCATTTAAAAGGGTGAAAGTGTATGTAAGTTTGGGGATGTGAATGTCAAAATTTAAGAATAGGGACTCAAGTGATAGTGGAGTTAATGTTTAGGGACCCCGTGTACTAATTTCCCAAGTTTTTAAAGAGGGACCCTAATTTTTTACTAATAATTTCTTGCTAAATTATTTTATATTATTACTTCTCATTTCTGTAATTAACGTCTAATTGATCTTATCTTTAATTTTGGCGCCTCTTTTAAACGTTTCTAGAGTAATCTAGTTGATGAACTAATCGTTTTCAAATGGAATGCATGGTTAGAATATTAAATAGTCATTTTTCCTTTTGAAATTCCGATTATACAATTTATTTTCTTAATTTTTATTTGATCGAATCATCTTATACTATTTGATTCTTATAATAAGTATTCAATTATTTTCATAAATGAACTTAACAAAATAACTATTAGATTCACACGGAAAATAAAAGTCATATATAAAGTTTTAGTTAGAGTTATAATTAATTTTGGCGGGTGCAGCGTAATATACAATACTGGATAAATTAGTCTTGATTTATTATAGAAGAACACATTGTGTACAGGACATTCAACTATCAAAAAAACACGTTTTTCGTAAGATTTGCTTACGTAGAAGACATATTTGATAAATATGCAATTTTCTCAAGTTGGTTTTGTTTCTTATATATGAGAGAGAGAGAGAGAGAGAGAGAGAGAGAGAGAGAGAGAGAGAGGGAGAGAGAGAGAGAGAGCAGTCACATTTTATTAAATTCATATTCAATGAGAATAATAGATCTCTTTTTGAGCAAAATCCAGAAGTTTACTTCACTCTCTGTTATTAGTCACTGTTGATTTTTTATTGCAGATCATGAAAACTAATAACCAATAGATAATTTGTCATATTTTAAGTTTTAACCAAGATTACACAGATAATACTATCCAACACTAGTGATGTTACAAAATCAGTATAGGTAGCGTGATGTGAAAAACTCAATGAGAGGTGCAATTAAGTAAATAATTTAATTGTACCTCTCATTTAATACCACAATAGTGTCATCTATACTAATGTTTTAATATCAATAGTGCTAATTACACACCCATTGTAATGATAATTGAGTCTCCCTTCAAGGAAAATGATAGGTCCACGAATTCCAGATTGAAAATCATGAATATTTTTGGCCTATACGAGGCAATGATTGCACAATTACTTCCTAATCAAGAGATTTGAGGGACACTCATGGGGAAGCTATGAGATTTATAAATACACTGGTAGAGGAACGTTCTTTACTTGGCGAGGTTTCTGGTTCAGGTCAAGTATGACCGAATTGCGGG
Source organism: Osmanthus fragrans (assembly GCA_019395295.1). Taxonomy (NCBI): domain Eukaryota; kingdom Viridiplantae; phylum Streptophyta; class Magnoliopsida; order Lamiales; family Oleaceae; genus Osmanthus; species Osmanthus fragrans. The sequence goes on from CM033356.1 coordinate 26,121,080, forward strand.
ATTTTTCGCTTGGCTCGAAAGCCTCTGCATGAGTAGTGGTCGACAAAGTTGAAGTAAAATGGAAACTTTGTGGGGTTCCTTGACAAGTGAAAAATAAGCAAATTACCTAAATATTTGAATAAAACAACAAATATCTCCCATAACCTACAACAAATTTATCATGTTAGAGATCAATAAGCAATACAAAACAAGCTTACAACCCAGATTCGAATGTGAAAAATGGAATGCTTTTTGACTTGCTATGTCTCCTCAATCATAAATCTTAAGCATAAACAAATTGTGCAACACGTTTAGTTTTGAACATTCAACACCTTAATCAAGCCAGCGAGTAATACCATCTTCACCCACAGATGCAACAATTTCTACACGTACGTCCAACACAGCCTGCAAATTTGAAAGACTTTTTGAGTATGATAATAAATGTGTGTGTGAGAGAGTGAGAGAGAGTGAGAGTATTGTTCTCATCTGCTGATGGAACATTTATATTTCACGAGGAAACAGCAAAGAGCCAGCCCTAACCTTCATTCAACAGAAGTAAAGGAAAAGACGTGTGATACTAAATTGGTTGTGATGCATTCTTACGAACAAAGAAATGATTTCAGACGAAACAAAAAGTTTACTTTGAAATTAAGGGTTCAACTCAAAATCTTCCAAAGGAAAATGAATAATATATCTTTGAGTAACAAAATGGCCGAAAATTTTACAGTATGACACCAGTAGGCTAATGAAATTGATTGTGTTCGTTCTTGGCTGCAGTGGCTCAAGTAAATAATGACTCCATTTTGTCAGGCAGCAAGCAAGCCTTTGAAATTTCAACTTCACATTTTTTTTGTTTCAAGATTTGATAAATATATCTTAAAAAGTCTGAGCATTAAAGCTGTAATTTGTCAATTGTACTGTATATCAGTGATGTGCCTGTTCATGACGTGGTTTAATATTGCAACCAATACCAATTACAGAGTGAATAAGAAACTTACCAGAGGATTTCTACAATTTACCAGTCTACACTCTTCCAAAGAACCTTCAAATGTCCAGCTCTCCCAGACATCGAAGCTATGACTAGCAAATACGAATTCCATCCTCCTGTTTATCTGCAATGTTAAAGAGAGATTCTTAGATAACAAAATTTTTTATTTTTGACGAAAAGTTATAGCTCAGGAATGATTTCATATGGTATTTAGTCAGTCAGAAAACACAACAAAATAATTCAACACAATTCTATCTCTGTTTAGGCTGAGTTCAATTGAAAAAGTTAATTTGTGGACAACCTTAAATTTATAATAAAATATTATAAGTACTTTATAATAAATTAAATCTCAAAAATACAACTTATTTCTTTACTATTTAAACTAATCTAAAAATATCAGTTTCATATTTTATCATATTTGAATAATAAAAATAATCCAACACAGTTCTACGTCTGTCAAGAACAAAATGCAGACGATACATCTCATTTATACCACCGCCAGTTCAACTAACAAGTTAAAAACGAGTAATCATTTTCATAAGAGCGAATTGTAAAACAAAACTACCCTAATTCTCAGCTACATAATAATCTACAGGATCCTCACTGAAGACCAAGGAAGTGGAGGGCATAGTGGCACACTTCTCCACAACTCTCAAAAGAAAAGTACAATAAATAATGAAACAATTTCCAATGCTCCACCAATCAAATTCCAACATCATTACTGGTTTAGCAAAAAGAACATGCCAAAAGACAAAGTCGTTCAGGCTTCATTAATAAACCATCTTAGATCACGACTGCAGCCATTCGGAAGCCAAAATTAAAATTTCAGCAACTTTTCTTTACATTCTCCTAATCCTTCCTCTACAGAATTTATAACTACATCAATAGCATAGAGCTAATATTGCAAAACTGAGACAGTAAGTTGTACCTGCAATAACTTTCCTCCAGCAGTAAATGATCTCAAACCAATTGTATCCTGCAAAAACAGAAATCAAATAAAATAAAGCATTTGTAATTTCTTTCTTACATTCTTTTCACCTTTCAGTCTGGATGTGTCAGTGTCTAATGTCTGGAAAATTCTTTAAATTATATCCAACAGCCAACAAGAATAAAAGAATGTTGCCTATGGACTAAATACACAATACTAAAGTTCTTATCAACAAACCTTGTTTCGAAACACAACAAGGAATTGGGCTGCTGGATCTCTTTTTGTTACATTGGACATTGTGTCAAGGAACCAACCACCACCTTTAACTCTCTGTTTTGAGACATGAAGTGCAGAGCGATCTCTTGCATGAAAAGCAATAACATAACCATCTTTCAGCAGTTCACCAGATTTTCTACTGATTTCAATGCTTGATTTTAAAAGCTGCTCGGAAGGTAATTCTTGAATTGAGTCAATTGCCGTCTTCCTGTTTCTTGAATCTTCAGGAGAAGCAAAACGTGAACTAGAACTCAAAACTTGATCTGTGCCACTCATATTAGCATCATCTTCTTGATATGACGTGCTCTCTTTTCCAAAAGTCAAAGCATCATCTGCTTTGTGCTTAGATTTTTGGTGGGAATGCCTTTTTTTAGCCTTCTTACTCGATCTGCTTCGCTTTACCTCAGATCTACTGGAACTACTTTGAGACAAAACAGAACCTTCATTTTGATTTGAAGTATCTTTTGATTGATTTACTAGCTTTTTCTGGGAACTATCCGCAGTTAAGTGAATATCTCCAGGCACTCGCTCACAAACAGTATCTTGGAAGGAACTCTCGTTATCTTGATGCAATTGATGTTCATTGCCCACCTCACTTTCCTCCTCTTCTTCTTCGTCATCAGATACTGCACTCTTTGGAATCACATTATCCACGAAGAATGTCTGAAGTATGGAAATTGCCTTTTCCCTTATTTCCATCCATACTTCTTCACTATAGTCAGCACTCCGAGGAAGAATCAAAACATTAGGCATCTCCCGCACCTGAAGTCACGTCATCATATACAATGTAACAAGGGTCAGAAGGTAAAAGAGGGAAAAACTAAAGACCCAAAAAGATGTGACACATAGTGCATATTACACGCAGAAGAATTAATGATGTAAAATTAGTTTAAAACAGAATCCCATTTCTAACCTACGCTTCTTGCAGAAGTAAAACAGAGTGTTTACTTCCTAGATATTAATGCAAAAAAGTAAAAGTTCTTCACTTCAGCCACACCAGGATATTAAAGTTATCTGGTTTTTTCGAGTGTCTTCACAATAATTGCAGCTATATATCAGAGTCTGTTGTAAAAACATCAGAAAAGCTAAAAGGTACCATTCTGAATTACATTTGATATAGAACAATGACAATATGTAATTGCAGTTTCCTGTTTTCACTATTCAGAAAAGAATAAAGCTACTTGTACACAATTCCCACACAATCCTACACCCCTCTTTCATAATAAAATATTTGTGGGCCCCCCTATTCAGAAAAATACAGTTGTTTACATGAAAAAACAATTCATGCTAGCACCTTTTAGGCTTTTACTCTTAACAGAAATAGTTCTTATGAGTCACATTTCACATAGCCTGATAATTAGATCAACCAAAGAAATGAACTGAAATCCTAAATTGGTCAAGAAAAATCATTTGATTATTCAAGAATCAGAGCATTCACTCATCTTTTGTATTTTGCATCAGGATAATTTTTAAATGACAATAGTTATCACACCACTTAGAAGGAAATGATTTTCAATAATAATAAATTTAATCAGAGCAAAATTTATGTTTACATCTGTACAGTTCTCATCTGCTCCATATCTCACAATACAAGTTTCAGCAGGCACAGATACATTTATGCAACTTGAGGTATAATCAATAACTGGGAACAGGGGCAGATACAACTGATTGACATTAAAACAGTTATTTCAATTCTTCTAGACATGGAAAAAGATAAAGAAACAGGGCCTGTCATAGGCCCTGTTTCCATAGCAAAGCCCTCTAGACATTAGGCAATGATGGATTCAAGAAAGACAATGCAAAAAGTCATTTCAACTTCAAGAAAAAAAGCATAACATTTCTTGCAGCAAACGAACTCCGTAAGAACCATTCCTACAATGCACTCATACCCTAAGACTACTCATCGTACCCATGCTTCCATCCACTGTGGCCCTTCAGCACCATCCAGAGCACAGCCTGCAAGGGTGCCGTCAATCAGAAGTTGTTTCACAGCACAATCATCCAATAGCTGGCTGCTACCAGTATTCACAAGAAATGCCCCTGCATAAAAGTTTTATTACATATGAGGACTTAGCATATAAACACCAAATGCTGAAATATCACACACAATTGCAAAGTATAATTACCAGGCTTCATATGCTGCAAACAATCTGCATTGATAATCTGAATGGTTTCATTAGTAAGTGCACAGTGTAGCGATATAAGGTCACTTGCAGCAAGCAAGTCATTCAGAGTCTCCATTCTTCTGGCTGCAGGAGGGAATGTAATGGAAGATCTACTTACTTTTCCACTTCCCTGTGTACAGGCATGAGGAACAAAAAAACTTCAATAAAGAGCAGCAAAATCTAAGCAAGCCATATAAGTATGATATAACCTTCATTTGAGTCGGCCAAAGAAAATTTCCCAATTGATTCAAAATTCACAAACAAATAACTACTGAATTTGCGCAGCTATCAGAAACCTCCAATTGGAAAAATAATTATATAAAAATAGCAAATGAAGTACACATGTTTTCACCTTTGAAACATGCAAATGAAATAGAGTAGCATAGTTTTGATCCATACCTCATGGACATCAAAATAAAGCACACTCATTTTAAAGGCCAAGCTCCTAGTAGCCAGAGACCTTGCGGAGGCAGATCTGCCTACAATCCCCAATACGAGGCCGCGGCATCGCCGCATTCCACGGCATAGTGGCTGAACAGAGCCGAGCCACCCTGAAGCCGAGAGTGCATGCCGCGAAAGGAGGTGAGTACGCCGGAGTAAGCCAAGAATCAGCGCCATGACTGTATCAGCAACTTCCTCAGCGCGGCTAACATCAACATGGATAAGCCCGCCAAGACCCAGATCAGTAGCAAGGGCAGAATCTACAGCCCGGTCGGAGGATCCGAGGCAAAGAATAAGCTGCCCAGCGCGTAGACGTCGCTGGGCGGCGCGTGGGAGGAAAGACAACGAATGGAGTAGCACCGCCGTCGCAGACTCAATCTTCGCCTCGGCTAAGCGACTCAGAGGCACGTGCTCCACACGCGCCACTCCTGTCAAGCATTCCTGTTCCAAAACTGTATCCTCAATGCAATTCAGCGTCACCACCAACGGCAACGACTGCGATTGATTTGTAGACTTGTTCCTCAGAGACATTGCTACAGAAGATCTCAAAAATCAATACACTCGCTATATATACATAAACAACTTATGGTTGGTTAAATAAGAAGAATCATTGCACTTGAGTGAAGTTGAAGCATTAAACTTCCTGTTGTCTTGGAGAGAAGAGTAAAAGAACCCTAATTTACTCTCTTTACATAGGCTCTGTACTGACGAGTCAATTCCCAAATCTTGGTAGGAATATGCTTTTCATGGTTCCGTTTAATTCGATTACATTTTAAATAATTTATTGATAAAAAATGTGTAATTATAAATTAAAAAAAAAATTGAGTTTTTGTATAGTATTATTTTATTATAATATGTTTGGTTAAAAAGAAGAGAAAGAAAATTGAGTTTTAGGAAAATGGAAATAAATCAGGGGCTATACATACATTTGATATTCGCGTCATTTTTTTAACATTGATTTTCACGACATTTTAAATTAAAATAATTCTATTGAATTTCAAAATACCCGTGGCCTTGTGTGAATATAAATAATTTCAAACGTGGTCCAATTATTCCACTTGTGCAAAATCGGATTAAAAAAATAGTGGTGACCCGCTACTGAAGTGTCAAGTGGGGTCAATCGCGTCCTCCAATAGGGGCCACTACTTGACATTTTATCAACCATTTTATAATTCTACTTTGTACTCATAACATTACTCAATGTGATCTTCATCCTTATTATGAGTATTATGTACAATATTAGGTAAAAAAAAAAATTATGTACATGTAACATTCTCGTTGGATTCGTGTTTATTTGTCGTTTTAAATTATTTTGACCAAAACAACTTGAATTCCAAAAATTGAATTCTAAGCCCGATTTGACAATCATTAAATAATTTTTTTTTAAAACTCATTTTTAATCACATTCATATAATAAAATATTTTTACAAATAAACTCAAAACTTTTTTTTTTTATACTTTTAACCACGCATTCTCCAAAAAAAAACACCATTCGAAAACTCATTTTCTTTATAAAAAAAAAAATCATTAAAATGATTATCGAAGATAGGCTAAATGTTTCTAAAGCTTTGAAGAGGTTTTGAAATGTTCTTTTAAATGATTATAAGTATACAGAATATATAAATAACAAGTATCTAATAAAATCCATGAATAAAAATTATATATTGACTAGCTTATTTAAGCTTTGTCAAACATGCATATAGATTATAAGATCTCACAAATATTACTTTCTAATTCGATTTCACAAGTCCAGCATTTGATTGATTCGTAGTCAAGATTTTATTGTGCCTCATGTTGACGTGATCTCGAAAGAGCTCTACATAATTGAATGACTTGGTTTTGCATAGGTGCGCGCTGTGCATTGTTTTGGTATGGAATGGGCAACAAGGAGCAACAACACTCGCTTTTGTTGATTCAAGCATACAACACAAGATGCAAGTACGACGTGATGCATATAAAACTTCTTTGTTGTCAATATTTTATTGTACATTTTGTATGTGACCTCGAAGAAGCTCTACGAAATGTGACATGAGATGCAAGCACTGGCGGAGGTGGGCGAACCCCCAATTTTTTGACTCTTTTTTTTTTTTTTTTAAATTGAGAGATAGATTAAAAAAGAAATTGAGATAAACTTACCGACGTCAACAGAGGATTTAGGATTTTCAGCCATTAGTGGAAAAAAAGAATTCTGGTTTTCGAGACTTCGATTTGATGATTTGAAAGTACTCTATATGGTATTTATATTATTTACTTTTTCTTAAGGTCGGGATTCGAAAAACTTATAATCACCACCGACCTTGACTTTAATTGGATGTCTAAGAAAAACAAGCTTAGAAATAAGTGTAAGTTGGTCGACAGTGATTAGATATTAATGATTCTATTTAATAAGGTACGAGAACTCGAAATGAACGCTTGTAATAAAGTATGATTGTGCTAAATTAAATATTGGTACTCAAGAAATACTTTCTTTTAGATGTTTATTGATTTTTTTTGTTAATAAGGTATAAAAAAAAAAAAAAAATCGGAGGCGTCCCAATGCCCCCCCCCCCTTTTTTTTTATCTCTATAGCTTCAATTATGAACCCCCAACTCCAAATAACTGGTTCCGTCCTTAGATGCAAGTACGATATTTAAAAATATAACAAATGCATTATCAGGATTTCATTGTGACTTCTATACGTGATATATGCAAGATGACATGCAAGTATGATGCTGTGCAAATATAAGAATGTGACAAGATAACAAAACTACACGATGCATAGTTTCTTAAACGAGTTGTACTTGTAAATTGGATAGATGGCCACAATACATTTGTATAATTGATAAGAGATGATGTTATACACTGTTCAAATTGCTTATTTTACCTTACTTAGTGAGAATTAAAATTAGATTTTTTAGAAGATTATGATAGAAGTTTTTGAAATGTGCAATTGAAAAGTTGTGAAATTCATGAAAGATGTGGTTAATATCGATTGTTTGATTTTGATTTAAATTAAAATCAAATTTTAATCCAGCCCAAAAAGGCCCTTAGAATAAATGGTTAAGCGACAGCAAATTGCAATAAATGAAGGGAAAAAATCATAACTCAGGGCTATTTTTTGCCACAATTCAAAAGTAAGATAAATTGTTTGAAAATTCAAAAATCAGGTATCTATTTAATTAATTAAAAATATTTATAAAAAAAAAATAAAATCACATTTATGATTAATGTCACAGATTTAATTATAAGTTACAGATTTATTTACTAGGTCACATATCGTTAAATTAATTGGTCACAAATTATTTAATGGTCACAAATCAAAAAATTTGTAAGTCACATATTATTTTCGACGTCACATATTATTCAATTTATAGGTCACATTTTATTTATGAGTCACCTAAGTCACAGTTTGTTGGTCACAGATTAATTTTAGTCACATACACATAATATTTAGTCATAGATCAGCCATAAATGGCCACGGACGCCTAAATAATTGGTCACAGATGCCTAATTGTTGGTCACAGACATCCCACCCGTCATCGTCACCATCAACCGCCACCGCAACAAAACCACCACCACCATCAATAACAATAGTTGAGCACCACTGCCTCCAGCACCACCCAAAGCACACCATCACCATTTCATTTATTTCCACTTACACCCCACCTAACCGCCACCCCACCACCACAACCACCACACATTCGCTGTCCCCCTCCCCACAAAATCCAACAGAAACTGCAAATAAAAACCAACACAAATCACACCCATAACTTGGGCGCCACCAGCACAACCATCACAGGTCGCTTCAGGGCCAAGCCGCGTGACGTGCGATGCCGCCTCTTTTTCTCTCCTCGTTCTGCTCCGACGAACACTGCACATATGATAGTGGGTTTTTTGCAGATCTATAAGATCTGCGACTTCATCTGTTGGTGGCGATGGGTAAGATCTGTAAGATCCGTCAACCCATCCCTGTCACCGTCGCGCCCCTTGTAGTCGCCACTAGTCTTCTTGCAGCGAATCTCACATTGCACCAATCTTCAGAGTTTCGCCACTACAGTGGCAACGTCATGAGCGGCGATTCGCTACAGAGAGAAGTGAGAGATTGTAGAGTGAGAAAGGAAATGAGAGGGAGAGGATGAAGACCGAGAGTGAGTGATAAGAATTAAATTATAGAGAGAGAGAGAGAGAAGGGGCACGGGGAAGAAGGGGGGAGGCGGAGAAAATGAAATTAGGGTTTCTAAAATTTTTATATATTAATTATACTACTTGATATTTGCACAAGAAAACTTGGCCCCTGATTTTTGAATTGGGGTAAACATAACCCCTGACCCATGTAATTTTTCCATAAATGAAGTTTACATTCAAGAAAAAAACTAGAATGGATGCGGAACTAAACAAAATCTCAGTTTCTCTAACAACAATCTTCCGTTATTCAAAAGACTCAACAGAAAAATACTGTGGCGGTGGCTGCGTTTCATGTAGTCATCCGAAACTCCTTAATTCGACAATCAAATTTGAATAAAAAAGACTAAGGAAAAGTACAGAGGGCCAGTTTCCTCGGCAGAAATAACCCCTCGAGAACTTCATACAAAGAGAAAATATCTACGTACAACTAAGGACTACATACAGATTCACACATAATGTAGCATTCCTTTGTCACATGTTAGGACAGAAGCCGAAGCACTTTCACAGAAGAACATATTCTCAGGCCCAAACTGCAAGGATCAGAGAATGCAATCAGCATCCACCAGGTCTATCAAAATTAACTAGCTGCACTATGTTCTTCTCGCTTCCTCAGTTGCAATCTCGAATGGTTATGCTCAGTTAATATTCCCAAAGGAAAACACATATTGCCATTTCAATCATTAAGCCATATCATTCAAAATATGAGAACTAAAAGAACCTCCTCCTGAAATTCCTAGTCGTAGCTTGATATGAACGCATGAGCAGGCCGACGCCAATTCCCACTCCAAGGCACATTCCGAGGCCTATTCCTACGCCAACCCTTACACCAGCATTGAACCACGTAAGTTGCCCATCTTCACCGGGGTACATGTCTTCCGAATAATAGCTGCATTCAGCTTTCCCATCCGTTTCATACTCATCCATGTCTGCCTCGGTAAACTGCACGTAAAAACCAACGAATCAATGAGTAACACATGGCAGGCAGGTGACATAAAATTATTCTGTGTGCATTTACTAAAGAAAACAAAAACATTGTTGCAGTAAAAAGAGCAGATTCAAGAAAGTAACTACTGTACGAAAAAGATTCCATATCCTAAGCGAACACCAAAGAGAAGGGGTTGGAAATTTGCTCCAAGCATGCCTTCAGAATGAGATTTCAATAGCTGATTTTAATATCTAAATTGACGAAGAAGTCTGTTTTCTACAGGACCAGTCAAGCTCTACTGCTATTTGTAAATATCCAATGGATCACCCTATACTTACTGACGCGTAAGTTCTTAGCAGATTCTATGTAAATACAATCATTCACCCTTGTACATTATTGCATAACACCTTCTGTGTAACTTCAAAAAATATTAAAACAAGCTATGAAAATCATAACAAAAAACTTAACATCTCCGACTTGAATAATTTTTATAAGAAACTTCTGGTATAAAAAAATGCTATGGTAATGGCTCAACATTAACATGGCAGAAAGAAAAGAACCCTAGTAGTTCTATCTTTGTTTGCAACTTAAATATGCCCTTCAACACATGTTGCGTGCATTACTTTTGCAATCAGCAACTACATTTTTCTGCAATGTTTTTATATAACAATACATAGATATGTTCATACAAAAACATTTGCATAGAAATAAAATAGTAAGAAAGACTTCCATATGGTAAGTTTTTAATTTAAAAATTAAATAAATCAAAACAAAAAATAGCTTCCAAGCAAACTATGAAATTGGATTTATGATTACAAAGGAGAAGTTTCGTAACTTTAGAGCTTCAAGGAGTTGGAACTTCCATTGTTGTTTTTCCCCCCCTAAAGATACACCTCGCTATACTTGCTCATCGAAGTCATGATAAATTGTAACATAATTAATAACACAAAACAAAATGTTAACAGTGACAATCTTAGCATGATATCTCAATTTGGCATTTGCATTATTCAATTGGTCTGTGATTTTGATTACTCACCCTTGTTTGGCCTCTATTTTAATTAGATTTTGGGAAAAATGCATTTTGGAATAGTAATTTTTTGGAGAATGTGTGGTCAAAAGAGAAGAATTTTTTTTGGGTTTACGTGTAATGTTATTTTATTGAAAAATGTGTGGTTCATAAAAAAGAGAAAAAAATGAATTATAATTTCAATGGAGCCCAAACAGGGGCATATATATTTAGAATTGAGTTTAGCGATTCTTAATAACTTTTAGTCGACCTATTTTGCCTTGTAAAATTTGACCCGGAAGGGCCACATAAATGGCGATCATAACTAACTCAAAAAAACTGTTGACAAATCCCCAGTGCCTACTCGAACATGATATCCCAAATAAGAAAGAACATAAAATATTTTAATAATGACATACTAAGCATTTTCATACCCAGTTGCACTTTGTCTAAATTCAAATAACATTTGCACAATACTAACAATAGAATATATGTTAATCAATTTGGAATCGGCATCATTAATCATTTTTCACCAATTCATTCAATTAATCCCTATGTCCGTAAAAAGATCTAATGAAATCAAATCATTAACAACAATGTCAGGCTATTAACTTGGTCTATCCTCCCTCTTCTAACATGTTCATGTGAGCGTACAAGGACTTCATGCGAGTGAACAAGGACTTCTTTAGATTTACAAAAAACATGCCATAATCACTTGATTCGCCCTTAATTTATCCTTAATTTGAGCCACCCACTTACTGACATATATTAGCATTTCTCGTTTTCTCCATTCTATTCAACATTCAACATTCATCCATTTTAACATCCTCATTTCTGCAAAGTTCAAATTATAGATTTTTTATCCTTCAATAGCTTAATAAAGCATACTGGTCTAGTAACCATTTCATATAACCTGTCCTTTAACTATATAGGTATTTTACAATCAAATAAGATCCTCAAACTTCATTTCATTCAACCTGATCTATTTATATACATTACATACAATCATCTTCATCAACTCAAGAACCGAAATGCCTAAAACAATCACCATTTGATACAATATTACTCTCTATAGTGACTAGCTACAACTGCAAGGATAATCTATGTATAATGTCTTAGTTCTACTCGTGAAGCTTCTAAATCCGAAGAGCTTCTCCAAAATTTTAACTTGCACTATATTCTCCACCTAGCTCCGTCAACTAAAACTATGTCATTAACAAATAACATGCAGGAAGGGGCATTATATTGATCACGTCTCCCTAGCTCATTCACCATGAAAGAACTTCGGTACAAGCATGTAATCATCAGAAGGTTCCTACTAGAGCCATTAAGCGTAACTCCTCCAATAGTTACATTTCACTAATATCAATATATATAATAAAATTCTTTTCCCTAAGATCTCCGACGCTACCATAACACTTCTTTGGATACCACATAATATGCTTTTTCTCATTCCAAAAAAAAATGCAAATCTTGTTTCTTTTTCTCTGTACTTTTGATCAATGAATATAGTAGGTAAAATGGATGCCATAGTAATCTCCCCCAAAGAAAGCCAAGTTGGTTCTTTGAACCAATAGTTTTTCTCGTCTACATTGTCATCATATCCTAAGTCATTTCTGACACTAGGATTCTTCTAGGATAACTGACATTTCTATAAAAAATAAAGAGTGTCAAACCTCCATACGGTACATTACATTATATAATCTATCAAGATTCTTCCACAATCTTTTAGTGATCTAGTCTCTCTAAAACAGAACTCTCTCATTTTGATCTTCAATAGACTTCATTTGATTTAGATGTCTATTTCTCTCCTTCCTCTGCTAAGTTATCATGATTTAGCTTTAAATGATTGTACAATTTCTCCATCTAGAATATGCTCTCAACTGACCGTGAAGCACAAAAATGCAAAATTTGAACTACTCAAGATTAACGGTAGTAGAAAACAATACCCCCCATCAAAGTCTCCTATACTGCCTAAATAAACCTGCAAATACTTGTAGAACCTAAACAAACATATAAACGAGGCAAAAGTCGATGCCAGAAAAGTTAACTGATATTCACATTACCTGTGGTTTCCTCTGCCAAAGTAAACCATTATTTACACTCCTTTGTTCCTTCCCCATCTCCTCCTCCTCGGGAATGGCATCAAGCATCCCCTGCCTCACCATCTTTCGCCTCGGACTAATTAGAATCATCTTTGTCAATATCACAGGCATCCCGGAGCAACAACCTGCTATGTAAACCTCCATAGATGGAGAGGAGACCCCAAGTTTTGGCTGAAAAAATGCTGAACGACCATTTGCCATGGAGGCCGCCGCATAGCAATCGATGCTCCAACCAGTCCTTGAGTCATTTTCCGGAGAACTCCCATTAGCCCATGCCGCAGCATCAACCCGCTCCAGAGAGCCGCACAGGATCAACTCCTCCCCATTTTCACAAACCTCAAATTCCGTGGGACCTGACAGCCGGACACTATCGGTGCTGACGTACGTGACCTCTGAAGAGTCCTTATCCACACGATCCCGCCGGAGGGTAATCGAAGCCGTATCCGAGGACGGCACACGGGCGCCATTAATCTCCAACGAAACACCGATCTCACGGCGGAGGTGGCGGAGCGTTAGGTGGTCTGGGACGCAATCCACAGCGCACGGCGCGATACGCACATAGAATAACCGGATTTCCAAACAACCCCCCGTGAAATTCGAGGGTTTGTAAATTGTCAGAGACAATTCATCTCTCTTCTTATCCATTACAAACTCTAAATTAAGGGAAATTATGGTTTCAATTATGGGGAATTTACTGCTTTAAGGAGAATTTGAATTGAAATGTGAGAAATGTTAGGGTTTTATGTGGAAATTGAGAGGCAACTTTCAATGGAGAAGGCTAATTGACAATGGAAAACCGAAAAAGAGACGCTGGAATAGTGTTTCGCACGTGTCCAATACGCGGGTATGAAACTAATCTTGCACGGACATTTCTGTCTGTTTTCCTCGGCAACATGCAAATCGAAACTACCATATAGTCTCTCGACTCTCTCCGTCCCAAATATATAAATATATAGGCTTGTTAAAGCATAATTAATATTATTAAAAAAAAAAAATTTTTGCTAAGAATTCTTTTAATTTATTCCTATTTAATTTTCAGCGATTAATAATAAATTATTGTTGAATAAATAAATTGAATGATTTAATTTTCAATTTTCACATTCATAAATTATTTTGATGAAATTTATTGAAAACATAATTTGAACTTTTAAAATGTGTGAATATTTGGATGATTTTAAGAAATAGGTCAATTAAGTGGAGAATATTGATTTTAACTATGCAAAGTAAATAAGGGCAAATTAGTAAAGTTAAAAATCAAAATAATCTAAATTTAGAAATCAACCTATATATTTGGGACAAACGAAAAATGAAACTCAGCCTATATAATTGGAATAGAGGGAATATGTTTTGTACTATTAGAATCGAATTTTTTTGGGAACTTGTAATCATAGTTATTAGGCCTTGTTTGGTCACCATTATATTTAAAATACATTTTTTCTTTTATTTTTAATCACACATTTTTCAATAAAATAATATTATAATATTTTTTTTCTTGTTTTTTAATCACACATTCTCTATTAAAATAATTTCTAAAATACATTTTGAACAAGAAAGGGACTCAAACAGGGTCTAGATTCGACCCGAGTATCATCCCGATCAAGGTAATGAGTCTTGTGTTACTGTGTTAATGATTCTCTCGAGTTACTAGTTTGACCAACCATTGATTTGTCGATTCAAACACTAACCTGCTAGTTCAAGCAGTAACTTGAGACTCAGTAACTCGACCAAATCAATGTTCGATTGGATATACTAACTATGAACTTCAAAAACTTTATTTAGGTAACATAGAATCTTTTAAACAGCATTTCCATTTTGGGTACACCTTTCGAAAATTGAAACTTTTCAAAATTTTGAAAACTCGAAATAATCTTCTATTTTTTATATTTTAATAAAATTCAAAAACTTACCTTGCATGAAAACTTTTAAAGCGATAACATTTTCATTTTGCACACGTTTCAAAAATAGAATTTTTTTTTTTTTTTTTTTTTTTTTTTTGAAAACTCCCATAAACGCCTCAGAAGCTCGCGAACTTTTCAAAGCTCTCATAAACTTATAGAAAAAAATTTGCACACATTAGTCACCAAGGCCAATGCTATCCATGTCGTCATGTATTCTTCTTGATGTCGCCTTCACCATTTACCTCGTTGTCTTGGTTCATTGAAGAGGTGAGTGTTTTTTTTTTCAAACCCTATTAAATGTTGGGTGACAAGATCCTCTAATTCTTCCCGAAAGATCTAGTTTTGACTCGTTAGCTTTGAAGTGTTTGATGATGTCTTGTTTAATATGAACTTCGTCACAATAGCCAAACAACCCTTATCAAAGGTCGGACGAACAAATCCCAAATTTTTTTAGCAATCTGCACATTTTCCCCTGCATTTACTATGACTAGCAAAATTTCCCCTGAAGTTTCTGTAATGTGCAGATTGTTCCCTGAAGTTACAAAATTTGGTAAAAAGTCCATGACATTTTTTATTGTTTCATTTCGGTTCCTGATATTTCTATTGATGTATACTGGTCCTCTAAGTATATGAGTGATGCAATTTGGTCTTTGAAGTTTGTAAAATATTCAAATCTTCCTCTATACTTTTATATTGTTGCAAAATTGTCCATGTACTTTATGGAAGTTGCGAATTGATCCCTCGATTTTCTAAAATGCTTGAAAACCAAAAAGTACCATTTAATGCACAAGATTTTTGGACATAACTTAGATTTCTTTTATCAAGTCCAAGCAAAATACTTGAATTTTTGTCCTTCTCTAAAATTGTCTCACTTTGTAGTCAAACTAAACCTTGACATGTAATCGTGATCTCGACTTCATTGCTAAAACTATTTTAAATTTATCCTACATAATACAATATTTTTATAGTTGTCAATTTTGAAATTTCCTAGTTACTATCCAACTAACAAACGAGATTGAAATGAAATAATCCAATATCACATTTTATACATTGTATCGAGCAAAATTAAACGCGTTAAAAAAAGATATGATACAAAATTTATCAATTGTTATATCTATCGTTCTAATATATGAATGTCTCATTCAACGTACAATGAATTCAACTATTTTGTAATTGAGGGTTGGACCAAATTGATATTGTGACATGAGAGTACATTTGAACCATAATCTATATGAATGGCCCGTACCCATTTATTGCATTACAATAGGCCGGTTGTCTGCCTTAGGATTGTCAAAAGTGAATCCCCAATTTGAGGACCAGAATAAAAATGTGTACAAAAATGTTATGAGAATGAGGGGTCTCATATTTTCTACTGTTTTGCAATAATTGTAAAGGCGTGTTTGTTTCTAAGCTTAAAAATGTACTTATAAAGTAAATAAATAATAAGTTTTAAGATAAATAATCTTTTTATTATTGAAAATTAGAAATACGCATAGTTCAGATGCTTTGGTCAACACGTGTCCTATATTATGTTGAATTTGCCGTTTAATGCCCATAGTTCAAACTTCAAAACTGACTGCTTTCTAGAGTTTTCTATACTCGATCAAATATAGGACATATATATTGTATTTTACTATACGAAACGTGTTATTATTGAATTTTTTTAATGGTAATATTGACACTATAAATAAGTATTATGTTCAATAAATTTTAGTTTTTCAATATAAATTTTTCATGCGTAAGATAAAAATTTATGTAAATTTTTCAATATAAATTTACATTTTTAGAGAAACATAAGAACATGTCAATAGATGAGTAGTATACATAACTACGTGTACACAAACATACTTATTTAAGATAAAGTATTATTCTAATATATTTTAACTGGAAGTCAAAAATGGTGGCTGAATGTGATTAATAACGGTTATATTTTTTATTTTTATGGAGGAAAAATGGGTAACAAACGGGACATTAATATATAAAACTTTTAATTATTATACTCAATGCTAGGACAATAGTTGAGTCGTGCACATACATATCAGTATACTACACTAGTTTTACACTTACTATAGGTCTTAATCTTGCACGATATCATGTTATTCAACCTTTTTCTATTGATTTTTTGTTACTTTTCATTGTTTAGGTGAACCCTGGGGCTTCAAGATAAGGAATGGAGACACTATAAAAGAGAAGGGACTAGAGAAGGCAGAATTGGTGAATTATAACCCATGTATGAATCCCATTTTTCTCTTCTTTTCAACCGTACAATCTTCAATAAAATAATATTATAAGCAAACCCAAAATTTTTAATCACACATTCTCCATCTATCAACTATTCAAAATATAAATTTTTCTCCAAAATACGAATCAAACAGGATAATAGGTAGGTGGAACAAAAGTTAAAACTTGGGACTTGAGCGAAAACGAGCGAAGAAGAATGAAACAAAAATGTTGAGTGAAGAGACTGCCACGAGCAATTCTATGCCAAGAAGAACCCAAGGAATATGCACAATTCCCTCGTGATTTGACACAGTATTTCCCCACAATTTTCCCTATATAAGGTGAACACCATTCTTGTCTAAAGGAAGGGTATTCATTTTTCCCCACAAATTTCCCATTTTTTTCCCCTAAGGGACATCAACCCACGACTCAAATTTTGGAAAGTGATTGCACTACCAATAACTGAGTATCCTACTTTCACGCAATTCACATGGGTAAACAAACAATCAATATTTCACGATCAAGATCAAGATTTGTATTTCGATCTAATACAACAATGCATCATAGCTTTGTATTCCAATTATTTTGACACGACTCGTCTCGAATCACCCTAGTAAACTCGAAAAAATTGCAGACCCGTAAATAATTGCAATTTCTTAAACAAAAATGGTGGCACGCTACTAAATTATGTGGAGCTGGTGGAATACAATTCGAAATCAAGAATCAAAACTTTTATCAAGATTTACACGCAACTTTTTCTTCAACTTCTTGTTTTGTTTTTACATTATTGTCAATTGACCAGAGTGGTGAGGGTAATAGATTGTGAGATTCATTTACTTGTTTCGGTTCTTGCGCTTCTAATACTTCGACTTTGGGAATATTTGAGGGTTTATTTTCTTGTTCTTGAGGTGGGTTCATTGTGTAATTCGAATTTCCATTCTCTTTCCTAAAAGATGGGGTCTAGGTTGGGGAAGGGAGGTACGCGGTGGATGGTGGTAGCTATGGGGCAAGATGACGGTTGAGAATCGGGCTGCTCGTAGGATGTGGGAAGAAAATGAGATAATTGTGAAAAGACCATAATGCCCTTTCCATTGGATAAGAATGGTGTTTACGGTTCATTTAATAGAGCATTTGGACGAAAATGACGTTTTGCGCAATAAAATATGAAATTAAGAGTGAAAATGTAAAAAATTAAAAGATATAAATATTTTGCACAATAAAAGTAAAAGTAAGGACATTTTGTGCAATGATCATTTATAATATGTACACACAAAATGGTTGGTTTTTCTATTCTCCATTGTCCCCCATAGTTGAATTGTTACACTTATAGAATAATAATATTTACAGTAGCTCATTATTGCAGTCGTCCTATTTGACATATATGTAACGTTTAGTGATTTGATACATAAAATAATAAAAAATTATCACATTAATGTATCAATTCACTAACTGATATATGTTTGTTACGTATAGTGAACAATTGTAAATAATATTTTTCCGTACTTATAACACAATTTTTTTTTAAGAGAAACCGTACATTGATTCTCGTTCTCTCTATATTATAAAATTATAAAACACCCACAATAATAATCTATAGATATGGAAACCGTAGATTGATTCTCATTCTCTCTATATTATAAAATTATAGAACACACGATAGAGAGGGAAAGCACTTTGGCTTTTTACTCAACCTCTCTCTCTCTATATTTTTTTCTTTCAATTCCCCATAATTCAGTTCCGTCTCTCTCTCTCTCTCTCTCTCTCTCTCTCTCTCTCTTACACACTAATAGTTTATTTTCTTGATCAGAGCTGCATTTTCAGGGAGAAGTTGAATTTTTACAAACAAAAACAGAAAAAATGAAGGTATTAATTATTGGAATTCTTTCCTTTTTTTGTTCTGATTCGTTATGGGTTCAATTTCACTGGTTTAGCTTATTAAAAATATTTCTTTTTCTTTAGAATCTAAACAATACTTTGAATCCAAGATCATGATTTCGTTAGTTTATTTGTTTCCTTGTAAAAATTAATCTTTTGGTAGGTCAATTTGTGTGGTTCTTTTTGTAGGGTCTGATGTTTTTCAAATGATTTTTTACTCAAAATAGAATGGAAAAAAAAAAAAAAAGAAGCTTTTCAGGTTGATCCTTGTGTTGTTATGAATATCACTCTTTTCCTTGTCTTAAGTGCTTATTTTTAACATCCTTTACTTGAATATTGAGAAGAATGTTTGGTTCTGATTAATACAATTTTCTTGAATACTCACAATTTCTTTTTTAAATTTCTTGATTGTTTTGCAGAAATTTGTGCTGAATTTGGAGCTGCAGGATGTAAAAGATAAGCGAAGGGCCTTGAAGACAGTATCTGTTCTCTCCGGTATGATGCTAAGCTATAGAAATCTTTTAAATGCAGATTCAGTTCAAATATCTACTCTGTTATTGCAAAAGTTGATTTTTACTTATTACACATATTTCTTTTCATATGTTTGTAAATTATGGTACATACATATAATCTTGTCTGCGTGCGTGTATGTATACGCGTACATATGTAAGTATATGATCGATCGTTGTTAATGAATACTTATGTATCTATGTGTTATGCGTATAGGCATTGTGTAATTGAAGTATATAGAACATCCAAAGACGAGAATTGCGAATAGGATGAGAAACCTCCTTTTGAGATTTCTCTATAATGCGAGACGTAAAATTGTCTACTAACATTAATCATAGTGATGAATGGATCGTTCTCGAATTAACTTGCTGTAAGCATTACTTTTGCTCTTGCATTATCGTAAACATATAAAATGGTAACTTTAAGTTAAAAGAAAACGGTTTCTTCTTTATTATGGTCAGTGGTTGGAGTTCATATATGGTCACGGCTGTTTCCTATGTTTACCATGGGCTATTGTGAAGGTCGAGGGACTTTCCGTCAAGCCAGACGTGTGATTGTTGCACCCGTAGCACGACGCACCCATGTGCGCAGCCGCATTTAATTGCTTTATGCATGACTTTAAATTGCGCATTACAATTTTAAACATTAAATTTTCGTTTTTCGTGGAAATAGAAGAAGATATTAGTAATACTCCCTGAGATTAAAGAAGTTAGTTGCGTTCCGTTGTCATTATTGTTTGGTTTCAGATTAAATGAATGAGGACCTATCCCATCCAGGTTTTTTACTTTTTTAATAGCTGGTTTTAGGCTATAACTGGACCAGTTCCTGAGCTCGTCCAGTATAAAAAAACACTTGATGCTACAAGTATGGTTGTGGTGCGACTTTTAGGCCTACTCGAGTTTCATAGATATTTGCAAGAATGGATGCAATGTGGGCCAGGGAAACTGCGAAACCAAACTGAACAAACGAAATTAGGCCATTGATCTAGTTGGTTTTTGGAGAAAACTTCTTGACCCGGCTCAATGCCAGGGCAAAAACAGCCCCCTACTGGAAGGGCTGTTGTTCTCAC
Source organism: Osmanthus fragrans (assembly GCA_019395295.1). NCBI lineage: Eukaryota > Viridiplantae > Streptophyta > Magnoliopsida > Lamiales > Oleaceae > Osmanthus > Osmanthus fragrans. Next base: position 26,141,629 of record CM033356.1, read on the forward strand.
AGCAGCCCCTCCAATAGGAGGGCGCCAAATGGGGCCCCTGTCACTTGGCCCTGACATTGAGCCTGGTCAAGTAGCAGGGCTCTTGAGTTTTTTGCTTGAATTTGATTTTCAATTTAAAGAAGGATAGTACCATACTTAAACAGGGATGGCTTTGGATTGAGATTCTGAGTGAACTCATGAATCACGTCTTGTCTAGTTACGTAGTATATGTAAAACAATAAATTCGATAATAATACACCCCAAAACTGAAGAAAATACTTTGGTTAATCTAACCTCGTGCTGCGAAGAAATTGAAGACCTCGTTAATAAATGATTTCACTGATCATCTCGTGAAATTGGCTAACGAATTCCTCTTGTTGAAATTGCAAAAATGTTGTAAAAATCTCTGCTGTTGTGGTGTTTCTTGGTGCATTATGTACAGATTTTATGCCTTCATTAAATTCCTCTATTTCTGTGGAATTATAATTAACTCCAATGTAAATTTTTACGAAGAAATGTTGCTTTTATTTTCCGATTTGCATTATCACACTTGATGGACATAAGTGAACAAAGGGAGTATGTGAAATAAATATAATACTACTGCTGTTACTCTGACATTTTTGTTTCCTTTTTTGTAGGAATCGATGAAATCACAATAGATGTGAAGGGCAAGAAACTCACGGTGATCGGAACAGTTGACCCCGTCAGCGTCGTGAGCAAACTGCGGAAGAAGAACTGGTCAGCCAACATAATATCAGTAGGGCCAGCAAAAGAACCCGAGAAAAAAGAGGAGCCGAAAAAAGAAGAATCCAAGAAAGAGGAGCCAAAAAAGGAAGAACCGAAGAAAGAAGAGGAAAAAAAAGAAGAAACGAAGAAAGAAGAGGGTAAGAAGGAAGAGGAGAAGAAGCCCCAGCCTGAACCAACGGTAGGCATAATAATGCCATATCGGCCTTATTATCCTTCGATGCAAACATATCCCTATGCACATCACAGTATGGAAGAAAATCCAAATGCATGCGTCATCTCCTAAGCTGGTTGAAAATTTAATCTATTTTTTCCCTTTGGTTTTGGAATTGTATGGAATCGACGCAAACCCGAGACTGTTCTAGACAGTCAAACTCCGCTTATAGACGATGATACTTAGATAATATTTTTAAGATTTTGTGATATGTATAGCAGCCATAAACTATTTGCCATCATTTTCATGTACAAGTCACCTTGTGTATAAATAAGTGGTTGCATTAATATATGGTTGAAAGCTTTGATGGAAAGTTGCATTGTGCACATAGTTTTCCTGATGAAGACAAATTCTGAGGGCATGCTTATGGTTTATTGATTGATTATGACTAGGACAAATTGCTTTGCTAGCCATTTATATGTTTGTTCTTGTTGAATTGTTTGTTTGGACGTTTAAGGTTTGCACATGATCATCATATACTCGTCTTGCATACTTCAATGATGTAAAGAACTTGTATTTTACTATACGATATTAAAGAGAGAAGAAATTTTACTATACTCTATTAAAGAGAAAAGAAAAGTTAAAATTTTGTTTATCGTACTGTTTGATCATTTTCTGCGTCTCTTTGTGTGATATGAATGCATGGCTGCAAATTCTTATTCTCTTTACAAAATTTTGTTTATTATTGATATTTGTACTTGTTTTAATTATAATTTAAACTTCGAGTCCCACACAATGTGGATAAAAAATAAATAATAAGTTGTGGGTTCATAGAATATAATGTGGATAAAAGTGGGTTTGATCGGTGTAAATTATACTAAAATTTTAGTTGGTGAAACAAGGATATGAAATTAAAAAGATACATAATTGTGGTTGGCAATTAATTTTTGAAGTTGATAATTCAAAATTTGGAAGTCCCTTTACTTAATACTGACATAATGTCACCTTTAAATCATAAAAAGACTACACATTGATAACTACGTTTTAATTGAATTACGTAACTCTCTTCTAAAACTTAGTCAGAAAGGGCTCCTAGCAAGATTTAGATTCAAGACCTTCGCATGTTCTGAAATTATTTGATATCCCATTGATAAAAGATTTAAAATTTTAAAATGAATACAAATATTCCCATTTAAAAAGTAAATACATTTATATATTTAAACTTAATCTTCAATACAAATAATATAATTTTTTTTTATTTCATTTACTCTAATAACATTAGGAGCTCTAAATCATTCGATTAGACATTTGTGAATTTTAGTGATATATTTATTTAGAATAATGTTATTTACAGTCGTTCACTACGATAATTATCTTACGTAACATCTTATATGATGGTTTGTGATTTGATGTATTAATGTCGCAATTTTTCTTATTTCATATATCAAATCACTAATCGTCATATGTATATCGCGTCGGACGATTGCAAATAATATTATTCATTTATTTATTTTATGATTAGGACAAATGTCTTTCACACAATATATGTAGACACCAATGGTCGGTCTGGTAGGCCATGGCAAAGCAAACGACTTTAATAATATACTTAAAAAACGGAATTGGGACTGTCATCATAGAAAACAATTAATACTTTTTATCACTTCAAAAAAAACAGAAAATGACACAAGATTCACTTGTAATTTAGTACATATATACAAAAGAAAAGAGACAATTGTGCCACGCAAGCTCGATATGACTTAGCCAATTGTGAAGATGACTTAATTAGAAACACTATGTCGATTTTCTTTTCCTGACAAGAAAAAATAATTGGCGGCGGCTCTCGTAAAAACTAGTATTTCACTTTTTTCAGAATACCGTGAAAGACTTTTCAAGTTGCCTAACAAAATATCCATCATAAAACAATGAATTTTTAATTTGATGATGAGAATGAAATTAGAAAAATGCTAAACAATCCATTTGGATGATTATTTGTTTGACCACACCCTCACATGGATGTGTAGGTCCTGCAAAAATAAAATAATATTTTTCCCCTAATGTGTGTGAGTGTGGTCATTCAAAGCGGTCAAACAAACGGGCACTATAGCATGGCTCATGAAATTATGCTCCATGTCCCCTTTTTACAGAAAATAGAGATACATTAATGTGTTTATTGAATCATCAAGACTGACGGGGACTCGAATCCGCAACTTTTGCCTTGACGGGACGGTACTTTGAATCCTATAAAAATTAGGAAGTATATTTTTATTAACCAGAAACGATTAGTAAATGACATATTTTCTTGGTAAAAATGTAAAGTTCAATGATAACATATGAATAAAATGATATTATTAATATCATATTGGCCATGTATATAATTACTTCTATGTAAACGTATGCTATCAAAATGCATTATGCTTCCTTAACTTTTTGGACAAACTTTGAATTCTTGAATGGATGCATATATCTATCAACATCACTGCTCAATAATGGCTTTTCATGACATGGAATGGCATAGTATACAAACACTTGTAATCAAGGGTCTCTTAGAAGTTGTTATGGTTCAATCTAACAATTTTCTTAGGTCACTATAAAAAATTTCATTTTTATGAATACTTTTATCTTGATATCTCTCTTGAGATTCCCCCAACTAAATTACCAAACAATGACTTTTTTTTATGACAATATTCACCCTTGAAAGTGAATTTTATTATTATTATTATTATTTTTTGGTAGTGGGTGTATATGTGTTTATTTTGTTTTTCATTAATTTCCTATAAGCTAATAGTAGGAAAAAAATAATAATCCAACGATTTATAATGAGAGACACATTGTGAACTAGAAATTCAAGTGAAAACCATAAGAACACCAAAACAGAAATCAACTAGAGAATAAAAATTAAATTCATGAAAGTTTTAGTAATTTCAAGATGCTCAAAAACAGTGAATTGACATTTATTTATAAGGGTTTACATAAAAACCTAGTATAAAGGAACTACAATTGAAAAGAAATTTAAACAAATTCGGATGACTAAAATCCACCATATGTCAAAGCAAAGCTATGAGTTCAGTACGACTCGTTGTTCTCTTTTCGAAAAAAGTATTATAAGCCCTAATCGGAACTCGAACGTCAAATCTGCAATGTGCTATTTTTTCTTTTTCGGTCCAATTGTTCTTCCATCCACTCACCCATTTGTTCTACATCATATTGCAAAGAATGATAATCATACTAGATATTTGAAAGGAAAAAAAAAAAAAAAAATACATAATTGCCATAGTTTTAAAATATACTTTCTAATTTAAAAAACTCGTGGATTTCTTTCAAAAATTAGGTGGTATTAATTAAATTAGTAATTAAATAAGATATGGTCTCAATAACATACAATTTATCATCCTAATTATGTATTAGTAACAAATTACTAAACGTCACAATCACAAAGACACAAATATGGGTCACAATTGTAAATTTAGTCATAATCACACAATTTTATATATCACAACTCTTTTACCGATCAAAAAGATGTAAATTGTAGGTCGAAGTAACAAATTTAATCACAAATCACACATTGCTTAAGTCACATATTATTTATTGTTTATAAATAACTCATTTTATTGATCACAATTACCCAATAATTGATTAAAATCGCTCGTCATCCTACCTACCACTATGTAGATCTGTACCTCTACCTCACCATCACTCGAATCTGTACATCCACTCGCATTACCACCACTTCAAATAGTCACCTGCATATGCATTTGTAAAGTCCTCTCCTCATTGCCATTCCTGCATCTCATTGTCGATCAATCACTCTCTCCTTGCAATGGTCGGATCGATGCCCATTTACTGTACTGGGATGGTTCCAACACAGTTTGCATCATCATTATTGAACCATCAATTCCTCCGTTTCCATCGGTGCCGATTCACTGCGCTGTGTAGGTTCCAAGTTCTCAGATGCAAAGACCAATTGTGGTAAAAGGTAAACTCCATGAGTCTTCTCCAATGGTTTTTTTTTTTTACATGAAAATGATTATATTGGTAGATTTGACCTTTGATTCCGACGAAGTTGGAAGCGAAGTAGAAGGGTGTCTCGGACTTTCATGTTTCTTTGGTACCCTTTCTACTCTGGCTGTAAATAGAGAAATGTTTTTTTAAGGATGTTGCTATTTACATTCACAAAAGTTATATATGTATCTATTCTATATCTATTCCTATTGAAATTTTAAAAATAAAAAAAATATTAATTCACGTCCACATCAATTCCAATATTGTCCTTATTAAATCCATTTATTTAAACACTATACTTACACACCATTTTTATATATGTATGTGTTCTATATCTATCCCTATTGAAATTTTAAAATTTAAAAAAAATACTATTCACATCCACATCAATTCCAATATTGTCCTTATTAAATACATTCATTTAAACACTATACGTCCACACCATTTTTATATATCTATCTCATTATAATTCAATCATTTTATATTTCCATGCACACAGTTTTTAAATATCTATACATCCACACCATTTTCTATTTATCTAGTGGATGAAATTACAATCTGCAAAGGATAGTTTCCCTGCAAAAGATTTTTAGAGTAAGGCCAACAAGAGACGATATTAACTTTCAGTATGTATCAACTAAGATTCATATAATGATATCAATCCGAAATCATGGACAATAAAATAATAATATATTCACCTGGAAGCTCAATGACATGAGTTGAATACATTGTTGAATGCCATCAAATCTGCAGCTCATAAGCATGACTAAAGTCCTGAATTCGTAAAGGTACCATTAACTTTTTACTATAGCATTAGCGGAAGATAGGGAAGAACATGATTTATACTTGCACGATTTTATTATCGAAGTATTCAAGTTTTGAAAAACCAAAATTTCTCTACTGTTTTCATGACTATGTTAAGAAGGGATTTTTACTTTTTTTTTTTAATCTCTATTTGCTGTCATATAAGGACAGCACAATAGAATATCTTTTGTGATGATTTTACATAATGATGCATTTCATGATTAAGCATTTATTTATCAAAATTTATAAATAAGCTATAAATATTCAAACTTTATTTTCAATCATACATTCCAACTATTCACGAGTACTCTCCACCTATTCACCACCCATTTCTATCTATTGGCCACTTCTTTCAGAAATCAATAAAGGAAGTTTGGTGTGATCTATGGAACAAATGCAATGAAGGCAAGTTCGAGTAAGGATCCGTTGATAGTTGAAGAAGGGCCGATAACTAAATCATGAGCAAAGCGAGTTAAAGAAACAATGAGATTACTGTGCAAGTTACAATGGACGAAACATCGATCTTGGCAAGCAAAGAAACAAGTTTTATGTTGAGCTCGGGAGCCAAAACAAGTTGGTTCAACGCGATTCAAACAATAGATGAAGGAGCCGAAAGATTACACTATGCAACCACATAGTGCACTGGGGCTTGCGATCTCATGCGTCATGGTAGAATTTTGGACGGCTGTTTGAAAGTGATCTATGCGGCCGCATAGAGTTATACTATGCGGCCCCATAGAAGAAATCTGGACGTGTTTTTTTACAAATTTCGCGAGTTTTCCTAATTACGTTAAAATTCTACTTTTTTTTTTGGTAAACTTTTGTAATATTTAGACTTTACATTCGTTTAGAGTAGGATTTTATGAGTTTCCTATAAATAAGACTTATTATTTTATTGTAAAAACTTAACTTTCATTCATATCAATAGAGAGAACTATTTTAAGAGCTTATTTTGCTTTCAATATTTTGTTCTTCATTGAACTAATTTTGAACTTATCAAGAATTTTTTCTTGTAGCCTTCAAATAATTCAGTGAGATTCTTGAATCTTGTGATCAAGGTGTCAATATATTGTCAACGATTGTGTTGGTTATTTTGTTCAATATTTTTGGGTCAAACTCAAAACTTTGATTGCTTGACTTTCTTGAGTTTGGTTCAATTTCTTGTGGGTTTCGTAACTACTATTATTATGTGGATTCACATCATTTGATATCAGAGTTTGGACTCCTTAAATTAGGGTTATATCATTTTATTTTTTGTTTGAGTCTTTTGTTTCTTTCATTCTTCCTGTTCTTCGGTTTCTTCATCTTTTTGAGTTTTTAATTCATAAAATTTCCAAAAAAAAATTCAAAAGTTATTTTTGTGCTAATTTAACGCCCAAATCAGTTTTTTCTTTTGCTGGTATTGTAGTCAAATTTTTGAACAAAATTTTTTTTATATATATATTTTCAAAAATTCATTTCTTTGAGTAGAATATGAAGTTAGTAGTGATATTGATGAATGAACATTAGTGGATGCTGACATAGGAAGAATGATAGATAGAGAAGTTAGACATGAAAGGAGGATAGAGATCTTGTCGAAGATGGAGTTAACGGAAGTATGAACAACATCAAAATGACAATTCCTTCATTCAAATAAAGGAGTGATCTGGAAGCATACTTGGAGTGGGAGAAGAAGATCGAACTGATATTTGATTTTCATAACTATTCGGAGAAAAAGAAGGTAAAAATTGCAGTGCTTGAATTTATCAATTATGCTATTATTTGACGGGATCAAGTAGTGACTTTTAGGAGAAGGAATCGTGAGAGGCCTATTAGTATTTGGGAAGAATTGAAGGCTATCGCGAGGAAGAGTTTCGTGCCTAGTCATTACTATAGGAAGCTTCATAAAAAATTGCAAAGCCTCCACTAAGGCTCAAGGAGTGTGGATGACTATCATAAGGAGATGAAGATGATGATTATTAAAGCAAATGTTGAGGAGAATAGGGAGGCCATCAAAGCTCGATTTTTGAATAGGTTGAATAGGGAAATAGCTAATGTAGTAGAATTACAACATTATGTGAAGTTAGAAGATATGCTACATGTGGCTATGAAGATGAAGAGATAATTGAAGAGAAATGGGACAACTAGATATCTATAGGGTTTTAATCCATCTTGGAAATCAAAGTGGGACAATAACAAGGGAGATGAGACTAGTGAGAAAAAAGAGTATTTCCGAGAGGAGAGAAAAGTCAAAAGTGAATTTTTTTGCAAAATGGAGTGAGTTGAAGATGACAAAAGTTGAGAGACAACCAATGATCTTATTGGTTTATAAAGAGTCACTTCTCAATTTTCAGGAATCTAACACATCCCTTCCTAATTTGTCTACTTCTTTATTGCATGAATTTGAAGATGTATCATTGGAGGACATGCCTAGTAGGCTACCACTAGCGATGTCAATGAGTCGGGTGAAGCTGGCTCGCGAGCCCAAATTCAAGGCTCGGGCTCGACGAACCTAGCTTTTTTCGGGCTTGAGTCGAGCAAAAATTTGGCTACATTTTTTAGGCTCGGCCCGGGCGGCCGGCTCGATTTTTATTATTATTATTTTTATTTTGAAGGCATAATTTTTCAGAAAATTAAAAATATATATATTTTTAAATACGGGCCGGTCGAGCCAAACGGGCCAGACTCGAGCTTTTTACGGGCCAAGCTGAGCCGTCGAGCTTTTTTGCCATCCCTAACTACCACTCATTCGAGGTATTAAATATCAAATTGACTTCATACTTGAAGCTGTCATTTCAAACAGGCTGTCTTACTTAAGTAATCCCGAGGAGACCAATGAACTTTAAAGGCAAGTGGATGAGCAAATGTATGTGAGGGAAAGTATAAGTCCATGTATCATGCCAGTTCTACTTATGCCGAAGAAAGATGGAACCTAGAGAATTGTGTGGATTGCAGAGCCATCAACAATATAACAAGATATGTATCAGAGCTATTTTAATGCAGGATAGAAAACTGATTGCATACTCCAGTGAGAAGCTAAGTGGAGCACCTCTTAATTATCCTACATATGACAATGAGTTGTATGCACTTGTTTGAGTTTTGGAGACATGTCAGCACTACCTATGGCCAAAAGAGTTCGTGATTCACACTGACCATGAGTCCTTGAAGCATTTGAGAGGTCAAGGTAAGCTAAACAAGATGCATGCAAGATGGATGAAATTCATTGAGACATTTTCATATGTCATCCAGTATAAATAAGATAAAGAAAATGTGGTAGCGGATGTATTGTCGAGAATGTATGTGCTTTTAACTTCTTTAAGTGCTAAATTGTTGAATATTGAATATGTTTAGTACATGTATGCTAATGTCCCAGATTTTTCCAATATATACGAATATGTTCAGTACATGTATGCTAATATCCCAGATTTTTGAATATGTTTAGATATGTTCTTTAGGTGTGATGGTTATTTATTTCGGGAAAACAAGATATGTGTTCCTAAATGTTCAATGAGAGAGTTGATGGTAAGAGAAGCACGTAGTGGAGGTTTAATGAGTCATTTTGGGGTTAAGAAAATCTTAGGAATGTTAGAAGAACATTTTTATTAGTCTAAGATGAAAACTGATGTTGAACGAATTTGTAGTAGATGCATCACTTGTAAAAATGCTAAGCCTAAATTTTTACCACAAGATTCCTATACACTTCTACCTGTTCTTAGTGAATATTGGGTTGATATTTCTATGAATTTCGTATTGGGTATGCTTAAGAGTAAGAAGGGAAGAGATTCCATATTTGTGGTAGTGGATAGATTTAGCAAAATAGCATATTTCATTCCATGTCATAAAATTGATGACGCTACAAATATTGTGAATTTATTCTTTAGGAAAATAGTGCGTTTACATGGAATTTCTAGGACATAGTATCGGACAGGGATGTTAAACTCCTTAGTCAATTTTGGAGGGTTTTGTGGAATAAGTTAGACACAAAATTATTATTTTCTACAACCTGTCATCCACAAATCGATAGACAAACTGAAGTAGTTAATAGGATCATGATACAATTTTCACTTTCCGTAAGCGAGCCCGGGCTTTTTCCAGCTGTTCAATGTCCCAATACCCTTCACACACTATAGTTAATAAGAATTTGAAGAGTTGGGAAGAATGCTTACCATTATTGAATTTGCATATAATATGGTCATACATTCTACTTATTCGGTTTCACCTTTTGAAATTATATATGGTTTTAATCCACTAACACTTTTAGATTTAATTCATTTGCCTGTTAATAAACGAGGTAGTTTAGATGAAAATAAGAATGCTGCATTGGTGAAATCATTCCATGCAAAGGTAATAATGCATATTGAAAAAAAAAACAAGCACTATACGTCGCAAGTCAACAAAGGCAGGAAGAGCGTTATGTTTGACCCGGTGATTGAGTTTGGGTACAATTGAAAAATGAACATTTCTCAGAACAAAAGAAATCAAAGTTGTAATCAATTTCAAGTTCTTGAAAGGATTAACTATAAAGCCTACAAACTAGATCTTTCTGGTTAGTACAATGTTTTAGCTACTTTTAGCGTGTCTGATATTTCTCTCTTTTAATATATATATATACAAATTTGAGGTCAAATTTTTTCGAAGAGAGAGGTGATGATGTGATCCATGGAACGAATATAACGAAGGCAAGTTCGGGCAATGATCTGTTGATTGTTGAAGAATGGACGATGACTAGATAGCGAATAAAGCAGGTTAAAGAAGCGATGTGATTACTCTTGCAAGCTACAATGGATGATATATCGATCTTGACAAGCAAAGAAACAAATTTCATGTTAGGCTCGGGAATCGAAACAAATTGGTTCCATGTGATTTAAACAATGGATGAAGGAGCCGGAAGATTACACTATGCGACCGCATAATGTATTGGGGCTTACAGTCGTATGCACCATGGCAGAATTTCGGGCGGTTGTTTGAAAGTGATATATGCGACCGCATAAAGTTACACTATGTGGTCGATAGAAGAAATTTGGACATGTATTTTTTCAAGTTTTGTGAGTTTTCCTAATTACGTTAATACTCCACTTTTTTGGTAACTTTTTGTAATATTTAGACTTTACATTTGTTTAGACTAGAATTTATGAGTTTCCTATAAATATGACTCATTATTTCATTATAAAAACTTAACTTTCATTCATATCAATAACAAGAATTATTTTGAGAGCTTATTTTGCTTTCAATCTTTTGTTCTTCATTGAACTAATTTCGTATTTATCAAAAATTGTTTCTTGTGGTGTTCAATAATTCAGGCAAGGTTCTCGAATTTTGTGATCAATGGGTCAACATATTGTCGACGATTGTGTTGATTATTTGGTTCAAACTCAAAATTTTGATTTCTTGGGTTCAATTCAATCTCTTGTGAATTTCATAACTACTATTGGTACGTAAGTTCTCATCAAAGTTCCAATTTTCAATGATCAGATAATATTGGCTAAGAAGCAAAAAAATGACCAAACTAGGTACGAAACTCTTATGACACGCGAAGAAGACATCGTGGATTTACAACTGGTGTTGGACATTTTGAAAATTATTCTTAAAGAAGAGAAGTCACACTCTTCTGAAGCAGAGGAAATGACACAATACTTGAACAAAGAACTTCAGTCGTCAAAGGAAATGCTTCTGTCTATTACTAAAAAATGTGACTATGCCCAAGAAGAACTTGAGAAAGCAAAATCTGTTATTGAAGCTCTTGAGTCTCAGCAATTTCTAACGATTGATGAGATAGAGGAACTCCGAAACTCTAACAGCAACTATGCTGAACTTTTACATAAACAGAAGCTTGAAATCTTTTCTTTAGAGAAGCTTGAAATCTCAGATTGTATAGATATATTAGTGGATGAATTTAGTGTAATATATTTGTACTTAATTTTATATATGTCTATTTAAGTAAACTTACAAAATATTAAAAATATAATAATTGTTTTTTTAAAAGTGGACGTATATATAATTTCTGTGGACCTATTCCCTTTTTTAATTAACTTCTGATTTTTGTTAAAATTTCTTAATAACCTGATTTATGATAATCAATCCATGGTTTTGGGTCATTTCCCCTTGTTGAAAAGGACTATGTTGGGCCCGACCCAACAAGCATTCTAAAAAGCTGAGCCCAGCATAACTTGAGTCTCAGTCCTTCTGGGTTAGTGACCCTTGTTTTATGGGCTCTTTACACAATAGGCCTAAAAAGAAAAGGGGAATTAGGCTCTGTACCCTAAAAGATTTACTAAATTGATTAATACCTTAATAACTAATTAAATCAATTAACAATGTATTAAATACGTTATAAAATCCCCAAACCACTCCACCACAGCCCATTTCATGTTCTTCCCCAACTTCAACCATCACGAATTAAACCAAAATTTGACATGGTCGAAATCAGGTTGACGCTGGAAGATGCAGACGTATCTCAGGCGACGAGGCATGTTGCTGTCATAGGTCTGATCTCCATCTCTCCCCTACTTTTTGTCTTCATTACTGCAATCCAATTTTCATCAAAAACTCTCAAATGGTGGTGAGAATGACTCAGACATAGAGTTGGAGTATTCATGTGATTCTGACAAAGATGATGATTATGATCAACTCCCTCCATTCATGCCATTGAATCAATCTCTGTTTGCAAAGTTAAGCTGGGAGCAGAGGAAACCATACTTCAAAGAGTATGATTACCGCGTGAAACTACTTCAGAAGAAACAGTGGAGAGAAGAAATAAAACGGTTGAGGGACATGAAGAAGAAAGGAAAAGATAGTTTACTTGATCATGTTTTCATGGATGAAGATGTCAAAGAGGAAGTTGGAATTGCAGCAGCTGTAGTAGTTCCCTTACGAATTTGGTACTCCCATCCTCTTTTGATGGAGACAACCCGTGCAATTGAAAAAAACAAGTTTCAACTTCTGTCTTTCCAATTAATTTTTCCACCTTTCATTGAATTATTTCCTTTAACTGCACACAGTATTTGGTTGGGGATTTCACAGATAAATCTCAGTTCTAGCTGCACAGGTTGAAAATCCCCCCTAATGATTTGTTGGCACAATAAAAAATTGTGGTACACAAAATTGATTGTTTTGCCTTAGCCCACGAAACTTGTATTGGTCTCCCACACCACTAAGTTCTCACAGTTTTTCCCGATCTCAGTCGTTCGTTGTCTTGCACAAAAAAAGTGACAATTTTTATAAAATAAAAAAAAAATGACATCATGACATCGTGTCACTTTTTAAAAAAAAAAATTGACATTTTTTTTTTATGAAAAAGTGACATTGTATCATCTTTTTTTTTTTTTTTTTTTTAGTATTTGTCACTTTTTTCAGTCGCATTTTTGAAATTTTTATCACTTCTTAGTGACAAACATCATTTTTAATAAAAGTGAGATTGTATATCATTTTTTAATAAAAAAAAGTGATACTAAACTTTTAAAAGTGACATTGTGTCAAAAAAGTGACAATTTTTATATAAAAAAGTGACATTGTATCACTTTTTAATTTTATACAGTCTTTTTTACTTCCAAAAAATTTTTCATATGATTTTTTCAAAACGCCCATAAATTTAAGGATATTTTTGTAAGTACCCCAAAAGAAAAAGTGAAAATTACGCCCATACATACAATTTAATAAAATTTCAAATTTTACCATGTAATAAATTTTTTACCAAAATTACTTCAAAGTTGTAGTAAAAAAGAAAAGGGGAATATCACTTAACTCATTCATGACAATCAATTATGGGATGATTTTACTCCACTAAATACGTCCCTTACTACAATATGCCCTTATTCAACACAAAATCAACAGCATGTAATTTTGAATTGGGGTAACACAAATTTTTTTTTTTTTGGAGTTGAGGGTAGCACAAGCATTTATAATGATTAAAGAACTTTTACAATTAAAATGATAGAAGTTTGAAATATATATTATTTTCCATTCTTAAATTGCTGCAAAAATGAAAAAATTATTAACTCGGAAACGCTCATCCGACTAATTACAGTAGTAAGCTGGCAAACTGAAATCAGAACTATTTTTTAATTGTGTTAGGCTGCTTGAAATCAAATTCAAATATGTAGACAATAATTTCTATCCAATTTCAAGGCCTCAACCCATGCTATCAAACAGTTTCTTCAACAATTAGACGGATCTACTACAAGAGGTGAAAGCATTTCGTTGCTACTGACAATTAACAATTTCAAGAAGAACCAAATATACAACTAAACCAACAAAACGGATAAAAGAAAAACACTTTAATATCAAAACAAATCACAACTTTCAACAACTCTCTGAATTCAAATCTTAATTAACTAAAATTCATTTCCAAAGCCTGATTTCTGATTTTTCATCTAAATCTGTACTTATATCTAACATGTTATAATGAAAAATTACAGTATACTTTATAGATATTGTATCCCAAAATCTGTACTTATATCTAACATCTAACATGTTATATCTCAAAATTGTAAAGTATTTTAAATAAAATAAAAATAAAAATTAAAAATCTAGTTGGTCCTAGGACCCACTAGACTCACTGGTGGGTCCCCCCCTGTTCTCGTAGCAATAATACGTCCATCGGGACCTCATGGGCAACAAGTTGTCTACTCGACAGCATAATGAAAGGAGCGATGCAAATGATGTAATTGCAAAAACGAACAAATAAACATACAAAACATCGGAATAAATCCAATGTCTTTGATTCAATTAAAATTCGAACTCCCTATAGTGACTGACTGACTGCTGCAGTTGGTTTTTAACTCTTTCAAATAAACTTCAAATGGCAAGGAGATTAGAAGACGAAGTCAACAAAATATAGCGCAAAATTTTTCCAAGAAAATTAGAAGGGAACATAGAAAACGAAAAAGATTGTGCTGAAGTCGAAGTTGTAACTCTGTTGCAACTAGCAAATTGCATGTACAGTTGGTCAAGAAATTTGTGAGGATTCTGGGAATATCGAATTGTCAGGTCTCTTATTTTTATTGAAATGTTAGTTTTATTCGATTATGAGATCAATGATTTAAATTCAAATATTTATTTACGGAACGTATCTGATTTAATCATATAATGCCCTGTTTGATTGGGCAAAAAATTTCATGAAAGTTGGAAAACTAATTCCTATTTTCATTTTTGGCTTGTTTGGTTGACCAAATTTCTCATCGAAAATGTTTTCCATATTTTGCAATTTTTCCACTTTTCATTGGATTGCTTTTCCCACCAAATTTTTTTTTTTTTTTTTTTTTTTTTTTTGGAAATTGGAATAAATTCTAGACCTAATGATAAAAAAATTTATCCCTTTATTAGACAATTTTCATAGAAAACAAAGTTAAACAAATGATATTTCGGTATACAATTTTTATTTTTATTTTTTTATTCGACAATTGAAACAAATTTTAGACCCAATGATAAAAAAAATTATCCATTTACTAGACAATTTTCTTGAAAAACTAAGTCAAACGAATATCAAAAGATCCAAAATTTCAAAATTTTTCGAGTGAAAAATTATACTAATCAAACACAATTAATTGACAATTTCGGGTAAAACTAGTTCTAGTAAATTCAATTCCCCGTTATTTGTTTATCTTTTCATCCAAATTTCATATTGCAATTAAACGGACCCTTGGTGAAATCAAGCATGTTAACACTAAAAAGTACTACTTATGAAGGAATTTAGGACCATTAGAATAAATAAATCATGCATTTAATTGAATAAAAAATTTTAGGGTCCGTTTGATATGAAGAATAGAATTTGAGTGGAAAAAAAAAAAAAACGAATTGTAGGGAATTGAATTGCCTAAAATTTGTTTCAGAGAGAAATGTAATTAATGATATTTGATTGATATAATTTTTCACACAATCCGTTTGACTTTATTTTTCATACAAATTGTCAATTAAAAGGATAAAATTTCTTAAAATTGGGTATAAAATTTGTTTTGATTGCCAAAAAGTAAAAAAATAAAAAAGTAAAAAAATTATTTTCGAAAATTTTTTATGTTCGTTTGACTTTGTTTTTCGTACAAATTGATAATTAAAAAGATAAATTTTTTAACTATTGAATCTAAAATTTGTTTCAATTACTTAAAAATAAAAATAAAAATCGAATAACTGGAAAATGAAAAGGGGGAAAGATGGCGTGTGAGGGGGTGGGGGGAAAATCTTTTGACTGGAAAAAAAGTGACCATTAAACATGCATTTTGGCTGAAAAAAGAAAGTGTTTTTCATCTTCCAAGAAAATTCCTTGGTATCAAACACCTCTATTTTAATAGAGGACGAATTAACACTATGATAAAAAAAAGAAGTCAAATTTTAATAGAGGACGAATTAGGCTTTTTGGATCTAGTAGAACTAATAAGGAAGATAAAAAAGTCAAACATTCTAATTATTTATCGAATGTAGGTGATTTAGTCATATAAGTGAACACAACACACTAAGGGTGTGTTTTATGATTGAGTTAAAAATTTTTTTGGACCTATTCCAAGGTCTGAAACTCGACCAATTGGTTCTTTTTTTTTTTTTATAAACAAATTAAGGAAGGTATTTCTTTAATTATTCGTCTTAAAAAATAATTGATCACAACGATTTATATTTTGTTTAAAAAAAATATATATTTAATTTATCGAATGTAATGATTTAATCATCAATAAAACAATTCCAAGTTCAAAATCAAGCATGTTAACACTAAAAGGTACTGCTTTTGAAGGAATTTAGGACCATTAGAGTAAATAAATCATGTACTTAATTGAATAAAAATACTTTATTTTAATAGAGGACGAATTAGGCTATTTGGAGTAGAACTATGATAAAAAAAAAAAGTCAAATATTCTAATTATTTCCACACACACACGTTTATGATTGACTAATTTTTGGACCTATCTAACTCGACCAAGTTCTTTTATTAATTAAGGAAGGTATTCTTATTCGTCTTATAATTGATCACAACGATTTATATTTAAATAATTATTTATCGAATGTAGATGATTTAATCATATAAGTGAAATCAAGCATGTTAACACTAAAAGGTACTGCTTTTGAAGGAATTTAGGACCATTAGAGTAAATAAATCATGTACTTAATTGAATAAAAATACTTTATTTTAATAGAGGACGAATTAGGCTATTTGGAGTAGAACTATGAAAAAAAGTCAAAATATTCTAATTATTTCCACACACACACGTTTATGATTGACTAATTTTTGGATCTATCTAACTCGACCAAGTCTTTTATTAATTAAGGTAGTAGGTATTTTTATTCGTCTTATAATTGACCATAACAATTTTATCTTAATAAAATAACTTAAAAGATACTTGTATGAATAAAGATGACATAATGCGACATCGTAACCCACCTAACAAGATTTTGTGCTTGACCCCCACGTAAATTTGTAGACTTTTTTAGGTTGAAGTCAAACATAGATGTTGTGTACATGTCACATAGGTTTGAAGATAAGATTTTACTGTTTGTACCACACGATGCACAACTCCCTTATAATAGAGGGTGGGATAGTGATTATTTTAATCGTGGACCCTACCCCCTATTAAGAGATGTTGTGTACCATGCGGTACCCCTAGCAAGCTTCTTGAAGATATTGGTCACGTAATTTTTAAGATAAATTAATCTAGGAAAAAAGAGAGAATGTTTTCATATTTTTAATATGATTTTCCGACTACAACCTTGATAGGAAGCAAAACTACGACCAAATGACTCACCAATTGACATTTCCTACATATTTTTGACTCTTATTGCTTAAGCAATAAATATTCAATAAAGAGTGTAGGTAGGCATGGGTCACGGCCATTTACTAATTTTCAAACATTTCTGCAACTTCTTGGGACTTACTCGTTTATATGTATGAGGTGTATTATCTTAGCTTACTCGTGGAATGTGCAACACTGAATCAGGAATTGAATTCATGATCATATGAGGGCATCACCATCACTAATGTCGCCCTTTGTCATTGTGCCATATGCCCGTGGGCCCATTAATATCTATTTATTTGTAATTTAAGTTGTTTATAAACACTTTTCAAACAAGACATTAGATTTGTAACTTTATATCAAGTTATTTTCTAAATAAAAAAAATTCTTACCTCCAAAATGGTATCGTTATGCATGATTAACCTGTCAATCCATCTGCTAAGAAAACCCTTGACTATCCAAACATTAGCATGTATATCACCAATTGATTCTCCAGGGTCGAGAAGGATAACCTTCCTAGTATAGAAAAATATCACAATGAGATACGATTGATCCTTTTGGATGAGCGAAGACAATTTATTTACGTCATCATTAACCATTAGATAATATCGTAACACCACACTTCCTAGATTATCGCCTCAACATCATGAAATTTCAAGGATACTTGTCCTTTCCAAAACCATTTATGGAGACACATCACCATGGGCAAGATCTAAATAAGGCCCTCCTCCAAGGAATAAGGTCGGAGAAAATACATTATTATTAATTTTGACTTGTTAAATAATTCTCATACAAGAATGGGACCCAGGACAAGATCCTCAACCCATCACAACTTGATCATCAGCCTTAAGTGCTGTTCTATGCACTTAAGCATACTTGGGTAATGTTTAAGAAAAAATTCACAAAAATGAAAATAATTGTTATTTTTCGGTATCGACACTTGTACATACATATAATGTTATCCTATGCATAAGCAAGAGACTATCCTATCAAGCAAAACTATCCTTGCGTCAGGTCCAAACAAATTGATCGAAACCTGAATCCTAGGTCGGTGCAAAGAATGTTTTGCATTCCGTGCATTAATCTACTTAGTCGTGATTCTCATTTAAAATATGAAAGCAGTAGACATGTGAATGTCCATCAATTGACACACAATTCTGGGTAAACTTACACAAATTTTTCAAGATCACCGTACCATGTTACTTTTTAGGAAACTTCATTTTCACACCGACGGCTTCAAATATCCAACATGTAATTTCAATTTTTTTTTGGATTCTACTGATTCCATCTGTTTATCCAACTTGACGTAGGAGTGTAATTGGTGCAATGCATGTATGAAACAAAGAACTTAAGAACAAGCAGAAGAAAACACGACATCTTTAATTAATCAAGTCCCAATTTGATAAAAATTAAAATATAGATTTTCATTAAAATTAAAGTCAATAATTAATTTGAATCACATATTTTGCTCTCGTTTGAGCCAAAATTTTTTCATCAAAATACATTTTTCAACAGTGATTTGATTTGATTTCAATCACATTTTTCAATGAAATAATATTACACGCAAACCCAAATATTTTTCCTTATTTTTTAACCACACATTCTTCATCATAACATTATTTCAAAATACATTTTTTTTTTTGAAAAACTGGGGCTCAAACAACCCCAAATGTACTTTTTCAACAATATATTTCATTAATTTTTACCAAAATTTATTGAAAATTTGATTTTAATTTCCAACAAATAGGGGCTAAATTGACCAACTCATAAATGATTTCCTTTGTTTGTTTAAAACATTCTACTCGAGTTCAAGCATTCAGCAACTCAAAAAAAAAAAAAAAAAAAAAAAAAAAAAAGAGATTAAAGCCTAGCTCAAATGGTTGAGCGATTCTTTATCGGGTGATTGATGTGAATTCAAATCTCCATTTCTCCATTGGCGGTGAGGTTAAATTCCAATTAAAAAAAGAAGAAGAGAAAAATAGAAAAGATTAAAGTACCATTTAAAGAATAAAAGAAAAACACAACAAAATAAAATTAACAGATAATTTAAAGGGCTGAATTAGTGGAAAAGAAAAGGAGATGTGTGTCATCATTATTTTATCGAGGTCTCATCCAGGGCCGGTCCTAAGAATTTTTGGGGCTTTAGGTCAACTTTAAATACGGTACCCCTACAAATATTAAAAAATATATAAATTAATAAATGATAATCTAAAAAATTTAATTTAATTTTAGAACTTCTTTACAATAGATGCCATGACCAATCCATATATTCAACCTTTTGTGTGACATTGTTGATTGAATGTTGAATTTTATATTTTGACTTCGAGAAGCCCTTTCTACAAATATAATTGTAACTGATATAGTCAATAATATTCTATAAGCAATTCACCATACATTTAAAAAATAAGGGTCCATCATTTTTATGTTGTCTAATAGACTCTTCAACCGCATTTTTGACCACTTCTAATAAATAGTTTTTAACAATTTGCAACTCTGAAAATAACTCCTACCAATCAATATTAGAACCTTTATCGTGTTTCAAATAATTTTCAAACTTATCACAACAATACTTATCACGGTCTGCAATTTTTTAATCAAATAGAAATTAAAAAGTATTTTCATATTTTCAAAATTTTCAAATCTTAACTTAAATGAATAAAGAGCTTGAGCAACTATATACAATAAATAATATACTCTTCAGCTAAATATGTTATTTCATCATTAACATTTTCATCAAAATTCTTTCTATGAATAATTCATTTTTCAATAAATGTGGGTTCAACTTTCATTTGATTAGCAATTTCTTAGCAGTAATCATCAATTCAAATTCAATTTCTCTATATATTTCAAAAATAAAATAAGTGCTTTCAAGTGAATAATAATATCAACATTAATATGCATGTCCTCACTTTGTAATATCTTGCTTACTCTATTAATAAAAATTATATATTGTACCAAATAATCATGTCAAATTAGAACTCAAAATCCAATACAAAAATGGGAAACAGATGTAACAATTGAAAAACCTAACCAGTTTTATAATTTTATACCAAAATTGAAAAAAAAAAGGAAAAAACACAGAACCATGCATGTCAATATTACTCTAAAAAACTGTAAAAGTAAGCTAGAGAATCTGCTAAAGATTGAATTTAGAACGAGGAATTGAAAAAACTAAACAAACAGAGAAAATAAAATAAAAGCTAAAAGTTCATGTAACAAAGAAAAGAACCGACAAAAGGAAAAAAAAAAATAAAAAAAATGAAGGGCCAGCTTGAAAACGAGGGAAAAAAAAAAGTCACTAGTGTATTATAATTAATTTTTATGCTTTCTATTAATTTTTTTTTTTTGGATGTGCTCATCAGTGACCTCGTCACTTGTGGCTGCATCAATAAATAAGTTATGATGTATAAAATTTGAACACTTCTTCTGAGGTGAAGAGTTGGTGTTTAATGATTACTGGGATGAGATACACATTCGATGAAACACGTAGCATGCCTGATATTTTTAAATTTAATTTCAAAATTTTGATACTCACATCACGTGTAGGGCATGAGTCCGTCATATATGGCGTATCCTATATTCTCTATATAGGACAAATTTGATTCATTTGTAAATTTTGGATTCAAAAAAGTTCATTTGTTTTATATTTACTATGTGCACATTCTTTTTATTGGCTCTAACAATAAAAAACACAACTCAAAATTCTCTTAATACAATGAACACTCACTCGAAATTTAAGAGATTTCATTTGTTAAATTAAACAAAAAGATATCTTTAACTATGTTACTTAAAAAAAAAAAAAAAAAAAAAAAAAAAAAACTCACGTATCAATTTTGTCCATAGACAAGTATCATCTTTCTCTAAAATATGGAACGAGAGTTTAAGTTGGAAATACTATGGTCGACTCAATTCCAGAAATTTGTCATACTAATTAACATAAACAATTGAAAAGTGTCAAGAATAACCAAAGATTAAACAGACAACTCATGTATATCAATGGTACGTAAACGGAAAAATCAATACCCATAAAAAAGGAAATGTCCATTTAGTTCCGTGTCTTACGCGGGGTAGGCTTGAATCACGACTCATACACGGAAGCAATTACGATAGATAAATATAACAATGTGGAAATCCAATTCTTTCTTTGTCCAAGTTAGACTTTTGATTTTGAAACTTTGAAAGTGGAATTGACTTTTCTTTCCAATTTTTTCTCACTTCAATATGTATTATATGTCTATAAATACATTCTTTTCACTACATTCTTCAAGCAACAACTCTTCATTGATCACACGTATACACATATACTACTCTCTCTCTCTCTCTCTCTCTAGATCTTATAATTGGCATTTAGTTAAAATGGAGTTTAAGAGTGGAAATAGCCAACTTTTGTCCAAGCTAGCAGCCAGTGATCAGCATGGAGAAAATTCTCCTTATTTTGATGGATGGAAAGCATATGATAATGATCCTTTTCATCCAACTCAAAACCGTAATGGTGTAATCCAAATGGGCCTTGCTGAAAATCAGGTTTATTTGAATGTTGCAGAATTCTTGGCTTCCTTTTAGAGAAGAAAATATTTCAGCCATGTTGAGGTTATGTCATATACTTATATGCTTTCTTGTTGATTTGATTGTGATTTGCAGCTTTCTTTCGACTTGATTGAGGACTGGATTAAGAAAAATCCACTAGCATCAATTTGTACTAGTGAAGGAGTTAAGGCGTTCAAGGACATTGCCATCTTTCAAGATTACCATGGCTTGCCGGAATTCAGAAATGTATTGAAAATGCTAAAATATTTAGAGTCGTCTACGTCTACATATATATATTTTTTTCATTCTACTCGATCCATGACTATTTATGCAGTTACACTAAGGCATTCTTCCATTCGATTTCTTTCAGGCTGTGGCGAAGTTTATGGGAAAGGTGAGAGGTGGTAGAGTTACCTTTGATCCCGATCGCATAGTGATGGCCGGTGGAGCCACCGGAGCAAATGAACTGATAATGTTTTGTTTGGCTAATCCTGGGGATGCATTTTTGGTCCCTTCGCCTTATTATCCAGCGTAAGTACATAAAAATACATGGTTCACATGTAATATTGATTTCTATTTACTTTGTAATATAGACAGTGAATGAAATCAAAATCATGTTAAGAAAGTACACATAATCACAGTGGTTCACTATTAGTATAAGAGCTACGTAAATGATACGGGGATATTTTTTCACTGTATTGGATATGTTTAATAAAAATATTAAGACAACCTAAAAGAGTCAAACGGACAATTATCAGTCTTGTATACTAGGTCTAAGAAAGAATTTTCACGCCTCCAAGAATGTAAAGATTTGTAATGTGGATCTGCAATTTTTTATTGCTCGAGTCCCATTTTTTCCTTTCTGGAATGGAATTGTTGAAGTCGACAGGTATATCTACAAATTGGGTCAAGTAGGAGAGCTGTAATTGAGACAGAGAACTCTCTTTTTCTATCTGGACCCTACCACCTAAGTTATGAATTCCAGACAGAATTCTCCTATGATGAACCATAAAATATTAATAAAACCGAACAGGTCACATCTGGCTACTAAGAAAATTTTCAAACACATGTTTTACTAGGACTACTATTGTCCAATAGTGACCATAGACTAAAAGTCCAATCACTCTCACAACTCCGTGTTGAGGGTTACAAATCCTAATTTTATCACAAAAGCAATAAATTTACAGAAAGAAAATAGACATAAGAACACATAAGGTTCATGTAAATTCTCCTCAATATGAGATCGTCATCTTCTGTCACTATAATAAAAAGAAGTTTATCAAAGAAAATTGTATACACTATCTTGTGCAACCTCTCTCTTTTATGATGGTAATACAAAAAATTAGTGACGACTCCCTATATATAGAGGTCGATTCGCATATTGAATTCATACAACAACAATAATTAGGCTCATAACTTTAAAAATTCCAAGTTGCATGGTTTAATGAAATGAAGAAATTAACCTTAGCGTTCGTTTGATAGCAAAGGTGGAAAGACAAGCATTTTCTATGTAATTTGGAAAATAAAAATCCACCTAAATCATAGGAAAATATTTTTCACGAAATTTGTTGAAAACAAGCTTATTGGAAAATATTTTCCATTTCCACGTTGCAATCAAACGACCAAAGTGAAAAATATTTTCCTCGAATGTGACATTTTTCATGACAAACGTGTCAATCAAACAGGGTCTTCGTAAAAATATATGGCGCGGGGACATAACTATGTCTACTTTGCTCTTTTTTTTTAATTTTTTTGTTGTATCATGACTTTTATCTGAAGGAATTAGAACACTAAAATCAAAGCAATATTAATCGGTAAAGAAATATTGCAGGCCATGTACAATATATATACATAGCATAGTCTAAATATATGTATAATACAATTTGCATGTCAAAATCAATTTGGCTTATATATTTGACATTTGATTGTTACAGATTTGATAGGGACTTGAGTTGGAGAACTAGGGTGAAACTACTTCCTGTAGCCTGCGAAAGCTCGAATAATTTCACAATTACGATACAAGCACTTAAGGAGGCGTATGAGAATGCCCGAAAAGCCAACATCAAAGTGAAAGGCATCATTATAGCAAACCCATCAAATCCCTTAGGAACCACTATGGACAGGGACACTCTGAGAAGCCTAGTAACTTTCATAAATGAAAAGGAAATTCATCTGGTGTGTGATGAAATATATGCAGCCACAATTTTTCGTGCTCCGAATTTCGTTAGTGTCTCTGAAGTTGTTGAAGAAGTCGAATGCAATCGCAATTTAATTCACATTGTCTATAGTTTGTCGAAGGACATGGGCCTTCCCGGATTCAGGGTGGGGATAGTGTACTCATACAATGATAAAGTTGTGAATTGTGGACGAAAAATGTCGAGCTTTGGATTAGTCTCATCCCAAACACAACATTTTCTAGCATCAATGTTGGTAGACGAGGAATTCGTTGACATGTTTTTATTAGAAAGCTCGAAAAGGCTTGGAAACAGGCACAAGATCTTTACCAGGGGACTTGAAGAAGTTGGAATAAAATGCTTAGACAGCAATGCTGGCCTGTTCTGCTGGATGGATTTGCGTCCATTGCTCAATGAACCTACATTTGAAGATGAAATGGCACTGTGGAGAGTAATAATCAACGATGTAAAGCTCAATGTCTCTCCAGGATCATCGTTTCATTGTGTCGAGCCTGGGTGGTTTAGGGTTTGCTTTGCAAATATGGATGATGAGACATTGGAAATTTCTCTAAAAAGAATTCGATTGTTCGTGGGCGAAAGGAAGGAAATGGGCGCACAAGTAAAGAATAAACGACGGAAAAAAACTCTCAAGCTTAACTTTTCTTCAAGAATGTACGATGCGACTGTCCTGTCGCCTCGTATGATGTCACCTCACTCTCCGATCCCTCATTCACCCCTTGTTCGTGCCAGGACTTGAGTTTCTTACAAGATTCACAATCTTTTTTCCTTCATTATATTTGAAGGTTAATGAATTTTTTTGTAACAGAAAAGATTAACTTTTCATGTTACATGTAGGTGTTCGAATTGGGTGAACTTGTTATAGTAGTACAATGTTGTAACTTGACATGTTTTATATTAATAAGCAATGATATTTGCGAGTGAAATAAAAACCATGTAAAAGGTATGTATGGGAATGAAAGTTTCTATCAAAATATAGTTTTGTTTTTTAAGTGGAAACACTATCAAGGTTATGTGCTTCCACCTTGACTCGACGTGATATTTGTTTAGTTCCTAGGTAGAGTTACTCTTTACTTGAATTTTTTTTTTGACTTAGCTCAAATAATGCCCAAAGACTCCCATGCTTTCTTGGTTGGATCAACCCAACAGGCCAAGAGAAAATTAACTCAAGCAGTGAAAATACAAATAATTGAGACTCCGCGCCTTTGCACACATTAGAATTTGACAATATTGAAACGTCACCTATGGGCTCGAGGTGATTAGGAAGTGTGAGCCCAATAAGAGGAAGAGGCTTTGAAGCTGAAAAATGCAAGAAGCGATGAGGATGAGGATGAGGATGAGAGTTTGGTTAAAGGTCATTCGTATACACCATTCTTAATCGATCTCTATACCGCACATATGCTTCACAAGGAGGATGGAGAAAATTTACAGAAACATGAGTAGTTGAGCAAAACTTAGAGATATAAATCAATAAATTTTTCATAGAAAGAACACACAAAACGTTAGACAATTAATTAGAAGTACGAGAAGGTGAGGAAATGTGTGTAAAACCATGGTAACTTTCATCTTTCACGGGCAAATCCCTTTATTTATCTGTTTTTCGATAGAAAAATTTACAATGCACACCCTTATATAAGTTAATGTTCATAAACATAAAGGGATATTTATTATTTGATTTTTCTCAATCATTTTGAATGCAAAAATTACTTTACAAGATTTAAAATAAGTTTAAACTTTAAATATAGATGAATGGATAAATTAAAACTATTATAAACCAAATGATGTATTCCATCTTGAACTACTCTTTTCTAATTATTTTAATAAGTACATGTACACTATTGAGTGGCATTTAGCTCTTCTCTAAATATTTAAATTTTTTAGATAATATTAGATTCTTACTTCAAGTCTTGTCGCCATCATTTATGAAAAATTATGAACATCTAAGATGTTTGATAACAAAATGAATTTGATTTGCACATGAAGTGTTAACATCAAGGGCGGCGGACCTGTTGAACATTTTCAAAGTAGTCATCAAAATTTTTTAGTTCATAATTTAAGTTTTTAACCCATAATTTTTTTCATAATTCAGTTTCTCTCCCACTAAATCATGTTCCTGAGTCTGTCCCTGGTTAACATGTAATGCTTATAAAGACCATATTCATTTCACCTATGTACGGGACCAAAAATGTAGACGATAAAGAAATTAATACTGCTTATTCAAGGAATTTATGACCGTTAAAATTAATGTCCCTGTTTACTAGGGTTTCGATTGTATAGGTAATTATAATTATATATATACACTTCAATTTTACATTAAATATTTTTTTTTATTCTAATAGTGATAGAGATGGGGTAGGACCATTTTTTTATGCTACAATATCATCTCGATTAACATCTTGGGGTGACCGAACACACATCTCGGAAGTCGGACATTATTTTATTCACGCGAGACCCACTCACAAAGTGAAGATCGATCACCAAAAATGTCAAATATTTTCGGGTAAAGTGACTTTAGTCGAACAAAGATAACATAAAACTACATCTTCACCAACCCCACAATATTTTCTGCTTGGGATCCAAGTAATCGATATGAAGAGACAAAAGCAAATTTTAAGACTTATTTTATGTTGAAATCAAACATTGACTTTTTGTACACAGAATGTTTAGATAAAAAGGGCCATAGGGCCCTTGGTTTTCCAGGAGTGTCGTCTACGAAATATAAAATATATTATTAATTCTTTTTACGAACTACACCCTTTTTAGGCTCAAACATATATATACCAATCATGCTACATAAACATAATGGTTGACGTAATTTTTAACATAATATCATGTGACAATTTATTATTAAACTATTTAAAATACAGTTAATTTTTTCATCCAATCATATTTTTTTAACATCTATAATTATTCTATACATAATATCACCAATGAGTAATAACTCATCAATTGACTTTTCTTTCTCAATCAAATCGTTGACACAAATTTTGAATTTCGCGGCTGAATATTGAAGAAATAGTACGGGGTAGGCGTGGAGTGGGAGAGTCATGGCCCAATCTCCTTAGTCACTTTATATATAATATTTTTCAATTCCCAGGGAAAGAAAGAGAGTACATCATGACAGAATGTAAATTATATATGCAAGACCTAAAACTCGAAGACTTTGGAAGTTGTTCTCACGGAACGAACTTAAATATAAACTTTAATTGGAACGACCAAGTAATATGGTATAGAGTTAGTGTGAATGCATTGACATGAAATAAGGTAGAAGCCCTTTTCTTTGATCAATTGATCAAAGCTGATAACTATGGTTTTCTAAATCAGTCCTGCTAGTGGTACATCAAGAGTGTCCGAATGGATGTCATAATAGACACATGACGACCTCCAATACGCTTGTCGCTACAGGTGCCCCCCAATAAGGGGCCGCTATGTGTCTATTATGGCACTCATTCGGGCACCTTTGATGTACAAGTAAAATTATTCTTCCTAAATATTGGTAAGAAAATTATTCTAACAATTGTACTGGTTGGGTATGTGATCAAAGTCCCACATCGTTAAAAAGTAGAGAGGATCATGAGTTTATAAGTGTGGACATATATTTCTATTGGTATGAGGTCTTTTGGGGTAAAATCCAAAAAATAAATTCATGAGGGTCTAGACCCAAAGTGGACAATATCATACAAATGTGGATATATGTGTGAGTCCATACTAATAACAAGTGGGATATGTGGTATTACATATTCCTAATAGTGATATCAGAGCCATTTCCTAGAATTAGCCATGTGGATGAATTCTCGAAATGCCGAACGAAAGTGGTATTTCGGTTAGCTCGCGATGAGATTTTTGGATAAGCTCTATTGGACAGGCGGTGTGCTCCTCATGCTTCACATAAGGCGTGTGCTTGAACACGGTGGAGAGGAGTTGATCTGGATAAAGCAAGCTCTTGAGGTAGGCGATGCTTAGGTGCTTCACATAAGGTGTGTGCTTCAACGTAGTGGAGAAGAGTAGTTGATTTCGATGGAGCGGGAATCCTTCTCGATGAGGAAGATGGACGGATAGATGATTGTTTGAGGGGAGGCTCGGTAGTCCTTTGTTTGAGGGGAGGATTGTTGGGTATGTGACCAAAGTCCCACATCGCTAAAAAGTGGGAAAGATCGTGAGTTTATAAGTGTGGACATATATCTCCATTGGTATGAGACCTTTTGGGGTAAAGCCCAAAAACAAATCCATGAGAGTCTAGGCCTAAAGTGAATAATATCATACCAATGTGAAGATATGTTTGAGTTCATACTTATAACAAGTGGGATATATAATGTTACATATTCCTAACAGTACTCATATGCATGACATGTTTGATCTTAGATTTCGCTATTGTTACTAGTAAACCTAAATGATAGTACTTTAGATAACCTCAATGAAATAGAAAAATAATGAAAACAAAGTGGTATTGTAAACAAAAGTACCCTATTCGAGCGCATATTGATGTTTCAATATTGTCTTAAACAAAAAACTCAGGAAAAAAAATTAAATTACACGTGTAAAACAAAGAAGCTTATCTCAAGTCGACACTTCAACATGACCTCCAAAATGAAAGACGAACATGCAAACAACTAGAAATAATAATAAAAATATCTAGCGGTTACATTGATACTTTTTACAAAATCCTTCGAAATAAAAGAACAAGCAAAAAAACTAAAATCTTTCATGTTAAAGTAAAACAGTTACAAACTGCTGGAAAAATAGTGGAGCGATGACTTTAAAAAACTAAATCCAAACTTACAAACCTTATAGAACTTGGACATAGTAACGGCAAAGAAACAAGGAAATAAATGTTCCACAAAATAACGCCAAATGAAATGGATGCAAAGTCGAGGCAATAGTTGAACCCTTCGTCCTTAAGTCAATTTTGCCCCCAACGGTGCCTACGAATTATGACAATCAACTCCCAAGATACAACGACTATTATTTTGTGTTAGTAGCACTCCAAAACACAAGATCAGCGAACCAAAACTGGATTTTATACTTCTCTTATGAATGAACAAGATAAAATCACAATATATGCAAAGTTTATGTAAAATTTTGGTTAGAGAAAATAAAATAAAACAAAATAATGTTATACTATGATTGCATATCATTGAGATGAAGAAATAGACATCCCAAGGAGGGGGAGGGGGAGCGAGATTCTTAGCGAAGAGACACGGTCCAAAACTCAACAACATTTGCCAAGGGTCGCTGCTTTTGTTGTTGCTTGCTTGTCACATTTACCTCGCTGAGCATCAAAAACAGTGAGCCCCTTGCTCGAGCGGAGTTGGTGATTTTTCAGCCAATTTTTCTTTTATTTCTTTCTAACTTTGGACTACAATTTCTCATTCATCCAAAATTGATTTTGAGATTCGAAATTACTATGACAATCTACTCAACAAGTAGAACAAGTTAATCTATTTATATTTGTAATTTGACTATTGGATCATGTTCGAATAATTGGCCGAAGTTGAAACGAAAGTCACTTTTTTCACGTTTTACGCTCAACCAATTTCAACAGAAACTCTTTTGTTTGAATCCTAGCTTTTATGAAATTCCATACAGCTCTAACCATGGCCAAATCTACAGGATTTGAACTTTTCTGGAGACTTCACCATTCAATCTTGTCTTTAGCCATTCAGGCATGTTTAGAAAAAAGTTAACCCTCGTAAAGTTTCCTTTTTTTGCATGGAGAGCATGGCATAATTGCATTTCACTAGATAATAACATTAAATGCAGAATAGACTTCCAGCTTGCCTCAAGATGCCAATGTTGTGAAGCTGAGTCCATTGAGCATGCTCTACAGGATGGTATAGTGGCTGTACATAGGCTTGAGAGTTATCGTGTTAAGGAATTTGGAATTCCGCTAAGAACATTTTAGCAGGCTAAATATTCTCTTTCGACTCTGGAGATTTTCTCAAACACTACTTGGTAGGTTCGATTCTTCAATCATTCCTTTTTATTGTTACAATTCAAGAACAATACAAAATCCAAAAATAACAAACTCAAGAACACCTCAACAAACATCCTGTAATTTCAAATCTGGAATCAAAGTGTTGGAAATTGGTTCAAAAGTTAAGGAAAATGGTTTAAGTATTAAAACCAAATATCTGGAAAGTGACTTTCGTGTCAATTTCGACCAAATATTCGGACTTGATGCGATAGTCAAATTATGAATGTAAATAGACCAACTTGTTCAACCCGTTGAGTAGATCGTCGTGATATACTTGGAATCTCAAAAACAATTCCAGATGAATGAAAAATTGCGGTCTTAAGTTGGGAGAAAAATAGTGAAAAATTGGTTTGGAAATTACCTAACTCCGTCGCTCGAGAGACGGTCTAGCGAAAGGTAGACAAAAAATTTCTGTAAATATTGTGGCACTCTTGCTAGAGCTAGAAGCCAGAGACAGGTTAGCGACAACCAAGTGTTACCTCTGTTCGTAAGGTTGCGAGATTTGACTCACAATACTTCCCCCATAACTCCTCACCCTTTATAAATAATACTATTTGGACGTCCAAAATGCATCCCATCTCATACTTGCATTGAGTATTACATAAATCTCTTACAAATACTCTTCAAAATCATTCTAAAAGTCGTTTTCTTCTTGTTGAGAGAAACTCCATCAAAAGTTCGCCGTAACTTGTCGTTTAAAGTGCTTATACCACAAGTTAAATCCGTTGTATCTTAGGAGACAAGTGTTGTGAACTGTGAGTTTCGTTACAAAGTAATTTTGTCTTAAAGAAAGAGTGAAATTCACTTGCCTCGGATTAATCTTTCTTCTTCTTCCTTTCTTATTTTATTATTATTATTATTATTATTTTATTTTTTTGTAGTTTTACATTACATTTTCAACACATATTTATTGTGTTTAATCACACTCCCGCGGATTAAACTTTCCCTTATTTGTTCTATATTCAAACAACCCTTTTACCGCATATCTAAAATCTGGAACAACAATCTTATGACAAAATTTTGTCTGTGGTTATTTGTGGACAAATCCGTTACATTCATTTGTTTGGAATAGTCATTTGTGTGATATTCTTCTCTTTCTTTGTTGCTGCATTAATCTTATGTTTATGTAACAGAAATGAGCACGTTGAAACTACTTCAAGTCAAAATGGTACAAACATTGTGGTTCCGCCGTTGGCAATACCACTCTAAAATATTGCGATCCCGCATGGGGAAAAACTAGAGAAGTTTGGAGGCGTAGACTTCAAGAGTGATATTGAAGTAGCCTCAACGGTACTTCAATGGTAATACTGAAAATTAACTCAAGTATTGGATCCGAGTTTTGGCTTCATCATTGAATTTAATAGGCAACAGATATTGGTTGTGCGTCAAGCCTTTTAAATCGTACTAGCATTCTTTCAACCAAGTTTGAAGTGGTAGAACTTGAAATCGCAAAAACGAGGTTGAATTCTTGCCTTTTGATTGCTTGCTTTCCACACGTCTTGTACCCGCTTATTGGTTAAACATTGGATCAAAGAAGTTTGATATTCACAATCCAAGAACCCAATTTGAAATGTTACCCTTTCAAAATCAAACCATCACACTCGTGTATTTTTCTCTCTATGAAGAAACCCGAATTTGTATCACTTGTATGTTGGCTTTTAGAGGGTTGGGAGTTATTTAGAAGTTGTCTGTGATGGGGAGATTAAGATTCAAATTCAAAACTCAACTCTTCCAACTTCTCCCACTAAAACTAATCTCATGCAACTTGAGTTGGGTCAGCCTACATGGATGACCCGTTCAATACTAACAAGCCCGAACCATCATTGCCCCATTTTGGCTGTAGCTGTGGTTGTAGCTGTAACTATAACTGGTGTATAAGTTTCAAAGTAATCTTTCACTTGATTATAACGAAAATAATATTTACATATTTAACCCATGACTGACACATTTTTTTTTTTTTTTTGGAAGAATGAGTTTTTGAATACTAAATTTTGGAAAAATGAGTGGTTTAAAGGTTAAAAATAAATAAAAAAAGTTTTGGGCTTACATGAAAAATATTTTATTGTGAGAATGTTTGAAGTTGAAAATGAGTATGAGAATTTTTTTTTATTGAAAGAATGATTGTCAAACATGGGTAGTTTTTTGGAAGAATATTTCTTTTCTTTTTTTAATGTAATTTTTGGAGTTAAGGAAGTCAAGCCCCCTTCCTATTCGTTCCTGATTTCTCTATCTATAAACAGGTTGAATCCAAACCCCCAGTGCCCTCTTTTGCTTTGGAGGTTATAAGGTGAAGTCCCCTCTCTTGATTGTACTCTTTTTTTTTTTTTTTTTTTCAAGTATAAAATAGGTAGAAATTAGTGATCTCTCGCTTATGTAAGGGGCCTAAAAATCTATGTTTATGTACAAGTGTCGTTTAAAGAAAAATAAATAATTGATCCGACTAATTAAGATACTTTAATTTTCTTCCTCCAAAATAAAAATTTATCATATTAAACAGAAAATCTAATATCCAAAAATATATAGTCCTCCAAAACTAAAATAAAATAATGCGAGAACAACAAAAAATGATTTTCATAAAGACTTACGTTCTATAAGTTATAACTACATAGTGTTGAACCGAAATGTAATGAGAACATAGGCCACCAAAAATATTTTAAAAGCTATTCTGTCGAGTTGAACTACAAAATTTATTTTTGAATAGTCCTCCAAAATGATAGCCAAACAACTAAAGAAAACTAAAGAGTTAAAGACTCATTTGACAAGGTTTTCGAAAAGTCATCAAAAGTTGCTTCTGAGATAAAGAATTTGATGACGAATCTGTTTAGATAACTTTATTAGGAAACTCTTTTATAAACAAAAATCCTACCTCGGACCCTAGAGGTACTTGTGCGGAGCAACAACAAAAACCATAATAGTTGGTCGGTGCAAACATAAGATGAAGATCTTTCCATACCGTGAATTAAGCATCCTTACCTACAAACCGTCCAATATGATTAATGATCTGGTCAGTCATAAATAACGTGTTTCAGTTTAGTCAGATGTGATTCTAAATTGAGTATGAAAATGAATTGAGTCGTTCAGAAAGACGAACCCAGAAGAAGAAATTGCCAGTACTAATTGCAACGAAAAACATGTCAGTCATGAATTAACACACACGTTCTAAATTGAGTATGAAAATGAATTGAGTCGTTCAAAAGGACGAACCCAGAAGAAGAAATTGCCAGTACTAATAGCAACGAAAAACATGTCAGTCATGAATTAACACACACGTAATTTGATGGACTTAATTGACATACAATAATAATCTAATTAATTGATATTTATTCTCGTGAGATAATTAATCTGAAATTTTTAAGAGTTGGAATTGAGAACAATCAATTCTACCTATATGCAGTGGCGGTCGCATACATTTTAAGTTAGTGGGGCACAATCAAATTTGAAAAAAAGTTGTACAAAATTAAAGTATTCGATATCTTATTACAATTATTTTTTTCGTA
This sequence comes from Osmanthus fragrans, assembly GCA_019395295.1. Taxonomy (NCBI): domain Eukaryota; kingdom Viridiplantae; phylum Streptophyta; class Magnoliopsida; order Lamiales; family Oleaceae; genus Osmanthus; species Osmanthus fragrans. The sequence goes on from CM033356.1 coordinate 26,175,189, forward strand.
TTCTATACTTTAATGCGATTGCTTAAAGAGACATGATCGAATACATTGTTCATGATTCTTGAATGATTCATATTTGATTCGAGTTTGATTGTGTGCACTACTTGATTTTGCAACATGTTTTCTAACAATTTCATTCTTTTTCCAATCTGAAAATTTGTCATTAATAAATGAACTATCACTTAAGTTTAATAAACAACAATAGAAGCAAATATATCATATTTTGCTATATTATATTCTATATTATATTCCAACTAACTAGAATGCTCATCATATGAAACACAAATTCATTTATCGTATAAAAGTTTGTCATGAGACTAATGTAATAGAATATCAAATCTATCTTAATAATGAAATTCAAATATCCCATAGATATTTCAATATATACTATATTATAAAAGTTTTTAAAGTATTATATGTCAAATTTATATTTTTATCAAAATTTTAATACATATATAATTTTTATATAGAATAAATTTAATCTTATTCACTTATTTGTAATTCATTTATTGAAAAGTAAAATTTTGAAATCCAAAAATTTGAACAAAATTCCATGTTTGGGCTTCATTAAAAATAAATTTTGGGGGAAAATGTATTCTACATTAGTGATTTTTTAAAGAATATATAGTTAAAAATAAGATTTTAAAAAAAAAAAAAAATTATGTGTAATATTATTTTATTGAAGGATGTATGTTTGAAAATAAGAAAGAAAAATTACATTTTTTCTAAAATAAAGTCCAAACAAGGACTATATTTTTGTCACTACTTTGTGTGATAATTCATTTGAAATTGATTCGCCCCTTTTACAAATTTATGCCCTTGACATCCTTAAAATTTTCATTTTAATGCTTTTTAATTTCTCAAATAGTAATATATTAATTTAAAATTGCAAGACTTCTGACAAGCAATCAATTCTTCTAATGTACAACAACAGTTGAAATTCAAATTTTCATTTTTGCCCTTGTTCAAACGGCCTCAATTTACCAAAGAACCAGCTGTAATTGTTTGACAATAATAAATGCTTTTGGAGTATTTTTGAAACACAAGCGAAATAGATTTAAAATATTCCATCAAATGGAGTTAAAACGATAGCAATAATTAAAAAAATTTAAAACACAAAAAGAAAGGACGTCAAACAAGTTTATCCTCTGATTTGGTGACGTTAAAAAAAAAAAAAAAAACTTGAAATTGGTGGGTCACTTCCCCCACTAGGTCCCTAAGTGGGTCCGCCAATGCCTATATGGACAAACATTCCAAAGGTCAAGTGCTATGTTATTCAATAGGAAACTTCCTCGTCTTGTTATTCAATAGGAAACTTCCTCGTCTTCTTGAGTGCATAAATTTTCACACATTTGTATTCCAATTTAGAATAAAATTTCAACTCTAGTGATCAATAATTTACACCGTATTCATTTGACATGTTAGAATTTGGGTATGACCCGAATTTCTTGTTAAAATAGTTGTAGAGTTCAAATTGAAGTGCATATCAAGAGGAATTCTAATTGGAATGTTATTGTAGAATAATATTCAAGTTTAATAGTCAAATTCTAGTTAAAATTTTATTTGGAATCCTATTGGGAGTTGGAATTTGTATTGGACTTGAAGATATCAAAATAAGAAAATTTTTGATATTTTATTTCATGTACAACTCTACTTGTAGGGATTGGATTGTTCCCTATAAATACTAGATCTTTTTTTTTTTCTAGATTTGAGAAGCAATATATATATATATATATATATTATTGCTCAGTTCTTTGTACTCTCTCTGGTTGTTATTAATAAAACATCGTTCATCTGTCAGTTTCTTTTTTCGTTCTTTACTTTAAATTTTGTTTTATTGATTGTGATCTTGTATACTTCATATTACTTCATAAATCTCAAGGTCATTCTCGATCAATTGGTTGTTTATTATTGTTCCACCTCCAACAAGTGGTATCAGAGATACATGTTGAAAGTTTTTTGTTAGAGGTTTTTGTTATCGATGACAACCATGAAGTATGAAATTTCGCTTTTGAATCGCAATACAAAATTTTCGTTATGGCAAGTAAAGATGAGATTTGTTTTGGCGCAGATGGATTTTGATGATGTGTTGTTGAGATTTGACAGAATGTCCTTGGAAAACAGATGAGAAGCAAAGGAAGGATCGAAAGATACTTTCGCAGATTTATCTACATCTATCTAGTAATATTTTTTAGGTCGTTTTAAAAGAGAGGACAACAACTACATTGTGGTTAAAGTTTAAGCAAGTGTACATGATCAAAAGTCTGATAAGAAAGTTACATCTGAAGCAGATGTTATATTCTCATCACAGGGCAGAAGACGGATCGTTGGAAGATCATCTGGCCGTGTTCAAGGAGATCGTCGTTAATTTGAAGACATTAGATGATATGATCCTGGGGGGGCAAAAATTATCAATATTTGGCGTACGTTGACAAGGGGTTAAGACCAAGAGTCAGGCTTAATTGGAGGCCAAATAGAGTTGATAAAGCTTGCCGAAACCATGATCGAGCTTTGGAGTTCAGTGGGATGAAATTAGCAAGCCTAGGGTCAAGTCTCAAGTAGGCATAGAAGGCAAGATGGAGTAGAGCCATTTGTATCGAGCAAAAGACAAAGGGGGCCAAAACGAGGAACTATGTGACCGCACAACATTACTACCATGCGGTCGCACATGGGCAGTTCGAGAGCAAAGTGGCAGAGTCGCATATAACCATGCGACCACAACAATATTAACCATGCAGTCGCATATCATTAATTCGGGGAGAAATTTTTCATTTTTCGCGAGTTACCTAATTGAGCTAAAATTCTATTTTCATTGGTATTTTGTAATCTTTAGATATTATTTCCGTTTTAAATTAGTTTCTAGGGTTTAATATCAATAGAATTTATATTTCATTGTATTTCAGACTTTTGATATTTTTGAGATTAATACAAGATGTTGTTTGCTTCCAATTGCTTGTTCTTAATTAAACATTCGAACTTATCAAGAATTTCGTTCTTGTGACGTTTAATCGAACTTATCAAGATTAATAATTTTGTGGCGTTCACAAATTCGGGTGAGGTTCATTAATTGCGTGATAAAGAGGTCGATAAATTATTGTTTGTTTGTTGCTTGGTTCGTCGTTTTTGGATTATATCAAAAATATTGGTTATCTCGACTTTCTTAGGTCAGATCTCAATCTAGTTGTGAGTTTCGTAGCCGTCGTTGCTACGTGGGTTCTCATCATTAGAGGCAAAGTATGATGAAGAATATTTGTCCTTAATTCCGTTGTGTTCGCTGTCTACTTCATTTTCGTTATTCAGGGAGATTTTGTATAATCGTGACACACTCACTATTGAAGAAATATATGATGTCTTGTTCTCAAAGAAGAAGATGAATCATCTGGTTGAGTCCAGATATACAGAAGGACTTGTGGTTCATCGTGATTGACGGAGGTAAGTTGATGGTGAATGTCAGCAATCTGGTTTGTTATTATTGTAAGAAGAAATGACGCATCAAGAGGGATTGCGAGAAATTGCAGAATAAGGATGATTCGTCTGCAAGTCATGGAAAGCAATCCAATAATTCGGAAGAGGCTAATATAGCGGAGAACTATTTAAATGATGAAGATCTTTTGGTGATTTCTGACGTGGATTTCAAACCTGACGAGGAGTGAATTTTGGATACATCTTGTGTGTTCCAATCAGGATTTGTTTGAAGCATATGAGACGGTAACACAAGGTGTCACTGTCATGAAAAATAACGAATCTTATCGGGTAGATGGTATTGGGAAAGTCAGATTGAAGTTGGCATATGGAACAAGTAAAACACTTGATCACATTCGACAAATTCCAGATTTGAAGAAAAATTTCATTTCGTTGAGTACTCTTGATTCGAAGGGTTATGACTTCTCTGGAACAGGTGGAGTCTTGAGGATCAGGAATGGTATCCGTGTTGTACTGGAAGGACGAAAGAAGTCTCAATTATACATCTTGCAAGGTCACGCAGAATTAGTAAAGAAACATCTAGATAGGTTTAGGACCGTGGTGGATATACAGTTTGGTACGGTACTTTTGGGGATTGGCTTTGAGTCGTTATTGAAGTACACTACTCGAAAAAGTTTGAGAGATATAGGTAATTTTGCTTTGCCACCATTGTTCGCTGTTCCATCATGTTCAATTATTAGGAAATGACTTGTTGGTAGTAGATACGGAGTTACAAATGTTGGTAATGCTTTCGGGTTATTTGAAGGTGTCAGTTCTAGCAAGGGGCTTTCGATTCAAACATTTGGTGTGAATTCTGCTACATGGTGTGCTTCGACCCTGTTTGGTCAATTTTGAATTCCTTATTAGAATATTAGGAACCCAATGTGTGGGTTCAGGTACTTTCTTGTTGGAATTTTGGGAACCCAGTATTAGGGTTTGGGTATCGCTTGTGGATATCGGGCACAAGTTGAGAGTTTTGGTTACTATTTGAAGAGTTCAATTTATTTTGCTGCAGTTGGACTTATTTTTCTAGGTAGAGAAATTTTGAAACTTTGTTCGTTACAATGGAATTCGTGTCAATGTGAAGATTATTAAAATTTGTGTGTGACTCGAATTTTTTGTTGAAATATTATAGAGTTCTGATTGAAGTGTATATCAAGGGGAATTTTAATTGGAATGTTGGACTTGAATCCTATTCAAGTCCTAGGGGGAATTTTTATTGTTGAATCTTATTCAAGTTTAATTGTCAAATTCTAATTAAAGTTCTATTTGGAAACCTTATTGAGAGTTATAATTTGTGTTGGACTTGAAGAGATCAAAATAAGAGAACTTTTGACATTTTATTTCATGTAGAACTCTATTTGTGGGGATTGAATTGTTCCCTATAAATACTAGACTCTTTTTCTGATTTGAAAAGCCAAAAAAATATTATTGCTCAGGTCTTTGTACTCACACTCTTTCTAGTTGTTAATAATAAAATATCATTCTTCTATCAGTTTCTCTTCTTGTTTTTTACTTTAAATCTTGTTTCATTGATTGTGATTTTGTATATTTCATACACTACTAAAAAACATAACTTTAGGCACGAATTTTTCGTTCCTGAAATCTTGATATCCATTGTTATTATTCTTTATCAACAGAATATTAGCAACTCCAAATTCGTTGTTATTTTGAGGGTCGCTGATAGTTACCAACGGATCTCGCCGTAGGTAAAGAGTAAACTTTTTACCAACGAATTTTTCGTTGGTAAAGTGTGAATCTTTTACCAACGAAATTTTCGTTGGTAAATGTCTACGTTTACAATTGGTAAAAATCAGTGTTGTAAATAGTCGCATAGGTGTGAGGAGTTTTAAAAAAAAAATTTATTATTATTGTTATTATTATTTATTTAATAATTATTATTTTTTAACTTTTAGCCAACTGAATTGAAAGGCACAAAAAAATTGTTTAATCACTTATTGGACCACAAATTTATTGAGGACAACTCCAAAAATTTTGTATTGAACTTCCGATGTTGGATAAGAATTTTTAAAAAATTGATTAATATTAGCAACAGCAATTCCGTTGGTAATATGAAATAATTAAACAATAACATTAAATACAGAATATCCGTTGGAGAAGAGCTACCACTTTTACCAATGGAATTGCATTCGTTGGTAATTTTCGGTACATCGCCTACGGATATTCCGTTGGTAAAGAGATGTCGTCGTTACAAACGAATATTTCGTTGGTAATTATCATAGTTGAAATGAATTATTTTTACCAACCGATAGATGGTTTCTAATTGCCAACCAATTGCATCCATTGGTAATATTTCGTACGTCACCTACAGAATATCCGTAGGTGAAAGATCCAAATGTTAAATGGTTATATGAGGCACAGAATATCCGTTGGTAAAGAGATATTGTCGTTACCAACGGATAATCCATTTCTAATTAGCAACTGATGCCGTTGGTAATTTTTCGTAGGTAAAAAGCTATTTTTTAGTAGTGATATTGCTCCATAAATCTCACAACGGTTCTCCTTCAACCAGTGATTCATTGCTGTTCCGCCTTCAACATTACATCTGAGTTCCTTGATGGGATATTATTATTAAGTTGTTTCGTATGAAATACGAACATCTTAATTTCTAAGCTTGAGTGTCAGTATTTGATGCTTATTTTATGTGTCCGAGACATTACATGAAATGTCCAATTCTTTTATTTATTTTTCAAAATTTTGATACGAGCAACGCTTTCTTGGCACCCTTCTGGCATTGGTTCGAAATATATGGTGTCCCATATTCCGAATTTAAGAAACTTCACTTGCAAAGTCCAACTCAAGAGACAAAAATAAACTATACATTTATGATTAAGAAATGAGATATGTAATTATAATTATAAAAAATTTAATCTGCAGACGTATTCTTTGCTATTTGACTTTTCAAAAAATTTACTATCGATTCGTGAACATTGATTACTCGTCGTCTTTGTTTAAAGTATGGTAAGAGCGATAAATATGAAGTATCATTAGCAACCTTACGTGATACTTTTTCGTATATGTAACTTGTCAGCTCACTCTCCAAAATTGTGCCTTTTAAACGCGTGTTTATATTTCATAATCAAGAGAGATGCTCTTAACTAACATCATTCATCAGTAAGGATAAAGAATTCCCATTAAGTAACAAAACAACCCATGCATGGTAGTGATAGTACGTAAACTTTACGGAAAAATCAATAGCCATCGAAGGAAATGTCCATTTCATTTCTTCTTGAATCACGTAAGCAATTACGATAAATAATCAAAAAAATAAACAATAAAATTGTGGAAATCGAATTTTCTGTCTAAAATAGACGTTTTTCTGACTTTCAAAGTCGAAATTATAGAAATTTCTGTCCATTTTTTTCCACTCCATTGCTTATATATACCTGTGTGTCTCACCCAATTCTTTTCACTTGGAAACAACTTTCATTGCTCAAAAGTATACATATATAGCTCTCTCTCTCTCTCTCTCTCTCTCTCTCTCTCTCTCTCTCTCTAATATTAGGATTAAGTGAAAATGGAGTTTAAGAGTGGAAATACCCAACTTTTATCCAAACTAGCAACCAGTGATCAGCATGGAGAAAATTCTCCTTATTTTGATGGATGGAAAGCATATGATAATGACCCTTTTCATCCTACTCAAAACGCTAATGGAGTTATCCAAATGGGCCTCGCTGAAAATCAGGTATTTTGCATATTGTTGTTCCATAATGATTTCTTGGATTTCCTTTTCCAGGAAGAAAAATTATGTATTTTGAGTTTATTTTTGTTCTTTCTCTCATTTATTTGATTATGATTTGCAGCTTTCCTTCGACTTGATTGAGGAATGGATTCAGAAAAATCCCAGAGCGTCAATCTGTACTGACGAAGGAGTTGACGCGTTCAAAGATATTGCCATCTTTCAAGATTATCATGGCTTGCCGGAATTCAGAAATGTAAGAAAATGCCAATAATTTAGAGTCGCCTATATCAATTAATTATTATTATTTTTTGTTGCTAACACGTACTTTTACATAATTTCATGAAGGCCGTGGCGAAGTTTATGGAAAAGGTGAGAGGCGGTAGGGTTACCTTTGTTCCCGACCGAATAGTGATGGCCGGTGGAGCCACCGGAGCAAATGAGCTGATAATGTTTTGTTTGGCTGATCCTGGAGATGCATTTTTGGTCCCTTCACCTTATTATCCAGCGTAAGTACATAAAATTAATTGCATTTGACAAGTATATATGCTTTATTACGCTTCTTCAAGTCCCAAGACAACGTTTTCATGGCCATGACAAACATATAGTACATCAGTAGTATGTATTTTGTTGTGTCTGCCTAGCCTAAAGAACGAAATACTTCATCCATAATATCTAATATTTTCGAGGACTGACTTTTCATTTTAATATAATAAATGTTGTAAGTTTAATCCTAACCTCCTCTTATAACACTAGTTAAAGTTAAACGTGCATCACACATCATTCTGAAATACTTTATAAATGTTGTAAAAGTTGTATTTGATATCAATTTGTTGGAAAGATTTAATGAGTATCAAACGAACTAAAGTAAAATTTAGGGTAGAAGTTTAAGAGGAAATTGTACTTTTAAAACTCAACTTTTATGATTCAAATTTTTTGTGATGATGAAATACTGCAAATGAGCAACATTGTTATACTACATTTGGTACATAAGAATTAACTGTTAATATATGAATTTAAACACCCGTTAAAATTTTTAGATACATGAATAGAAATAAATTCATCTATAATAACTCTAGATTCATGTAGTTCAAGATTCATCAAGTCAAGATTTATTGAGTCTATATTAATGTGAATGTTAATTAATTGAAAATTTATAACACGAAATATATACATGACATGAATTTTGTGGTATTTATTATGAATAATGATATTCTCAGTCGCTCACTGCGACAATCGCTCCGTGATATACACATGACAAGTATTTATTTGATGCATGAGTTAACAAAAAATTATCACATTAATATATCAAATAACCATCTGTCATATGTATGTCGCGTAGGACGACTGTCGTAGTGAGCGACTGCGAGTAACATTATTCATTTATTGCATATTGAAAAATAAAAGTAAGTTATTATTGAAATAATTGTATTATAGTAGAGATCATAAAATCGTCCAAAGAAATGAATGTCACTTAATGTGATATTTAATAAATTATAGATTAATACAAAAAAAAATTGAAATCAACTCTAGTTGCGCTTTACTACAAGTAGAAGAAGGGTATAAAGTTTTACTCGCTTCTCTCATTTAATCAAAATAGGTCCCATGAAATATATTATACCGTGTGAATACTAGGGCAACCTAATACAGTTCAAACGGACAAACATATCTACGTAAAATCCTCATTTTTTCCTTTTTGAAATGGAGTTAAATAGGTAGCAATATTATCTTAAGAAGAACGAACCGCGTAGCAGAAAATTGGAGACAGAGGACTCCACTTTTTCTCTCTGGACCCCACCACCTGAATTATGAATTCCAGACAGAATTCTCTTGAAGACTTTGAACTGCCAAATCTTTCAAAACCGAACACATGTTTTGCTTGTAACACGGTTGTCCAATTCTACAAAATTCAATGAAATGAAGGAGTTGACTTTAGAATAAACAGACAGACATTCTCTTAAGTCTTAACAATACAGTACAAACCTTTGTTTGGTTTAGAAAAAAAAAAATAGATTTTGAGTAGATTTTAATAAAAGTTGATAGAATGTGTGACTGAAAAGTTGTGGATTCATGAAATGTGTGATTAAAATTAATTGTTGATTTTTACTTAAATTTTATTTAATTTTTTAGTGGACCAAACATGGGATAGATATTCCTTTGACTATAGGCCGACCTAAAATTCTTACACCGTATAAAATAGTTTTAGAACTGTGTTATCTTGAAGTGGCAGTAGAGACGGTCATTTTCTTCTGAGGGAAAGTACGGAGAACCACTATAAAACTCGGTGCCTAATTTTTTGTTTCTATTATTACTCTTGTAAATTAGAGATTACGAAATAATTGATAGCATAAAAAATTTCTCAGGCGATTTATATTATATATTACAGTCAGAATATGTATTAACATCAACCTTACTTATAAGTTTGACATTTGATTGTTACAGATTTGATAGGGACTTGAGCTGGAGAACTGGGGTGAAACTACTTCCTGTTGCCAGTGAAAGCTCGAACAATTTCCAAATTACGATACAAGCACTCGAAGAGGGATATGAGAATGCCCGAAAAGCCAACATCAAAGTGAAAGGCCTTATCATAGCAAACCCGTCGAATCCATTAGGCACCACTATGGACAGGGACACACTGAGAAGCCTGGTAACTTTCATAAATGAAAAGGAAATTCATCTTGTGTGTGACGAAATATATGCAGCCACAATTTTTCGTGCTCCAAATTTCGTTAGTATCTCCGAGATAATTGAAGAAGTGCAATGCAATCGCGATTTAATTCACATTGTCTATAGTTTGTCGAAGGACATGGGCCTTCCCGGGTTCAGGGTGGGCATAGTGTACTCATACAATGACACAGTTGTGAATTGTGGGCGAAAAATGTCGAGTTTCGGATTAGTCTCGTCTCAAACACAACATTTGTTAGCATCAATGTTGGCAGACGAGGAATTCGTTAATATATTTTTGTCAGAAAGCTCGAAAAGGCTGGGAAACAGGCGCAAAATCTTTACCGGGGGACTTGAAGAAGTTGGAATAAAATGCTTAGAAAGCAATGCTGGCCTTTTCAGTTGGATTGATTTGCGTCCATTGCTCCACAAACCTACATTTGAAGGCGAAATGGCGCTATGGCAAGTAATTATCAACGAAGTAAAGCTGAATGTCTCTCCAGGATCATCGTTTCATTGTGTAGAGCCCGGGTGGTTTAGGGTTTGCTTTGCAAATATGGATGATGAGACAATGAAAATTGCTCTTCGAAGAATTCGAACGTGGAGAAAGAAAGGAAATAATTACACAGGAAACGAATAAGCGATATAAGAAGACTCTCAGGCTTAGCTTTTCTACGAGAATCTAGGATGAAACTGTGTTGTCACCTCTTATGACGTCGCCTCGCTCTCCAATTCCTCATTCGCCACTTTTTCGTGCTAGGACTTGAGGAGCGCCGGTTCTACGATTTTCGGAGCCTAAGGCTAAAATCATAAATTAGGTCCTAAAATTGTAGTATGCACGTAAAATTTATAAGTGTATTATTAATTTTAAATTTTAACAATAAAACAACAAATAAAGTATATTATACAAAAGATTTATATTATAATCAAATAACAAAGTTGATAATGTTCTAAACGATCGGTTAAATACTATTCGTCTTGCAATTTTAGATGCAAAATTATTAATCAAATTTGAATAATCTATCTGTTTAACCGTTTTCTTTCTCAATTGATAACATAATCAATTTATTCAATCTTTTTTGTGATACAGTTTATCAAAGATAATGTATGATTAACAATTTTTTTTGCATAATATAAGCATTTGAGGTGTCTTCAAATATTGTAGCATTTTAATTGATCTCGTTGCTTTACTTGATGTATAGCGCATCAAGATATTTAACTCAGAACATAAATCATCTTCATCAATATTCGAACGTCCATTATGTTTAAGATACTTCTCAAAATTCGCACAAGACTTCAACAAATTAAAAAAAAGTTGTACACCTTAACTTTTTCAAAGTTAACAAAAATCCAAATATTTCTTCATATTGTTTAAATTGTTCAAATCGAATCTTAGAGAAAACAGAGAATGATTAGTTATAAAAAGAAAGTATTCAACAATAAAAGATTTTTCAACTAATTAATTTACTTCATCGCTACTACCTTCGTTAAATTGATTCTTTCTTCAAATTATACGTTTTTCTTGAAATACAGCTTCAATTCCAATTTTACTTGCCCTTTTCATCAATTTAGGAAAAACAATATTTTAAATAGTAATTTTTAGAAGAATGTGTGGTTAAAAACTAAAAAAAAAAAAAAATTGAGTTTACGTATAGAATATTGTATTATATAAATGTGTAATTAAAAATGAATATATGAAAAAAAAAAAAATAAAAAAAAAACAAACAAACAAACAATTAGGGGCTTAGGTCATTTTGACTTGATCAATTGATTATTTTGCATGTTGAACTTAAATACATTTTTTTTTCTTTTTCCGATCACTTGTACTTTTAACTTGCTTAAAATCAAATTTAAGTTCCTATTTGGTGGCCTTTAATTGTAAAAAAAATTATATTTTGAATAATATTTTCTTTTGGAGAATGTGTGATTAAAAAGTAGGAAAAATTTTGAGTTCATGTATAAATATTTTATTGTGTGAATATGTAGTTGAAAATGAGTATAATAAATAAATTAAAGTAAATTAAAAGCCACCAAACAGGGACTAAATCTCCCTACTATTGTAACTTTTTGACAATTAAAAGTTCGAAAAATTAAGCTCTATACTCCATTTACACCCAATTAATAAGGAGCAACTTCGGGAAGTTCTATTTTTTTTTTTAAAAGTATCTTGTATATAGTAAAGATCAATTTTAAATTTAAAGAGTAAAAGTTTTACCCACTCCAACAAACTCTTTATTTTAACTATTTAACTATTTTCAACTATCATGTATCGTACTTTTCTCCATCTTTTTTTCAAATATATTTTAAATAATACAAACTAATATATAATACAAGTGGAAAGTGAGTTTAACTCTCTAAATGAAGAGAGAAAAAAATGATTTTTTATTTCTAAAAATTAAAATAAAAGGTATAACGCATCTTAATTTCAATGTAACCCTTTAAAATAAAAAGCATCTTAATTACCTTCAAGGAATCTCCTGAAAATATCATTAAATTGATACACCTATTGGTAACATGTGTATCGATAGCTATAATTTTTAACTTATCATTCTATTCGAGATGGTCCAAGCTTCATTCAATCAGAATAAAAGTACTCAAATGTAAAACTGGAGTATAATAATTCTTTTACTTTCCTATCTTGAATCAAAATCCCAATAAACACTAACCCGTTAACTTTAAAAGTTGTAAGTTCCTGACATTAGTATCGTAATCTTTCAGCTTTGACAATTCTATATCACTAAAGTAATAAGGTCAAATAAATTTATTTTACAGAAAATATTTGAGTAGACATGTCTCACTGATGTCCTATCAAATCCCATTAATAATCGACTTCACATAGACACAATTGGACCCGCCTGTGTGGCAGTCGGAACAATTGGACCCGCAATGGTAATTAACATGCGTTGATACACATATTGGTAACGTGTATTGATTTTATATTTGTTTTACGAATACTTCAACTTGGATAACGTGTGTCTTTAAAATACTATTAGATGGATACACATATTGGTAACGTGTGTTGATAGTTGTACTAATTGACTTGTTATTCTATTTAAATTGTTCGAGGCATCGTTCTATCAAAATGTAAAATTGGATACACATATTGGTAACATGTGTTGATTTCATATCTGTTATACGAATACTTCAACTTAGGTAACGTTTATCCTTAAAATACTATTAGATGGATACACATATTGGTAACGTGTGTTGATAGTTGTACTATTTGACTTGTTATTCTATTTGAATTGTTCCAAGCATCGCTCTATTAGAATGTAAAATTGGATACACATATTGGTAACGTGTGTTGATTTCATATCTGTTGTACAAATACTTCAACTTAGATAACGTGTATCCTTAAAATACTATTAGATGGATACAGATATTGATAACGTGTGTTGATTATTGTAGTATTCGACTTGTTATTCTATTTGAATTGGTCCAAGCCTTGCTCTATTAGAATGTAAAATTGGAGTAATAATTCTTTTACAATCAAAATTAGTATCTATTAAGGGATAAATTTTCATATCAAATAAAGATAAAAATATAGATCAACTTATAAATATTTGGACCACTCTTCTTATTAAGATTGACATTTTTAAGAGGAAACTTCAAATCTTTACATAGTATCATAGCTCATTAAACTCTAACGAGCAATTCGATTCGATTAAGATTAAAAAATGAATATACGAATTTCAAGATTGATCAACCTTATTAAAATTAGTAGTTCAAATCTTTATAAATTGGTTCATATTTTCATCTTTATTTGATATGAGAATTTATCCCATAACAACATCATAAATTTTTCAACAACCCATTAACTTTAAAGGTCGTAAATTCCTCATATCAGTATCATAATTTTTCAAATGAGTACATTCTATAGAAAATATTTGAATATGTTTCGAATAATTCTACATGTGCATGGAAAAACTGGCAGACTTTTGACATATGGACAGATGACTTTTTTCCATTGATAGTTCACAAAAAGAAAAAAACAAAAAGAAAAAAAATCACACAGGTGTTGCGCTTATAACTCATATGTCTCACTAATGCCGTATCAAATTCCATTAATAATCGCCTCCATAGAGATAAAATTGGACCCGCCTGTCTGGCTGTCTGCCATTTCCGACTTGTCCTACTTATACATGCAAATTCCTAGCTTTAAGCCTATCAAGAAGTCATATAAGTGTACAAAATCAATCATTTTGACTCAAAAAGTAATGGATTTAACTACATGTACATTAATATTTATATAAAAAATTACATAATGTCGATGTGACACTTTAACATTTATCAATTTTAAATATAATTAATTTTTTCATCCAATTTTTTTCCTCTACATCAATTTTTATAATTGTTTATGTACCATTTTTATATACAAATAGTAAAATCCAAAAGTAATAATCATCCAGAAAAATGTAGAAAGCAGAAAAGATTGGATGCAACATTTGGTTTACTATATAATTTTAATCATTCTCGTTTTGACACCAAAGTCAATTAATTTAAATTCAGCCCCTTTTGCCACCAGTCTTTTAAAAAAATTCTTTTTTCCCATCCTCAATTTAAATTACACATTCTTCAAAAATTAGCCATTCAAAAACTCATTCAAAACTAAAAAAAAAAAAAAAAAAAAAAATATTGATTGTCAAACAGGGACAGTTTTGTATTTGAGAACCTGTTTTCTATGAGTTCATGTTATACTTACTACTGTACCAATAATAAGTCTTTATTCATACAAATTTTAGAATCAGTTACCTGAGTCCTTATTTACTATTACATTAATTATGTTCGTTCTTCAATCTATTGAGAGACATAAAACTATTAGTTCCTTAGCAATTATAATGGACCAATGTAATTTTGGATACATATATCTATATTTTAACTTGCTTTGAAAAATTGTCACCCATGTGAATGAGGTTCTATTTAAGTCATGCAAAATATGGCGCAACTACTCAAGTCTTATTTTCTTAATATATCATCAATCGGCGTGACGTATTGTGTAATTGATTATATGTATTTTTTTTTAATGAAAGAATACATAGGCTGAGCCAGGATTGATCATAGGTTTTACAAAATTTAAAAACAAAGTTTGATACTACAAGGAAATTTTATTTATTTAAAAACAAAAACATAACTAAATAGGAGGGGTGTAGTGAGCAAAACTGGTTTTGCATAGAGACGAATGAGGTCCGTTCCTCAGGTGCAACATTAGAGGGATCCTCAGATTTTGGCCTCTTTCATTTTTCCTTTTTTTTTTTTTTTTTTTGGTAAATTAGGTCCACTATGATTTTTTTCATTAAAAATTTGATGTATTAGGTTCATTCCACTACATTTATAAATGAGGTTCAATAATGTTTTTTTCATTGTGGGAATTTCATTTCTTAATTAGGCCTATTTCAAATGCAACAAAAGAAAGCAAACGACTTACGATTTCTCAAACTCGTGTTGAAGTAATTTCTTAATTCTACTCAATTTGTTCATCACATAGGTAATATTTGATTTATTTGTTTAAAATAAGAGACATTTTACTTGGTTTGATAGAAATTAACGAAAATCATAAAACAAAGAGTGAAGTCGAGTCCTTATCAACATATGAATTTTAGAATTTTGAATTCTTGCTTGGCATGGTAATCTAGTATAGGTTGTTGCATGCAATCAATATTATGAGTAAATTTCTTCAAATAAAAAACATGGATATTAATTGTTTTATCGACCTCTTACAAGGCATTGTTAAATTTCTCAAAGATTATAGAGAAATTGAATTTGCTATTATTATGGATAAACTGACAAAAATGGCAAGTAAAATGGGAATTGAAGCTATATTTTAATAAATAAAAAATGTATAATTTGAAGAATAAAGCAATTTGATGAAAGTAATAGTGATGAGGTAAATTAATAAGCTGAAGAATCATTTAAAGTTGATTTATAATTAATCAAGTTTTATTTTCTCTAAGATTTGATTTGAACAATTTAAACAATATGAAGAGATATTTGATTTTTTTTTTAAATTTGGAGAGGTTAAGGTGTGCAACTTTTTTCGATTTGTTGAAACTTTGTATAAATCTTGAGAAGTATCTAGAACATAATTGACGTTTGAATATTAATAAAGATTATTTATGTTATGAGTTACATGTCTTGATGTGTTATATACCAAGTAAAGTATCACAAGAAAGATTGAATGGATTGACTATGTTATCAATTGAGAAAGAAATAGTTAAACATGTAAAATTTGATTAATATTTTTGCTTATAAAATCACAGGACGAATAGTATTTAATTGATCATTTGAAACATTGTTGGCTTCGTTATTTGATTATAATAGAAATTTTTTATATAATATATTTTATAATTTGTAGTTTTATAATACACTTAGAGTGTGTATGATTGTAAATATGAAATTTGTATCGAAAGAAAAAAAAAAGTAATTGTACTGCCTAGAGCTTATTTGAATAAAAATTATTAATTAAATGTATTTGACTGATTTAATTTTCAACTTGAAAAATGTTATACTTGTCAACATTTTATTAGTGTGTAGATGAGAGAAATGCGGTAGATAAGAGATAAAGATGGTGAATTGCCTGCAAAATAAAAACATTTTACTCCTTAAAGAAAATGTTTTCCTTATTTTTTAGAAAATATAGTTACGTTGCTGACTTTTGAAAAATATTTTTCATGAAAAAATGTCAAGTAAACACATCAAAAGTAGGAATTTGGGTGGAAAATAACATTTTTCATGAAAAATAAAGTCAATCAAACTCTTATAGATTTTCCGCGCATACTACAATTTTAGGGTCTAATTTATGATATTCACCTCGGACCCTGAAAATCACAGAATCGGCACACTATGGTGAGTCTTATCCTACCATATGCATATAACCAATACAATACATTACATTGAGATGAAAAGGAAAAGGCAACAAAAAAGTTTAGGTAAAAAAATGCAAACAAAACAAAATACATTTAGATGTGAGCACGATCAAGTAATGATAACTAGATCGGCCGAAATTATTTGGAATTTAACTAAATCAACCAATTCTGATTTAATTCAAATGGTATTTTAGAAAAAAAAAAATCTCACAATCATTTTCGAGGTTTAGAGCTTAAAAATTGTAGAACAATAAGTATGTATATTTTTTTCTCTCTCCAATTTGAATAAAAAGTTAATGTAATCAATAAAAGGTATAAAAAAAATTACTTAGCAGTAATAGGTTATATGTTTATCATTCATTCACTGCCAAATAAAGTCGAAGAAGAATGAAGTTTTATTTTCTAATATTGCATATTTTTATCTTAAAACCTGCTTATCTCCACAAGTTGGTTAGCTAAGCAGAAATGTCAACATGTTGGAGAATTAACAAGAATTATGTATGCGTTAAACGATACCACTTGTTAATAACAAGCAAGATATGTGACAAAATATGAAGTAGAGATCACAATACAAAAGAACACAAAAAAATTGGTAGAGGAATGGAAAATTTATTAATAATGGAGAAAGAATACAACAAATATTGTCACTAGAAAAGTGGCTCCACTAATTTACCAACGGAATTCATTGACAGTTGGTAAATTAACGACAAAAAAATTTCGTTGGTGTTTTACCGATGGCTATTGTTGTAGCTAATTAGCAACAAATTACCTACGGATTAAAAGTTCGTTGTTAATTCTGTCACTAATTTGAATTAAAAATTAAAAAATTATGCTATTATTTTAATTATTCTTTTCTTGAAATCTAAATTCTAGCATGAATGTCACAAAAACACAATAAACTCGAGTAAACAATAATTTTGAATGTCTTCTTCGTTTATGGAAACAAGTTCACAAGGTTTTTTAATATCAAACAACTAAAACTAAATCAAATTTATAAATGTCATCAAGATCATAAGAAAACTACTCATTTGTTACTAAGAAAACATCAAAACACAAATCCTCATTTGAGTAGCTACATAATGTACTTAATGAGGTGTTTGAATCTCATTTTTTTTCTCAAAATTCATTTTTCTCTCTTCTTTTTAACCACATATTCTTCATTAAAATAATATTACATGCAAATAAAAAAAATGAATTGGTTCGGTTCACGAATACATAATGAAATTAATATATATAAAAGTAATATATGCACTAGAAATTCTACATATCTATAAGCTACGTAATTCATAAAGAGAGGGGTAATACAACAAAAACCTGCACGTAAAGAATACAGGATATCAAGTCCACAAAAATGGACCACAACAGTCCCTCAATGGGGGGGAGACGAGCATCACAACAGACCCTCTACACACCTACAATAGAAGAATTAAACATTACATGAAAGAAAACATAAATTTCTATGTTATCACAATTCTTACTTCAATGCAAATCCAAAAAAGGTGGATACCCACAACCAAATAAAGTTGGAGCAAAAAACTTGAGAACCTTTAAGCAATAAAAGTTGTAGATCACAAAATATGACAGCAATATACATGGCCAATGGATTAATATGACTAAAAATTAGTGTCCATAAAATAAATGGACAAAGATCCAAGAAAATCTTCCAAATAATTCAACCTTAAATGATATCATAACTTGCAATTGTTGAATCAAAACTCTAATGCAGTACAATGTAAAATATGATAATGCATATATGATGGTGAAACACACTATTAAGCTAAGACGCTGGGTCTAATCAATTGTCTTCAGTAGATTGTAAGGATGTATAGTTCACGACTTACACAAAGTAAGAAAGTATAGAAAAGTATCAGCATTATTAATGTAACAATATGCATCACCAACTTCTTTAGTGGGAAAATTATCGCAGGTACATTATATCTTTTAAAGAAGGAAAAATGACATATTTGTTGAATAATATATATTTAAATGCATTTTCTATTCAAAAAAGTAAAGACTTTTCATTCTTTGATTAAGCCCCATGCCACTGTACTGCCTGTCAAACCTTCTACTACGAATAGATAAATGTTCATAATTCTTAAAAGGTGAGAGGGAATACTAACTTGAGAGTAATTATGGAAGCATAACAAAAAAATTTGGCATATTTGGTAAAGAGAGGTTACGAGGTGGGGAAGGTATGATCTCTTATAGAATCGTCACTCTCCAAATTTTCCACATTTGAGTTCATCCTGAACATCAACAGCTTCATAAGTTCTCTACAAAACTAGTCCAGGTTACATGGTAAAGTGGAAGTACGATGTTCTCAATAATTTACAAGAAGAAAATGGAAAAAGCAGTGTTCACAATAATAGCATAATATGAACTTCTCAATTGTAACACTGTAAGCAAATAAAAACACAAGTTTGCCTTCATGTTGTAGTCAGCGGCGGAGCCAGCACCTAGCGAGCTGGTGCTGGCTCCGCCAGAATCTTCTATCCACTGCTTGTCCGCCGGGAAGAGAGGGAGCCAGGAGGAAGGCAAACCGTTTTTTTTAATTGTGTTTTGGGCCTTTTTTTTTTTTAAAAAAAAAAAAAACCAATGGGCAATGACCCAATGAGCTGGATGGATAAATTAATTGAAGAAGAACCAATTGACAATTGATTGGTCCAAAAATTGTAAAACAATTTGGGAGAGAGTGGAGACTGAAGAGGAGATGACGGCTGCACCACAGGTGGAGTCGGACAGATAGCAACAATTGTCCAAACAATTTGCAGGCTCAGCAGCACAAAGCTGGCACAAGCGTCTTTGGAGACTTGGAGACACGATTGTCAGTAATGTTATCTCCTCCACCCTCCAATTTTTTATTTTTTTTAGTTTATGTCCAGACTCCGAAGTATTCACAGATAAAGGCTATATAAAATAGTGTTGACGTGATTGAATAATCCGGGGGAACAGCTGCCATAGAAAATTTTAAGAAAAATGATAAATGAGCCAAAATATTGTTTTTTTTTGTGTCATGTCTTCAATGAAGTATCGAAAGTACATAGTTTTAAGAAATGAAAAGAGTGTACCTTGATTTATTTCTGTCATCAGGCATCCAATAGTAATTCAACCATGTGATAAACTCAATGACACTTATGAGCTGGAGAATATAAAAAAACCCTGCGCCATGAGTTAATAAAAATTGACTCATTCTTCTTCATCTATCGTTTTCCTTTTATGCAATGTAAACGCGAGACAATTCTTTCAAATCTTGAATATTAGTAATGCTGATAAAGGGATATATCAAGAACTTGATTGATGGGGAATTTGGTGAATTGGGAATTTGGGGAATGAAGATTTTTTAATAGAGAAGATGTTTGACTCAATTGAACCATGTATACTCTCTTTTTTAATCAATGTAAATTGAAAAATAAATTGGGACATTTTGGATTGTATTGAATTATATTTCCATATGTATAGAATTTTTATGTGTTAGTGCATTTACATGTATATTGAAGATTTTTTAATATTATTTAATTAAATATTAATAAACGATATGTTGACATCATTATTACGATCGTTGATTGTCAACGATCAATGGTCAACTGCCCTAGCTAAAATCTGATTCTGAATTCGCCACTGGTTGTAGTCATAACCATAAGTAAAATGGAGGATAAACTTCTTTCTAGTTTCAATGTCACATGGGGGCTGAAATTTGACATTGCAAATTATTAAAAATTAGCTTCAGATTACATATTCCATTGAACTGTGAAAACGAGATGATGCATTGTTTATAATAGTTCAGACATAGAACCTACAACATAAAGTCCTTGCAGAGAATATGCTGCACTCCATGAAAAGCAGAGGCCACAGCATATGCATACCATTGTTTGGTCAATAAAAAGAGGAAGGTTAGAGAAGCTTTTTACCTATAGATACAAGTTTTAACTCATAAGAAATAGAACACTTTAAGATCTTCTCACATTTCTAGCACCCATCCAAAAGTATTCTGTCTTTAGGTCATTTTTCATTTTCAGAGAAACATTCATCCAGGTAGGTGCAATTTTCTCCAGCAAATCCTAAATAAGTCAATTTAAAAATGGTTTAAACTTTCTTAAGAGATAAAGAATCAATAAATCAGAAATGTAATGATGATATAACGTCTTTATCTCAAAATAAATCGTACACGTTCTTAGCAAATGAATATATCACCTTCAAAATCAGGTTCTTCATGGAAGCAAAAACAAAATTTGAACGTCAAGAACGTGTGGCCAAGTTGGCAAAAGGGCACTGCCTGGGAAACCAGGTTTCGCTTCAACGAGGGTTCAACCCACGCTTGAGGCATCCACCTTCTCCTTGGGGAAGATTTACTCGGCTGGTATGGTTTGTAGGTATTGTGTCAGCCCTCAGGTTTACCCAGTACGCACTGGTGGTCGAGCTCCGCTCTAAGAGTGGTCGGGCTCCGCCAGTAGCGACTGAGGGTTCCTGAGTCATCAAAAAACCAAAAAAACAAAATTTGAACATGAAATTTGCTAAAATCTTTAGAAGGTGGGAGGGAATACTTACTTGAGACTTGAGAGTGATAACGGATATGCGATTGGGGCCAAGAAATGGGCCATGATATCGATGATGATGGAGATTGAAATCTGAGATTTCCTTTTCTCTAAATGTGCTCGAAGAGAGAGACAGAGAGTGCGGATGAGGGAAGCGGCGCACATCCTTTAGAAGAGAGGAAGTTACGAATTTGAGGTTCGGGTTTTGGAATATAACTAAGTTGTGAACTGAAAAGCTTTGCGAGTAGAACAATGCTACATGTACCGAATTATTTTTACCTAATCATTTATCTACACTCACAATAAGGGGGTGGGGACCACATGTTAGGATTTTTTTATTCACGTATGCCCCGTGCGCATGTGAGAGAAGGTAATCAATTTGGTAACCCAAATTCAGTACAAATATCTTTATCCTTGTGTGTAAGAGTGTGTGTTTGATTAATATAAAAAATATCACATAGAAAAGAAAATATTTTCCTTGTTTTGAGGAAAACAAAAACTTACTCCTCCCAAAGAAATTATTTTTCCTTAAAAACAAGAAAAATTAGGTATATTTTCAAAAATTGAAAAATATTTTCAATGGAAAAAAATAGCAATCAAATGCTCCAAAGTAAAAATTTGGGTGGAAAACTAATATTTTCCATGAAAAATAAATGTAATCAAACACACCCTAAATGAAAAATGTTGGGAAAATGAAATTTTGAATGCCAAATGAAATTTTTAGAGTCAAGTGAAATATTTGGCGGGAATGAAACCATTTAAAAAAATTTATTTAAATTTGATTACTTCTATATTTTCGTTAAAATTAGATTATAACTTAAATATTAAACTTTGACACTAAATTGAATTTTATTTTTATTTAGAAGTTTTATCATAAATTAAAATATTAATTCAATTGCAACTAGAGTTGAACTCTAATTTAGTATTTAATTAAATTATCTACCCTAACACACTCTTGAAATTAGAATTAGACTCTAATTTGACATCTAATTAAAATTTGATTTTAATTAAGACCCCGTTTGAGCCAAAATATTTTCTAAGAATGCATTTTGATATAGTAGATTGATGGAGAATGTGGTTAAAAAATAAGATTTTTTTTTTTTTTTTAATTTACGTAAAATATTTTATTGAAGAATGTGTGGTTGAATAGAAGAGATAGAAAAATATATTTTAAAAAAAATGGGGATTGAACAAGGGCTAAATTGTCTCGCCCTAAAATTTTGGAATTAGAGTCGGACTCTAATTTGATTTTTAATTAATAAATTCGCCCTATAATTGTGAAATTAGAGTTAGACTCAAATTTGGTATTTAATTAAATAAACCTGCTAATTTGATTAATTGATTATTTAATTGTTTCGATCCATTTGTCTAAATTAGTTTAGATGACCTTAATTGTTAGAAACTTGAAACATATATGCATATAATATTAGATATTTTATTAGTTGATGATTATGGACTCAACAATGTGAATATGTTGAATGGTTAATTTTATTCTTGTTGTTTTATGGGTCTGCAAACTCTTATTTTTATTTTGGACCTGAGGGATCCATTGTAATTTTATGAGGCTGTGTGTTCAATTATTTAGGCTTGTGTGCGAACTAGTATAAGATACAAGTTGCAGCTAGACTAATTGAAGAAACAAGAAGGGGATCAGACCATAGAGATTGAGTATTGTATAAGTCAATGCAATACTCCCCAGGATCTGACCAATTAGTCTTTTTTATGGCTCGGGAAGACTAGATGGTAAAAGTTCATAATCGTCCACACTATTATATATATGTTTGTTTTGCATGTTAGATGTATAATAAAATATATATATAATTATTACGATGAGACATTTGTAGGATAATCCATCACTAAAATATTAAGTCATATTTATTATTTGCCTTCCATCATTACAATGAAAAACGAGAGTCCTAAATCGTCTCAATTAATTGAGTACGCTCAAAATTGGTCTATTAGGTATATGTTTGAAACAATGAAATATTAGATATTTCTTAATGATGGGTTCAACTTAACTAAAAATTTATCTTTTGTTGAGTATACTCAAGGAGATAAATTCTAGAGACACCTTAAGCTAGCACATAAGATGTGTGAAGACAAAGAATTGTCAACTTAAAGATCTGAGAGTTGTATAGAGATATAATTGATAATAGTATCTATCCAAATATTTTATTAAGGCTTGTTGAATACATTCAAGGTATTAATATAACAAATAGGATTACAGCTCACTGAAAGTCAAGTATGGATTCCATAAATTTATATGAGAGTGTCATAAATTTGAGTCAAATAGTGGGAGCATAATTAATTTGATAAAAGATCATGTTAAATTTATTGATACATTATATATATTACTCTTTTAATTTTCACCATTTACATTTGTTGAATCATGAGTAATCATATGTATTTGAGAGGCAAACTAAATGCCAACAACCAAACCAAGGTTTCTTGTTTGGCACCACAATCTGAGAATTGTTCTCAAACATGAGAAAATTTGTCATATCCTTGAATATTCCTTTACAAAGACACTTGTTGATGACTCGACTAAGGAAGATGTGGTTGCTATAATAACATAGTGATGACAATAGTTTTGCACATGTGTGATGCTTGCAACTATATCGCCTAAGTTACAAAAGCAACATAAGAATATAGATGCTAACACGAGATTTTTTATTTCAAAGAGTTGTATGATGAATGATTATGTGTGGAATGATATGAAACTTCTAAGCAACTATACTTGTGCAAAATGACAGAGGGATCTTCAGTCATTACTCAAATATTAAATGTGATTGGCATTGAGAAGTTGTCTCAATTGGATTTAGTTATGAACCACAAACTAAGTATTGACTTACTTTGCAATATCTGCTAGAGAGTTATTTATAACTAATTATAAATTTTGATATGAATTAACTCGAGTGTACACTCATTGAATTGCTGAACATGTTTAAAATTGTTAAGCTCAATATCAAAATTAGTAGTGGGCAAGCTATTAATTTCTCTAAGGGTACTAAGAGAAAGTCTAAAATGGACTTTGGGAGAGCATCTAAGATAGCTAAAACAATCAAAGTAGATAAGGGCATTATCTGATGCCCCTTAATATCATCATTGAATAAAAGGTCATTAGAAGAAAGTCTTATATTTACTTCATTAGCTTCTTGGGTATCAGATACCATAAACATCACATTTGTCTAAATATGTAGAAACTAAATAGAAGTAGACCACTGAAAAGTAAGAAGATGACTTGCACATTGAAAGTAAGCAATTGTTGCTACATTGCTTGTATGAGCATATTTCTTAACATTGCCTTTAAGTTTAGTATTGGAATTAGAGAAATATTACTTTGTACCCACCATTACTAGAGCATTAAATAATTTTCATGTTTGGACATGAACTATTTTAATGTTAAGGACAATTGTTGTTCCATTTTTTGATAAGATATTAAAGATTATGGTGAATTACAAAATGACATTTATATTCTAATTATTGAGTATTCTATAATGAGTATAGAAATTAAGAGACATAAAAGTGTGATAATCTGGATAACACATAAATCAAGCATTACCGGCTTGGTCATATAAAATGAAAATACAATTCCAAAATTACATAAAGTTGTATATTTGGGGTCAATTAATTTTGAATCATTTGACAAGTGTGAATCGTGTCTATTAGGCACAATGATCAAATCTCATTTTATTTGAAAAGGAGAAAGGTCTGCATAATTACTCGCTTAATACATAGTGATGTGTATATACCTATGTCAATTAATACTAGATGAGGTTTCTCTTCTTTCATCACATTTGCTTGCGACTATTTCAGAAATAATCATGTATACTTGATTAAATTTAAGCATGAAGCTCTTGAAAGATTAAAGAGATTCAAGCTAGAAATATAGAAACAAATAAGTGAAGGAATTCTCACATTAAGATCAAATCGAGGTAGAGAATTTTAGATTATCTAAAAGAGAATGAAATTCTCTCGTAGTGAACTTCACAACATACATTGCAGCACAACAGTGTATCTAAGATGAGGAATCGTACACTATTAGATATAGTGCAATTAATAACGAGTTATGCAAATCTCCCAAAATTATTTTGGGGTTGCAGCGTGCTACACACTAAATCGTGTCACATCTAAGTTGGTTGACAAAACTCCATTTGAGTTATAGATAGGCAGAAGCCTAACTTGTCTCATTTTAAAGTTTGGAACTGTGACGCTTATGTGAAGCGCACTAAATTCGATAAGTTTAAGTCTAAATTTGATAAATACATATTTGTGGGATATCCAAAAGAGATAATTGAATATCAATTCTATAATCCCATTAAGATTAAAGTCTTCGTCTCTGGACAAACTGTCTTCCTAGAGAAACAGTTTATTCTAGAAGATGACATTGAGAATAAAATAAAACTTGAAAAAGGTCAAGAATCCACAGATATAGTTGACCAAGTAGCTAAGCCTGAGTTTGATCTCATACCCATGCTGAGGGACATACTTTTGATCGAGAAATAGAGACTTCTGACGACACGTCAATTTTGTGTAAATCTTGTAGAATCATTCAATCTACTAAAAGGTATAAATTCATGATTATTAGTCAAGTATTATTAATCGAGGATGATGAACATATTAGTTACACAGAAATAAAGTCAAGCGTTAACTCAAAGAGATAACAAGAGGCCATAGAATCCAAGATGAACTCGATGTATGTGAACAAGGTTTAGACTTTGATCGACCAGCCTGATAGGACAGAACCCATAGGTTATAAATGAGTTTACACAAAAAGGTCAACATGGATTGAAACTTCCATACATACAAAACGAGGCTAATAGCAAAAAGTTACAACTAAAGACAATGAGTTGGTTTTGATGAAACCTTCTAGCACATAGACATAATAATATCTCCATGAAAGATATAGGAGAAGCAGCTTAATCTATAGAGATAGATCTAGAAAATTGCATAACTCATCTCAATCTATAGAGATAAAATCTTGAGAAGATTTTATATGAAGAAAATGAACTGAGAGTTCATGAATACACTGATGCTAACTAGTAGTCGGACTATAATGATAGCAAATCTCAATCAGGATACTAATTTACTCTTAACCAGTGCATTGGAAATGTTTCAAACATGAAATAACTGTTGATTCAATAGCGTAAGTCTTATATACTATTGCTTTAGAAGCAATAAAAGTTCTGGCCTGGATCAAAAAGTTCATTAATGAACTTATAATAGTTCCTAACATTGTTGATCACATACATTTGTATTATAATAACAATGGAGTCATCGTGCAAGCGAATGAACTAAAGTCTCATCAATCATCCTATCATATATTAAGGCAGTATCATCCCATCAGATAGATAAACAAAGAAATGATATAAAGAAAGAACGAATTCCTACAGTTGAAATTATTGCAGATCCATTACAAAGAGTTGTCACAGTATAAACATGATTGTCGTGTAAACTCTTATGATATTAGATACATAAATGATTGGATCTAGTGCAAGTGAGAGTTTGTAAGTGTTATGTCCTAAATCCAATCAACTTTGGACATAAACACTTTTAATAAATAATTAATGCAATTTTATGGCAAATCAATAATTTATATAAATTAAATAATAGAGTCCGTAGATTCAAATCCTAATAATTTGTTAATTACAAAGAGTTGTGATTGAGAGATACAAATTATATGTGACTGAATTTTAAATCATCTATAGTCGTGAATAATAAAGAGACACGGATATCATTATTACGAATGGACCATCACGTGTGGCATTTCTTACTTGTGAAGTAAGTAACTGATCGCACAAGTTAAAGTGTGGTGACACTTAAATGAACACGTGGATATTTTTGTTATAGAACAAAACAATGGAGACTCATTGGGGAGATTCCACATGGATAACTATATAAGTGTGAGTGGTTAATCTCTAACATTCGGTGGTGAAATTTGCCATTTGACTTGAGATTATCATAATGTTTTATTATGAATGATTAATAGATGATTTATCACTTTTAGATAGTAAGAGATTATGATCTACATTTCATCCAATTAAGTTGATAATGAAATCATTGGCTAATGTGTACTCATAAATCGAAAAAGAGTTTTTGACTTACATTGACTTTATAGTGGGATAAAAAATATGACCGATAATTGAAATTGACACATATCCATATCTTATAATCAATTAGATCATATTGACAAAATGATTAATTCCATAGTAAACGAATGAGTTTGATTTTGTTATACCACGTGACATTTTTCGGTTCATGTATTGCTCTGACACATTGCTAGATGTCAATAGGTGGTGAAATTTGTCATTTGACTTGAGATTATCATAATGTTTTATTATGAATGATCAATAGATGATTTATCACTTTTAGATAGTAAGATATTATGATCTACATTTCATCCAGTTAAGTTGATAATGAAATCATTGGCTAATGTGTACTCATAAATCGAAAAGGAGTTTTCGACTTACATTGACTTTATAGTGGGATAAAAAATATGATCGATAATTGAAATTGACACATATCCATATCTTATAATCGATTAGATCATATTGACGAAATGATTAATTCCATAGTAAATGAATGAGTTTGATTTTGTTATACCACGTGACATTTTTCGGTTCATGTATTGCTCTGACACATTGCTAGATGTCAATTTGTGACGACGAATGTGAATTAGTGATAGATTAAAATGTGTGTTTTAATTTATCAATTTTAATTAGATCGAAATATTAATCACGTCATTAGGTATCGTGATTGAAAACCTAATGGATCACATACAAAAAGAGAACTAGAAGAATGATATTAATCAATTAATTAATTGACAAGTGTTGGATACTTAATTAATTGGATTGCTTGTTAATAGGCGAATTAATTAATTTATAGACCAAATTTAATTAATTGAATAAATTAAATATTGAACTGAATTAAGTTAAGAAACGGGCCAAGTCCACTTGGACTTATATAAATAGGTTTCTAGAGTTTGAAAAATCAATAGAGAATATAATTATTCTTGCTAGCACAAGAAAAGTAAAAATCCTAGTTCTCTCAATCTTGTCCCATTGTGGATTTTCATTGGAGGTTGAACAATTGGATAGCTGTAGATTGCAGATCATGATTGTTCAAGTTCAAGAAAAACAAAGGAGTTTGTAGAATTCAATAAATATATAATTTCTATCACAATTTCTATCTAAACATATGGTTGTTGAAACAACAAATCAAGCAGTTGTTGAAACAAAATTAATTGGTTGTCTATACTAATTTTTAACGACTATTTCTTTCGCTGTTGAAATGAAAGACAACTAAAGTTTGGTTACTTTTATTGTATTTTAACGAAAAAAATAGTTATTAAACAACCACACAATTGGTTGTCGAAAAAAGAATCGATTGTCAATATAAACATTTTACGAACAGTTATTTAGTTGCTAAAATAATACATTTAACGACCAAATATTTTTTAGTCGTTGAATACAATCGTCAACACCTATTTCCCGACCAATGAACAACCAACTTATTTTGGTCGTTGAATGTGAACAACAACCAAAAATACATTTTACGACCATTTATATAGTTGTTGAAGGTTATATTTTAGTAGTGACAAAGCAAATCTTTGATAGAAATTGAAATTTATTTTATTTTTTACTGTGCATAATTAAGTAAATTCTCAACACCTATTGTATCATAGGAGTGGAACAATTTTTCGAAATAAAGGAATGGAACTGAACCTTAACGAAGATGGACAATTGCGGTTCCATTTTTCAATTGACAACAAAAGATGGGCAATGATTAGATGTATATCTGTTCAGATGTTGAACACAAGTGACAGACAAGTGTTCGATTTTCCATATGACATTCAGCATGCACAATATGTTGAATCTCATCTAAAAGTTCAAGATGTTGTATTCAAGATGCATCATTACGTTTAGGTAAATTTTATTTATCTGTCACAAACCTAGCACATGCGCAATTTTCAATATCATGAGATTTCTCTAGTTCATGCCCCTATAGATGCATTGATTAATTTTTCTCTTGTTTTGAAATTACTATTTTCCAATTCCCATCCTATTTGAATTTCTATGAATCCTTTTTGGCTGAAGAGTCGGAAAATGAAAATTATTATTATAGGAAGGATTATTCATAATATTCAATAGGTAATTTTTTTTTTCTATTTTGTTCTCTGTTTTTCTTTTAGGGGGGGTTTAAGGCAATGAAATTTTATTATAGAGTCTATTGAGGACTTTCTTTTCAGGTCTATAAAATGAATTTGATAATCTATCTCGGAGCATGTTTAGCGAAGCGAAAAAGTTAAAGGCACATGAAATTAAAAGTAACTTTTACTTATTAAGCTTTCTTTAATAGTTAAACACTATCAAATTAATAGTTAATCCTCGTATTCCATTTTTTTTTCCTGTCATCTGGCTGTTCGCAACGACATTCATTAATAAATCTACAGTTTGGACTTCCAATAAAAAAGGTGAGCAATTGAAAATATGTAAATTGGATTAAAAACAGCAGTGAGAATTAGTGAGATTTCACTTGTCACTCACTCTGTCTTTTATTATCATTTCATTTAATTAAGGGTCCGTTTGATAAAAAAATATGGAATTTGATTGAAAAGAAAACGAATTGCAGGGAATTGAATTGTCTAGAATTTGCTTTAGATGGAATTATAATTAATGGTGTTTGATTGGTATAATTTTTCACCCGACAAATTTTTACGTTTTGCTTTGTTTTTACACAAATTGTCAATTAAATAAATAATTTTTTTTACTATTGACTTTGGAATGTGTTTCAATTAGTAAAAAAAAAAATTGTCGATCAAAAAGCTCGAAAACATTTTCCCACCAAAGTGGTGAGAAAATGTTTTCCAACTTTTGTGCATCAACAACTTGTACCTTGGAAAAGGGTGGAAAACATTTTTCCTAAAAAAAAAATACCAATCAAACACGTGAATAGTAAAAATTAGGAAAATGTTTTCCATTTTTCCTGGAATTTTAGCGCAATCAAACGGACCCTAAGGGTCCATTTGAAAATGGTGGATGTTTTCTTTTTCCATACTTTAATTTTGGTGTTTGATTATATAGTTTTTCCA
Organism: Osmanthus fragrans; assembly: GCA_019395295.1. NCBI lineage: Eukaryota > Viridiplantae > Streptophyta > Magnoliopsida > Lamiales > Oleaceae > Osmanthus > Osmanthus fragrans. The sequence goes on from CM033356.1 coordinate 26,205,501, forward strand.
TGGAATTCATTTTCACCCATTTTCTAGATATAACCATTTAAAGCACATTTTTCACCTTTTTATTTTCTTATGGTTTTGGTGGAAAAGTGTTTTCCATCCTTTTTTTTTTTTTTTTTTTTTTTTTACTATGGAAACATATTTTAAATTCAATAGTAAAAAATTTATCTATTTAATTGACAATTTACATGAAAAATAAAGTCAAACGAATACAAAAAAATTTCAAAAATTTTTTAAATTTTTTTTTTTTTTTTTTTTTTTTTACTTTTTGGCAATCCAAACAAATTTTAATATAGATTGTAAAAACAATTATTCCAAAAAGTAATAATTTGCATGAAAAACAAAGTCAAACGAATTAGGTGAAAAATTATACCAATCAAACACCATTAATTATAATTCTCTCTAAAACAAATTATAGGCAATTCAATTTCCTGCAATTCGTTTTCTTTCCACCCAAATTTCACCCTTGCAATCAAACGCACCCGAATAGAAAATCTGAGTTCGTCGAAGTTAGAAATGTTGAGTTGGACTTAAATCACCTTTAGGCCTTAGGGTTCGTTTGATAGCAAGAGTGAAATTTGGGTGGAAAAGAATTGAATTGCAGGAAATTGAAATTTTTGGAATTGTTTTACTGGGAATTGAATTAAAGGTGTTTGATTGGTATAATTTTCCACATTTCTATTATAATACGTTTGACTTTATTTTTTTATGTAAATTGTCAATTAAATGAATAAATTTTTTTACCATTAGGGGACAAAATATGTTTAGATTGTCAAAAAAAATTTATTTTTTATTTTTACGTTTGGCTCTGTTTTGCGTGAAATTTGTCAATTAAATGGATAATTTTTTTTTTTACACTTTATCTTAAAATTTGTTTCTATTGTTAAAAAAAAAAAAAAAAAAAAAAAGGTGGAAACCAATTCCCACCATATAGCAAATCATTTAATTCCACGAAATCACGCTTCAGTGGTTGTACCTTGAAATTGGGTGAAAACCAATTCCATGAAAAAAAAAAAAAAAAAAAAAAAAAAAAAAAAAAAAAAAAAGGCGTTATCAAACGAACAAAAAATGAAAGTTGGAATTCGATTCCAACTTCCAGAGAAAATTTTGGCGTATCAAACACGCCCTCACTTCAATATATTCAATTGCCAGCGTGCAATTCCAAAGTATTTGTATTTGAACCATCTTTTGATTTTTTTTCCAGGGTATGAATGGGATCTCTAATGGCCTTGTTCTAGCATAAACAAGCCGGCCATAGACCAAAGCCAACTAGGCAATGGCCTAGGGTCTCAAGATGTCAAGAGCCTCAAAAAATTTGGAATTTTACCTTGCAAGGAAAGTGAAGGCATGAACAGATACTAAAGTATGAGCACTTTATCACTGTTTTTGTTGAAAGATTCTGATTACAGAAGAAGTTACATTGTAGTTTGAACCTACGTCTTGTTCATTTTCTTGATGGTTGTGTTGTCACAAATGGTGAAAGTCCTTTGAATTAGTTGTAAAAATTGGGGAATACATGTCTGTTGTGAAAATAGTAAACCCAGTGAATTATTTTGCAACAGGTGCCTTTTGAATCTGGCACATTAAGTAATATAATTGTGCAAAAAGCATACATCATATTCCAATGTTATGAACTCTTCATTCTATGCTTTCCAGTACAATCTTTACTAACAAAAAATGTGAGACTCCTAACCTATTACTCAGTATATAAGACCCTCAAAATGAGATGTTTATTAAAATGAATTTTAAGTATTCAAAATTGTTAAATGAAAAAAAAAAAAAAAATTAGAATAATTGAAAAATATAACATACACCAAACTAAAATACAGAATTAGAGTAATTTGCTTACTAATTTTGCTCTCTCTCTTTTTCAACCATATATTTTTCAATAAAATAATATTACACGTAAATTTAAAAAATTTCCTTATTTTTTAAGAATAAAGCTCCTTGTATAGAAGAGGTTGACAAAAGAGTTTGACATCCACTCACATGTGAGTGAGTCCCGTGTAAATAAAAAAAATCAAAAAAAGAAGTGAGGTTTCCCATTATGAGTATTCTGTCAACTTTTTCTGTACGAATAGCAAAGTTGATTTTTTAACTACACATTTTCCATTAATCTGATATTTCAATGCATTCTTACAATAAAATGGGGTAAATATTATGTTAGTCTAATCTCTAGATTTGTGAACGGTGTTTCATTTTGTTACTCTGTCTTTTGAATTATACAAAATTTTCATTGGCATATAAATATGTTATTTATTTAAATATTCAAAAAATACGTAAAAAAAAGTATATTAAAAGTCATCATTATAATTAGTTGTCTAGTGCCTTAAAATTTTTAGGATCGACCCTGAGTATATATCAGAGTGAATTATGTTATGAGTTTAAGTTATAAAATCTATTTTAACAAAAAAGTGGACATTATAACCCCATGTCGACCGTGGGCATTAGATCATTCTATATATTTTGAAGCACGTGTTCTTATTCAATGTAAAGAGCGTCTAATTTATAAAAGCACGTTTCTTAAAAGAGCATTTCTAGTGTCAAAAACTAAATGTAAAAAATAAATATAAATAAAAGAAGAAAAAAGAATTAGGTGTCGTCTCTTGTTGTGCCTGTAATTATAAAATATTACATGTATAAAATATATTGTTACAATTTCATACCATATATTTGAGTATTACAATGTACTTAACATTTATTTGCACTTATATGACTTCAAGCATGAATTATTCGTTTCTGAAATCACGATATCCGTTGTTATTACTTTTTACCAATAGAATTAGTAACCACAAATCCGTTGTTAATTTGAGGATCGCTGATAGTTAACAACAGATTGTGTCGTAGGTAAAGAGTTAGTTATCCACGGAAATTCTGTTGATAAAATTTTAATCATTACCAATCGACTTTTCGTTGATAAATGTCTACCATTACAATTAGTAAAAATCAATGTTGTAAATAGTCGTATAAGTGCGAGGCGTGGCAAAAAAAATATAAATTTTTTATTTATTTTATTGTTATTATTATTTATTTAATAATTATAAATTTTAACTTTTAACCAACTGAATTGAAAGGCCCAAAAATTTGTTTAACCACTTATTGGACCACAGATTTATAGAGTGCAACTCCAAAGACTTTGGTGTGAACTTTCAGTGTGGGATAAAAATTCCTTTGATTAAGCTATAGTGTATTTTACCTTTATTTTAGGTATAGTGTATTGTACTATTGTATAAACAATTATTTATATTGTATTACCCTTCAACTATGTATACTTAATAGGTGAATGATTTAATTTTTTAATTATTAAAATTGATGAATATCATTCGATTTTTCATAGATAATGTGAATTAATCTTCGCCTACGAAATTTTCGTTGGTGGAGAGGTTGATTTTTTTTTTAAAAAAAAATCATAATTACCCTTCTCCTACGGATATTCCATAGGAGAATGTTTGAATTTTTTAATTATTAAAATTGATTAATATTGGCAACTGTAATTTCGTTGGTAATATGAACTACTCTTCACCCACAGAAAATCTATATGTGAAAGGTTGACACAGTTTTTTTTTTTTTTAAAAGTTGAATTACATCACCGACGGAAATGCTGTTGGTAAATGGTACGTATATTAAACAATAACATTAGGCATGAAATATCTGTTGGTAGAAAGCTATATCTTTTACCAACAAAAATTTCGTTTGTGATTTTCGTAGTTAAAAGTCTAATACTTTTTACCAACGGATACAATTCGTTGATAAGTATCCGTAGGTGAAAAACTGTTTTTTAGTAGTGTGATTACCATTACAAATTATATTAGTTACAACAATTGGTACCTACAATGCTAACATGAGTTAAAATCAAAAGTTATAGTCTTTATTGTTACTAAAGATATACGCACATTAATAATAACGTTCAAATATAGATTGAAGGAGAAATTTTTATGAATCCAATTAGAAATTCATGTCCTGGTACGAACAAGTGGTGAGCGAGGAATCGGAGAGTGAGGGGACATCATACGAGGTGATAAGGAAGTTTCATAATATATTCTTGAAGGAGAGCTAAGCGTGAGATTCTTGTGCCGTCGCTTGTTCTTTACTTGTGAATCAAGTTCCTTAATGTTTGCCACAAACATTCGAATTCTTTGAAGAGCAATTTCCATTGTCTCATCATCCATATTAGCAAAGCAAACCCTAAACCACCCGGGCTCGTCACAGTGAAATGATGATCCTGGAGAGACATTGACCTTCACGTCGTTTATTATTACTCGCCATAGTGTAATTTCACCTTCAAATGTAGGTTCTTTGAGCAATGGACGCAAATCCATCCAACAAAAAAGGCCAGCATTGCTTTTTAAGCATTTTATTCCAACTTCTTCCAGTCCAGTGGTAAAGCTTTTGTGCCTCTTTCCAAGCCTGTTCGAGCTTTCTGTTAAAAACGTTTTGATGAATTCCTCATCGGCCAACATTGATGCTAGCAAATGTTGTGTTTGGGACGAGACTAATCCAAAGCTCGACATTTTTCGCCCACAATTCACCACTGTATCATTGTACGAGTACACTGTCCCCACCCTGAAACCTGGAATCCCCATGTCCTTCGACAAACTATAGACAATGTGAATTAAATCACGATTGCATTCCACTTCTTCAATAATTTCCGAAATACTTACGAAATTTGGAGCTCGAAAAAATGGTGGCTGCATATATTTCATCACACACCAGATGAATTTCCCTTTCATTTATAAATGTTACCAGGCTTCTTAGTATGTCTCTGTCCATAGTGGTGCCTAATGGATTCGACGGGTTTGCTATGATAAGGCCTTTCACTTTGATGTTGGCTTTTCGGGCTTTCTCATATGCCTCTTCAAGAGCTTGTATCGTAATTTGAAAATTGTTTGAGCTTTCACTGGCAATAGGTAGTAGTTTCACCCCAGTTCTCCAGCTCAAGTCCCTGTCAAATCTGTAACCATCAAATGTCAAACTTATAAGCAATATTGATGTTAACCATACTATGTAATATATGAGGCCTGATATATTTCTGTTCCACGTCTTGGAAAATTTTCATGTTAATCACTTATGTCCCAATCTCTATATAAGCGAGCAATAATAGAAAGTAAAAACAAGAAACAAGTAACGTGCACGCAAAAAAATATTTAGAGTGGTTCATCAGGTAGTCAAATCCTAGATTATACAGTTCTCAATTTAATGTTTGGTATCTATGCACTCAAGTCCTCTATAAATTGAACCACTTGTACACAAATTTGTTGAAGTAACTCAAAAACATTCCACTCTATACAAAAATTGCTGCTATTAGTCTAAATTCATTCATTTCATTGAATTTTCGATAATTGGTTATATGTACTTACGCCGGATAATAAGGTGAAGGGACCAAAAATGCATCTCCAGGATCAGCCAAACAAAACATTAACAGCTCATTAGCTCCAGTGGCTCCACCAGCCATCACTATGCGGTCAGGATCAAAGATAACTCTACCGCCTCTCACCTTTTCCATAAAATTTGCCACAGCCTAAAATAAATCAAGAGAACGAACGCCTTAGTGTCATGAATTAAGCAGAACAACAACAACAAAATTCATGTAGACGACTCCATATTTTCATACTTTTCTAAATTCAGTCAAGCCATGATAATCTTGAAAGATGGCAATGTCCTTGAATGCGTTAACTCCTTCGCTAGTACATATTGATGCTCTGGGATTTTTCTTAATCCAATCCTCAACCAAGTCGAAAGAAAGCTGCAAATTATAATGATGAGAAAAATCAGAAAGTAAGCTCAAGACGGCAAAATTCTTTCCCTCTATAATAAAAGCTAAGAAATCATTCTAGAACATCAATAATACCTGATTTTCAGCGAGGCCCATTTGGATAACACCATTAGGGTTTTGAGTAGGATGAAAAGGGTTATTATCATATGCTTTCCATCCATCAAAATAAGGAGAATTTTCTCCATGCTGATCATTTGTGGCTAGCTTGGACAAAAGGTGGCTATTCTTAAACTCCATTTTCACTTCAATTACAAGTAGAGAGAGTACTATTTATGTATAGGAGTGAGCACTGAAAAGTTGTTGCTTTGAAGAATGATATGTCATACACAGCAGGTATATATAAGCATTGAATGAGGAAAAATAGACAGAACGTTCAAAAGTTTGAAAAAACAAGGTCATGTTTTTAGACAAAGAATTCGATTTCCACATTACTATTCTTTTAGTAATTATCCATCGTAATTGTTTGCGTTGATGGGGAAGACGAAACGAATTGATCAGTTTTCCTTTCTGGGTATTGATTTTTCTATCTACGTGCATGGGTTGTTGGTAATTTTTGATCCTTATTAATTCTTGATGTTAATTAAAAGTATCCCTCTTAGTTATGATATGTCAACTACCATTTATGGAGACAAATTTGTGAAATTAAGTTCATGTATAAGGTACGTATTCAAAAAATTATTTGTATGGTTGATAACGATGTTTCAAACTTAACTTTCATTTTGTATTTTAGAGATAGACGACATGCATAATGAATATGGATGAGCTGATATATAACTTCTTTTAAAAAGTGAATAATTTGAGATACATGTTGTAAAATTCTTCAAGATTATAAATCATATATTGTATATTATCTTTATATTTCTTATTTTTCTGTATAAATCTATAGTTTCTTGCCTGAATTTGATCTTGCAAGTAAAATTTCTTAATTACGTAATCTTCCATAGTTTGGACTCGTGTTCAAAGAATATAAAGAAAGTGTCACAAACCAAAATTTTGTAAATATATATATATAAAATACACCGACACTCAAGCAACAAGAGTTCCTCCGTCAGGTGGAATACATATGCTTAAGATGCACATGCAAAATAAATTATTGAGCATTAGAAATGAAAGTTAAATCAAAAGTGGAATTTAATTGTAGTAAAACTTATGAACAGTGAGAAAAGTGGAGAGAAGAATTGATTGTTCTCAATTCTGACTTTTGAGAATATTCCAGATAATTACTAGAGAATAAATATCAACTAATTAAATTTTTATTTTTTTTTTTTTTTTTTTTTTTTTTTTTTAAGAAAAGAAGGGCGGCACCTCCGAGGTTTAAATTTTTATTATTGTATACCGATGAAGTCCACAAAAGTGTGTTGATTAAAGGGCGTCCATATATATCTTTACGTGTTTTTCTTTGCTGAGTACTGGGAATTTCTTATTTTTGGCTTCCTGCTGTCAATGAACTCAATCTGTACAGTTTTCATATAATCTAAAATTTGACAAGTTTGAAACACGTTATTTTTATCAGTGGTGAGGATCATATGGGACAGTTGGCAGGTCATTTCATGTGATTAATGCACTGCACCCACCTAGTATTATTGTTTTTGTTGCTTGGATCTTGGCCTCCATACGAGTATTTTACGAGTTCTCCTTTTGTGTTTGGATATAATATGTTTGCTCAACACGATACGAGTACATGCCATTTGTGATGCATTTTTCACATAGAAAATATTCAAACTGGAAGAATGTTATTTTCAGAAGAATTGTAATTTTTTAAATTAGCTTTTCAAATGCACTTTAAATCGCATCATTTCGATATCGAAAGTGAAAGAGAAAGTTATAATGAAAATACTGACGACTACTTAGAAATCACTCGTTGGCCGCCGGATAAGCGCTCGAACGACGGTGTTATCAAGAAAACCTTAGGTTCTCAATTTTTGTTGATTTTCTAATTCTATTCAACCTCAAACACTTCATATTATATATATACCAAAGCCTATATCGTTCCAACCGCAGTTCGAATCATTATTTTACATTATAGAGCATTTATTTGAAAATCTAAAACACATTCTATTGATTTCTTGATTCAACCCCAAGATCTTTGATTATTGAATTCATCCCAAATATTGTTATTGGTTGAGCCCTTATTTAGTCAAGAAAATATACTTTGACATCAAATATAAAAATCATATATTTCTTGCCTTGGCCATAGATCGAAACATAAAAGACAAATCAAACATCAAACAAAATTCTGCATTTACCTAAGCCTTCAAAGTTTTGAAGTTAGAGAAGAGACACTAGGAATTCCAGTGCACCGAAACGAGTATTTTTTTTTTTTTTTTTGGTAATTCACATGGAAAGAAAAGTAGTCCAAAGTTACTGGGAAGTGCGAGTCAGACAACCAACGAAATTCCTTAGTAATTTACAAGTTAGGTGATAATAGTTAGCTAAGGTTTAACAGTGTCTAAACTAATTGTGAGTTAACTTTTGTAGTGAATTTTACTAGCAGTTTGCTCGAAAGTTTTTGTTCCTGAGAAGGGATTTTCCTTCGTGATCATGTCTAGTGTTATTTATTGCTTTTATTCAAATGTTTATGCAATTGTTTAAACATAAGATTTATTGGATTGATCGCCTTAATAATGGTCTAGAAACAATAAATTGTGACTTGTTGCCTTTTTATTGTGTTAATTCTGCATATTTGCGTCAAAATAATATCCACCATTTACGTTACAGCCCAACCTAACCCAACTTAAACTATTTGAGTATAATTCTGAATATCAACAAGCCTAAAAGCAATGATCGAACCCGAAAATGAACCAACTCACACTGTGACCTAGCACAAATTATTATTACTATTTTTATTTTCATTTTGGTTAATGTGTTCAATATTAGGAAATTTTTAAGTATTTATTATTTCCTTGTTGAATATAATTGTTTTCCAAACAACAATTTTTTTTTTTTTTTTTTAATTTGCATGTTCTTTCATTGTGGAGATTATGTTGAAGTATCAACTATTTTATCAGAAAATAACTCTAGCGTTTTACACGAGTCTTTCCGTGTTCTTTTTTGTTTTTAAAACATGTTAAAAACTACCAGATTTTAAGCTGCAAATCCCAAGTGAAACATGTCAGGATATGATCGAAAGTACAATTGTTAGGATGACTTTCTTTCCAATATTTAGGAAAAAATAGTTATCAGCTTTGATCAATTGCTCCAAGAAAATGGCTTCTTTTTCTTCTTTCACTTCAATGCATTCACACTGAATCTTTCCAACATTTCTTTGTCGTTACGAATTAAAGTTTATGTTTAAGTTAGTTAAGTGAGGACGACCTCTAAAGTCATCGGATTTTCAGTCTTGCACATAAATTCTGTTTCTATCATTAATGTTCAGCTTTTTTTTCAACAATCGATGATAGAAATCAGTATGTTTATCGGAACATTTCGACTATGCTGTCACCTCATCATCTACCCAACTCGATATATTATTACATTGACAAACTAAAAGATATGTTTAAATTGTTGTTGTTTCATATTTTATGATTTTGGCCGCTAGTTAATATAAATTCTTTCACTGATGGTTACTTACTTGGACATCATATTACTAATTTTCTGCTTAAACTGTCATCAAACGTCAATCTACTTTCGAGTTTTTCACACACACGTTTCATTTCAGTTATTTGATTACATTTTTCCATTTAACTATCACGATAATTGAAAAACTTATTCATCTAACTAAACTCATTTTGATACTGCAACTCTAGAATTCCTATGTTTCATGTATATAATATTTCTTTCGCCACGAGTACTGAAAAGTATTAGATAAAATGTCTGAAACTAATTTCATAAGCAATGTGACAATTGCTGAAAATTGATAATATAAATTAGAAGATAGGACTTAAGAAACTATATATTATTTTAAAAATAATTGAGTTTGTAATTACATGGCCATGACTCACACCCACTGCACGCCTAACCTCACAATCAGGGTGGACACAAGGGTGGCATGGGGTTACATGACCCCCCAACTTTTGGGCAAATTCCTTTTTAAAAAATAAATAAATAAATCTATATTTTTGTCTCAATTTCAGAAGTTATTACAGGAGGTCAAACGAAATCGAAATATTGCATTCTTAATATCATTTCGAAGTGCTCAAGGCCTAATTTTCTGTGACGCTAATGGCATGCTAAATGGTCAATCATTGCAAATGTTATGACTTATCAAAATAGATCACTCAAAATTTATATTTCAAAAATTTCAATAATATGCTAACTATAAAAATTTTCGACGATCACGTGCTAACCAAATCCACAAATCGCCTATATCATCACGAAACTTGTTTCGAGAACTATATCATAGACATATCGAATGGTCCAAATAGGTATCGAAAATAGTTTAATTTTACTATAATCTTAAAAAGCGTCTAACTCCTCTTTTTTTTATTTTTTAAATTATGTCATTAACATTTATTATTTTTGCGCGACAAATTTCTCAATATAATTTATATTATTTTATTAAGAAAATTTACATGGGGTATGACCTAAAAAAAATTCCAAATTTTACATCCGAAAAGATCATACCCCATGTAAATTTTTATATGTGAAATTCAAATGTAAATTTACATAGGGTATGATTTTTTTGGATATAAATTTTTGGACGTATAATTCCTTACGACTTTTTTGTAAATTTGATTGCGCCCCCTTATTCAAAATGTTTGTGCCCGTCAATGTTCACACTATTAGTTGAGAGAAAAAGTCAAATATAGAAACAAGGAGTCATTAATTTGGTCGTAATTATGTCATATTCGAGCCTAAAAAGGTTATGGCAAAAAAAGAAATTATAGTGCAATAAAATAAATATATCATTTTTATAGATTAATTTATCTTAAAATTATATGTTTGACTTCGACATATTAAAAAGTCCAATAACTTTACTTGTCTGTTCATATCTTTAATAGTTGGAGTACAAGCGCAAAATGTCGTTGGATTGGTCAGTGGCGCGCCAATCGTTTTTTATTATCGGATCAAAAGTCAAGTTATAAAAATTTTCAAGTAACGTAACATTAATGAAAACAATTCAATACGTTACTACAACAGTTTTCTACGCATACTTGAAAATCTTCGTGTAATTACATTAATATCAATCTTATCAAATACATCGTCCTCAATATACATAATTATACTCCAATCCAATGGTGTAGTTCAAACCGTGGGTTGAGGGTTGAGGAGTCAGATATTGAGGTAGAGACAAAAACGTGGTAAGCGGTCAACGTCGGTGCTGGTGAGTTGAATGGGAAAAGGCAATTATTCTTTGGTAGAAATGGCAAACTTTGGTTTTGGAAGAAGATCAGTTGGATTCAGGGTTTGACAGGATTGGGATACAAAAAGTGAAGGAAAAAAAAAAGTCGTGCAAACAGAGGTAGAGTGAAAGAAATATATAAATATTAAAAAATGAAATTTTCTGTGGGGTCAGCTACCCCACTTGATCCATGTAAATCCGTCCATGGCGTTGATGAGTGTGTAGTTTCATGCTATCTTTGTTCATACAAGTTTATTTTAAAAAAATTTAAAATAAAAATTATCGAGTTAGAATCATTGAGAAAGGTGCCACCAAGTAAGATCAAGTCCAAATGGATGAGTACTAGGTCGAAACAAAGTTCATTAGACATGAATAGACACAGATGAATCATCATAACATTTCAATCTTGACCTTTAGATAAAGCATTACCTAACCTGAAAGGCTTAGCTCGAGCTAGACCATTGCTATAAACAGACACTATTCCTTCCATTCTCAACTATTACAACTAAAAATTCCAATACTTCCTTAAATAATCACATCTAAAAGCTTGAACGATTGGAAGGAAGAAAATTTTATATATTTAAAAAATGTCTTCAACAAATTTCAAGTATGATACTCTTGATCTATCAAATTGCTTATGGTAAAATATAAAATCAAATAGCCACATGAAATACAATTTACAATTGCTCAAAGCTCATGTACTGAATCGAACTCAGGACGACTAGTATCAAAATGTATGTGCAAGTACTAAACATTGTAGCATTGAAATTTGGAGTACAATAATCAATTATTTTGCATGCATTTTCCAACTTAATTTTTGTAAGCACATTTTGCAAATCAATTTGGGTTGCGAAGGGAGTTTGAACAAATTTTTCACATTCCAACAAACAAACCATGCGGTTAGAAAAACAAAATCAAACCATGCCAGGCACTTTATTCGAAGTAGTGACCAAATGGTTAACAATCGATTCAATTGGTATTAGTGATGAAACATCAGACTTATTCTCTTTTTTGTTAAGTGCTTTTGAGTATCCTTCCTTGATCGAAAAAGCCTAGTACAATTCTCAAGAAGCCTTTATCAACGGCGAGAGGAGAGCTGCTATCGGTATTGGAAATGTCCTTAATTCCTCGATTCATTCCGTGGCACGAAATCCATCATTGACTAAACAAATATTTGGTTAGATTAATATACTGATACTGTATAAAATAGGAAAAATTGTCAATTGCCAAATTTTTTTAATGTTAGATTTTGAAAATTATCGAAACGTTGTAGAATGTGCATAAATCGTGTCATTATAAAAAAAGAAGAAGATAATCGTTAAAGAAAATTTTGTCGCATACGCGATATGGAATGTGGCCAAATAAAATGGTTTAAAAAGATAACAATATCATATATCCATAATTAAACTCGTTAAGGATGTGCGGATGTCTTTGATATATATATTCAAACTTATAAGTAGATTTTTGAAATTTTTCTAACATCCTCTTAGGTTTACACAAGTGTCTAAATGGACCAAGGGACAAAAATATTTCAAAGTGTCTAGATACTTTCAAAACTATAAAAAATAATAATAATAATAATAAGTAATCTTCTTGTGTGAGCTTCCAGATTCATTCTCGTAAAGGGCATACAACGACAAAATTTTATTCCAAGCAATGACTAAATATGATTAAGAATTAAAACGAAAAATTCGATCATGTTGAATAGTTAAGCAAGGTTTTTTGTTTTTCGTGCTAGAAACTGTTCGGTCTTCTAGATGGCATATGGCATCCAAATTATGTTTACTAAAAATTGGTTGAACTCCAACCTTGAGGATCCTCCACCGCTCCGTCTCTAGAGCATTGTGAAGAAAGTAAATCGCAGGATGTGCCTCAGCAGGCCAGGGTACAAAAGGTATCATACTGGTGCTCACAAAAAGTCAAATTCCAAACCTTGTAAGAGGTAGGAATCGAATCCATAAATTATGTTTACTCATTTAACTAATGAGTGCTGAAGATTGTCATTGTCACTTATCCTCTACTATTATCTCGATATCCATGCATCAACCACCCAAATATCAGTATGTATCTAGAGCGACTCAAGTTTGAACATGGCTGAAAGTAACCTTTGGAAAGGTACTTTTTGTGAAAAAAGGCTCTTACCAGATTGTCATTGAAACGTCCCATTACATAGTGGCCAATGTTATTGTTTATCAAAGACCTTATACATGCACATGCATGTGCATCTTATTTCGCCATCACAAGTTGTCTCCAGTCCAAAGGCATATAGCTGGATAGATATTTCTCTTGTTTAGAATTAGTAGTTTGCACTTTGCACCGCCTTTCAGATTTAATTTGCTTGGATTGAAAAGGCGAAGGCAAAGGCAAAGTCAAAGCAAAATTAAAACTGACATTCAATAGGAAGGATTATTCAAAGCAGTAAATAGGTTTAATCAGAATTTGTTGATGACTTTTCTTTGAAGTTAAAATTCAATATCAAATTTCAATTCATAATATTAAAAATAAAGCATAGTGTACAACATTGTTGACAACAATGGTTAGCAATCATGTGTTGTCAAAATCTAAACCATGCAGAAATCAATTTTTTAAAATGGATGAATATGATGATGTCAAGCAGGATATTGTCAATCATGATTGTACATATAGCATGATTCATAATACTAACCCATGTCAGAAGAGGTGCAAGTCAAAAGTTCTCGATGACCTAATGTAGGTGCCGGAGGTACAATAAACTTGGCCAAAATGACATCCGAAGGGCTCAACACACAATTTGACTTGAACATATGAAAAAGTCCTATAATTTTACTTGGAGTTCAAACACATCATGTTGGGTTGGTGTGTGTGTGTGTGTGTGTAGCTTTATGCTATCTTTGTTCACACAAGATTCTTTGAGCAATTTTATCGAGGTAGAATTGTTAAAGTCAAATTAGATAACACAATTAAATATAGGGAACAATACATAAATAAGGTTTTTAGTATGATGAATTCAATAATAAGGTAAAAGGTTTCAAAATTCAAAAATCAGGTTTTCTAATAAATTTTATTTATGATTTGATTAATTAACTAATTATTTAATTAATTAAATATATAAAAGTCACAAATTTGTACAATTTGGTCACAAATACATTTATTGGTCACAAATTATTTCCGAGGTCACATATCAAAATTTTAATAGGTCACAATATATTTTCGAAGTCACAAATCGATATTTTAATAGGTCACAATTATTTATAATTTAATTAATTATTTAATTTGGTCACAAATTAAAGAATTTTTAGGTCACATTATTTTCGAAGTCACATATCAAAATTTTAATAGGTCACAGTATATTTTTGTAGTCACAAATCAGTATTTTAATAGGTCACAATTATTCCACGGGTCACAATTCAAGAATTTCATAAGTCACAAATATGTGACCACCGCCTCCGCCACCGTCGCCGCCAAAACCACCACCACCACCACCACTCGACGCCAACACCACCATCTCATACAAATGAACAGAAAAACACCACCGCACCAAAATCCATCACATCGTCGCCGCCACGACCACCTAACAAATCTGAAAATCGATAGTCAGATCTAAAAATTTGAAAATCGCCACCATCACCACCTCTCAAAAACACCATCCAAAAATCCAATCTGAAAATCACAAACACCACCGATCTGAAAATCACAAAAAATCATCGCACATCCACGGTATACGACAACGGCCGTGGGGCAAATGGGCGGCAGAGATGCGAGACCCCGACGTGTATGGCGGCAACTGACTCACATCTCGCATCTGCGTGAAAGTGCTTCGCCGTGTCATTGTCTATTCATTACAGCAACGCCGGCACCTTACATCCGGCGAGATGCTGCGATAACATCCAGTGACGGCGGCGGGTTGTAAAGAGAGAGAGAGAGAGAGAGAGGGGAGGAGGCGTCGGATCTGGTGTAGAGAGAGAGGAGGAGGCGCCGGATCTCTAGAGAGAGAGAGAGAGAGAGAGAGAGAGGGAGGGTGGAGGCGGCGGCTGGTGTAAAGCGAGAGAGGGTGGAATGAATTAAATTTTAAATTATATATATATATATATATATATAATTAAATTTTAAATTATATTAATTTATTAATTAAAACCTGATTTATGTATTATTAAAGTTGATTTTGGATTTATGAAAATGGTATTTTAAATACCTGTGTAGATGTAATTTCCTCTTAAATATAATTTCTTAATTCAGCCCATGGTTATTAAAATTTTGGGCTCCATCTTAAAAGGCCAATTTTATTAAAATGAATAGTTCAAACCTTTATAAGTTGGTTTATGTTTCCATAGTTACTTAATGTAGGATTTTATCCTTTAACATGTTCCAACAAGATGATGACTCGTTTGAGCAGATCAATCTTGAAATTCGTGTTCTCATTTTTTAGTTTTAATCGGATCAAATTGCTCGTTGGAATTTAACGGACTCTGATACCATATTAAGATTTAGGACTTCATCTTATAAGGTCAACCTTATTAAGAGAAATAACTCAAATTCTTATAAGTTGATTTATATTTTCATCTTTATTTGATATGAAATTTTATCCCTTAACAATGGTTAACTTTTGTTTATTCTAGCTAATAGGATTCTAACATAAAAGTAAGTATCAGTTCCGCGGCCAAGGGGGGTGTCATCTCGGGTGGCAGTGGGGTATGAGGACTGTTGGAAACCGCCAGGTTGCTGCAGGCTGCTGAAAATGAACACTGATGCCGCGTTAAGAACTGACATGGGGGTGGTCGGGTGTGATGCAGTCATCCGTAACCATGAGGGTTTTGTTGTGGCTGCACTCTCACAATTGCGCCCCACTTTTCCCGTCTGATGCTGAAGCTTATGTGCTTCGAGAGGCACTACTTTGGGCAAAGAACCAATCTTTTCAATTAAGTGAAGCATAGAGTGATGCTTTAGTCATGTTACACCAGTTGATCTCCGGCAAGAATTTGTTATCGAATGCTCTAGTTTGCTTAGATATTGCGGCGCCTCTTCAAGATGTTGGATATGGTTCGTGTCACTTAATTCCTCGTAACGAAAATAAAGTAGCCCACAAACTAGTTAGTCGTGCTATTTCTTTTGGTAATTCCCCTTTACTACTGATAAAAATTTTAAGCAAGTTTTTAATTTGTTATACAATTCAATGGCCAACAGATATATGTACCAATGGGCTGGGATATATATAGCAAGATTATGCCATTTGGAGCCTATATATCAAGGTCATTAAGAAAGACTTTGTGGTAATTGACATTTGTCTATGAGAATATCAAATTTATGTCTCCCTCTTCTCGTAACTTTTTTGACAATTTAACTCAAAAATAAATAAATAAATAATAATAATAAATACGAGTCCACGGTTATCTTCAAATTATTATGAGAACTTGATTAGTTAGATAGATAACAAATATATGTAATAATTTTAAACACGTGTTGATAATTGGGTTGTAATAATTTTTTCTCTACGACTCCTTATAACTTGCTTTATGAGAACCTTGTCATTCTTCTGAGCAAGGGTCTCTTTAGGTCGATGCAATACATGATCTAATGGTTGCCCAAAAACACAAAGTTAACAAATATTGAGCTAAAAGAGCTCCTATTCTCAAAGCGACGAGTATTGGAATATATGAGTACGAGACTATTTTTACTAGAATTACCAAACATTATAGCAATGATATTTGGAATTCAATAATCAGTTGTTTTGAATGGATTTTCAAAATCTATTTTTGTAAACCACATTCTGCAATTCAATTTGGGCTGGCGATGGGAGAGTTTTCACAAATTTTGACCTAAAATTATAACTTATTACATTCAACAACAAACCATGTGGTTAGGAAAAGCAAATCAAACTGTTGACCTCAAAAATTGCACCTATGAGCTGTCAACAGATTCCAGGGCTTCTCACGTCCGGTTCAGCCTTTGTTCCTGCACACTAGGACAAACCGTCAGTTGCACGTGGCCTTCTCCAAAGATGGGGGGGGAGCCGGTCGCGCGCACTCCGACGATCAAGTCAGTTGGAGTGGAAATATATGAGTGTGGGAAGGCTGCAACGTGAGCCTCCAAAATATATAAGGGGGTCGGCCTTGGGGAGATAAATAGTACAGTAAAATATAGAGAGAATTGCTAAGTAGTATTGAGAAGTCAATTTAGCATTACCTTCAAATGACACAATGTGTGAGCTTATATAGTAAGATAGAGTGAGTAAGGACCGTTGGATGAGTGGACACGTGGCCTTATCTCAACGGCTGAACTTCTTGTCATAGACTTCAGTGCATTTAATGCTCTGACATCCTATGTTTGAACTCTGACACGCGGGATTGGTGCAGCCGTAATTGCAGCGTGTTGTCACATCATCCACTTGTTAGAAGATCTTTTCCACCAGATCTTCGATAGGAGAGCCATACTGCCTACTATTCACGTGACACGAGTTCGGTACCGCACAAGAGTTCGGTCACAAGGGGTTCAGCGATGAAGGTTCGAGACTGTGGGTTCGTCCTCACCAGTTCGACATGGAGGGTTCGGATGGACGGCAGACTCTGGCCTCGGCCACGTGGTGTGTGTGGGGCCATTTGGGATTGCCCGTAACAACTAGTCCCCGAAGTCCATGTATGATTATTTATATAGTGCGTGGACTTGAAGTAAAGAAAGAAAAGAAAAGGTGGCCGTAACAACTAGTCCCCGAAGTCCATGTATGATTATTTATATAGTGCGTGGACTTGAAGGCCTGACCGTGATGTCAATAGAGGAAGTGTCTGTTGTGACGAGGCGAAGCCATGAAGGCGAGCCTGTTGTTGACGAGGCGAAGCCATGAAGGCGAGCCTATTAAAGACTAGGCGAAGCCATGAAGGCGAGCCTGTTGTTGACGAGGCGAAGCCATGAAGGCGAGCCTGTTGAAGAAGAGGCGAAGCCATGAAGGCGAGCCTGTTGTTGACGAGGCGAAGCCATGAAGGCGAGCCTGTTGTTGACGAGGCGAAGCCATGAAGGCGAGCCTGTTGAAGAAGAGGCGAAGCCATGAAGGCGAGCCTGTTGTTGACGAGGCGAAGCCATGAAGGCGAGCCTGTTAAAGA
Organism: Osmanthus fragrans; assembly: GCA_019395295.1. NCBI lineage: Eukaryota > Viridiplantae > Streptophyta > Magnoliopsida > Lamiales > Oleaceae > Osmanthus > Osmanthus fragrans. The sequence continues at coordinate 26,223,622 of CM033356.1, forward strand.
CTAGGCGAAGCCATGAAGGCGAGCCTGTTAAAGAAGAGGCGAAGCCATGAAGGCGAGCCTGTTGTTGACGAGGCGAAGCCATGAAGGCGAGCCTGTTAAAGACTAGGCGAAGCCATGAAGGCGAGCCTGTTGTAGAAGAGGCGAAGCCATGAAGGCGAGCCTATTGTTGACGAGGCGAAGCCATGAAGGCGAGCCTGTTGAAGAAGAGGCGAAGCCATGAAGGCGAGCCTGTTGTTGACGAGGCGAAGCCATGAAGGCGAGCCCTGTTGTTGACGAGGCGAAGCCATGAAGGCGAGCCTGTTAAAGACTAGGCGAAGCCATGAAGGCGAGCCTGTTGTAGAAGAGGCGAAGCCATGAAGGCGAGCCTGTTGTTGACGAGGCGAAGCCATGAAGGCGAGCCTGTTAAAGACTAGGCGAAGCCATGAAGGCGAGCCTGTTGTTGACGAGGCGAAGCCATGAAGGCGAGCCTATATGATTTTGACGTTGACGCTGGTTTCCAAGGTGGAAAGATAATTACGGCGAGGGCAGTTACTTTTTTCGTATTACGCAAATATTTAATGCGTGATAATGATTACTGGGGACAGCTGGCGTATTGACTCGAGTCCTTTGTGCGTGCGTTGCACGCGTTGATCATGGCCTTTGATTCAAAAATAGTGATAGCGCCTTTTCATTTCAACGTCCCTGATGCAGGGACAGGTGTAAGGCTTGGATTAAGACCAGGGCTAATCCAATGGCTGGGATGAGATTCCATTTCGTATAAAAAGGCCTTTCTTCTTCATTTCCACGTTTTTTTACTTCGCGAGAAAAAATTTCAAAGTGTTGGAGCCTCTTCCTTTCTGCCTTCGCGATTCTTCATCCGGCCGTTGCCCTTCTTTGCAAGAACCGGTTCTTCTCTTAGCTTCGTCAACGTAAGTGTTACGCCTAGATTCCTTCCTTCTTTTGAGACACTAGAAATGGCCGCTTCGTCGAAAAATAGAGGAGTTGGGGGTTCTTTGGGGGATGAGGAGACTGCTGCTTTGTATGCCGAGGTTGGCATGTCCCCACCCATTCCTACTTCCAGAATAATGGACGCGATGGGGAGACCCCATAGTGTTGCGATGATGCCGGAGGGGCCTGTAAATTATAGGATGAAGTGGGGGGCATCTGAATGGGCTTCGAATGTAGAGGCGAGTGAGCTGGAGACATATAGGGAGAGGTATAGGATCCCTGAAACCATAGAAATGTTTGTACCGACCCCAGATGAGCGGGCCTGTTACCCTAGAGAGGGATGTGTGGCGGTGAGCGAAGCCATCTTGGCTGGGGGTTTGAGGCTGCCCCTACACCCTTTTTTTCGATATATTCTTAGGCAGTACAACCTGGCTCCGACCCAACTCGTACCAAATGCATGGAGCCAACTGGCAGGGGCCTTCCTTTTGTGGAAGGAGGTCACTCTTGGCGAGGATATGCCTCCCCACGTCTTTCAAACTCTTTTTCAGCCCCGAGCCTCGAGTGGGGGTGATTCGTGCAGGGGGTGGTATTGTATTAACCCCTGGGGTTCGCACTCCCCCTTCATCTGGGGCACTCCTTCTTCAATAAAGAACTGGAAGTCCTCTTGGTTCTGGATAAGGGGTCGCTGGCAGACAGTGGAGAGGGATGCAGTCCCAGAGATAACTGTGCCAACCCATTACCATGAGTATAGTGAGTGTAGTCCCTGGTTGTTGATTTGCTTTGTTGTTTTCCATTTTGGTGGTGTTTCTGATTCCAAAATTTTTTAGTTCCTGCAGATCGGTTCGAGCTTGAACCTTGCGAGTGGGCCGTTGTGAGGGCCATCTACGAACTGCCTTCGGAGAACAGGGACTTCAAGAACGTCATAGCCAAACGAGCCCCATTCGTGACACATTTACTGATGTCGACCCGTGGTAGGTTGCGAACCTATAGTACATATATATATATGTTTTTTATTATGTGCAGTTCTTTGCTAACCTGCACTTGGTTCGGTTTCAGAGCAACATTTGAACAAGGAGTATGTCAAACCGGACATGTTCCACATGCGTCGTCTTGCCGAGGCGAAGAACAAGAAGCCTTTGAGCACGGGTTCGTCAACTTATAAGAACCAAAGGGAAGAACTGAGCCGACTGTCAAAGGCTCATCCGCCACCCCCTCCAGAAAAGAAAGTGGAGGCTAAAGGGAAAGAAAAAGCTGAACCCTCTGCTGGGGGGGTGCCCAAGAAAAGGCGGCTGGTTCTGACAAAGAATAAGGGTCCTCCTCCTCCATCACGCCAAATTTTGCTGGTTCGCAGCGTCCCTTCTTTCCCGCCTATTCCTAGGCTGGCGAACCTCCTGGGGCTCCTGTTGCTCTTGTCGCCTCACATTTGGAGGGGGTCGCTGAGGCCTATTCCTAGGCACTGATGTACCAATTCTGTCAAACACGCTAGTAGACCTCCTTGGCTCCGGGTCTCGTGCGTATTCAGGAGGGAAGTTTCCCCCCCCTTGAAGGGGGTCTCCGCCGAGGTGGGTGTGGACGTGAGCTGAAGATGTATCCATGCCTACCTCCCTTTCCAGGGGGCTCGGTTCCCTTGCATGTTGTGCGGAAATTTCGGCCTCATCATCCTGTTGATAGGCCTCATGATGGGGGGGTTGGTATCCAGCTTGTCCATGCATTTGTAGAAGCAGCTGCTGCATGGCTGCGTTTTGTTCTGCTAAGTTCCTCATGTTCGCTGCCATTTCTCCTACCTCCCTAACTAGGCGTGCTGTTGTACCGCCCCGCCTGTGAAGGTGATGGGGTCTCCGCATGTTGACGTTTGTTCGGAGAACCTCTTCTTCAGAGGCCTCTTGTTGACGGCTTCTGCCACGGGAGTCCCCCCGTTGGTGGGTTTGGCTATGAGAACCGTAATTGCTGGAACTCATTGCTACGGCAAATTCTTGACTTGCGGTTAAAATCAGTGGGAGGGGCTTTTCCTTCGTTCCTTTTTCAGGAAACCTGAACCTTTCTCCAAGGCTAGACTTTTGCTTCCTTTCGACTGGCTTCGACCACTAGGATGTTCGTGGTTATAATGTGTGGTTTCCCACAAACGGCGCCAATCTGTTGACCTCAAAAATTGCACCTATGAGCTGTCAACAGATCCCAGGGCCTCTCACGTCCGGTTCAGCCTTTGTTCCTGCACACTAGGACAAACCGTCAGTTGTACGTGGCCTTCTCCAAAGATGGGGGGGAGCCGGCCGCGCGCACTCCGACGATCAAGTCAGTTGGAGTGGAAATATATGAGTGTGGGAAGGCTGCAACGTGAGCCTCCAAAATATATAAGGGGGTCGGCCTTGGGGAGATAAATAGTACAGTAAAATATAGAGAGAATTGCTAAGTAGTATTGAGAAGTCAATTTAGCATTACCTTCAAATGACACAATGTGTGAGCTTATATAGTAAGATAGAGTGAGTAAGGACCGTTGGATGAGTGGACACGTGGCCTTATCTCAACGGCTGAACTTCTTGTCATAGACTTCAGTGCATTTAATGCTCTGACATCCTATGTTTGAACTCTGACACGCGGGATTGGTGCAGCCGTAATTGCAACATGTTGTCACATCATCCACTTGTTAGAAGATCTTTTCCACCAGATCTTCGATAGGAGAGCCATACTGCCTACTGTTCACGTGACACGAGTTCGGTACCGCACAAGAGTTCGGTCACAAGGGGTTCAGCGATGAAGGTTCGAGACTGTGGGTTCGTCCTCACCAGTTCGACATGGAGGGTTCGGATGGACGGCAGACTCTGGCCTCGGCCACGTGGTGTGTGTGGGGCCATTTGGGATTGCCCGTAACACAAACTATGCACTTTATTCGAAGGAGTGACCAAATGGTGAACCGTCCATTCATTTGATATTAGGATTAATATATATATATATATATACTCACACTTTTACTAAAATGTGTACTTTCTCTCACATAAAATGCGAATTCCACTTGAATTAAAAAATGTAGGCTGTGTGGTCCCCCCTATTGTGTGTAGTGAGTAAATCATTTTGTAAAAATGTGTGAGTACATGTAGCATGATCCTTGATATTATCCGTTAGATTAATTGTAGAAGATACTGTCAAAATAAGTAACTTAATTTTAGCATTGACTAACAACCTAACTTGTTTACTCTCAAAATTATAAGAAATATTTTTTAGCTAAATCAAACATCCTCTTATGTTCACACTTCAATTTATATTATTCATTAGATTAGTAGTACTAATGTTGTATAAAATATACATATATCGCATCTAAATAAAAAAAATTCTTAGTGTCTGTTTTGTAGGAATTAAAATCTAAATTTTAATTTAAGTCAAAGTCAATAATTAATTTTAACAACATATTTTCTGGGATCCACAATTTTCGACCATACATTTCATCAATTTTTATCAAAATTTTCTAAAATTTTTATATTTATCCTCACCAAATATGGGCTTAGCTTTTATTATGAATCGTGTTTATAAGATTGTTTATGAACACTCAAATTATTTTTTATTTACATAATTTTGAATACTACTCATTTATACATCAATTATTCCTCTTTATTTATAATTTAAATCTTTTCTAAACACTTGAACATACTTTTAGTTTAACAATAAAGTAAAAAGTATTGTTAAATAAGTAACTTAACTCTCTCTATCATTCACCAACAAAATGACATATTTATAAGTAAATTGTTTAAGCTTAGTCAAATATCCTATTTGATGAAAATAGACTATAGGGCCTATTTGATACCCTTTTCTTTTCCATGGAAGTTGAAATTCTAATTCCAACATCCACTTTATAATTGTATGAGAGCCATTTTTTTCAAAGAATTCGAATTCCAACATTTTATATTTTCCATATTTTCCTTGAATTTCATTTCCCACCTATATGGTGGGAATTGAAATTTCATTTTTTATTTTTTTTATTTTTTTGGCAATAGGAACAAATTCTAAGATAAAGTGTATGGAAATTTATCATTTTAATTGACAAATTTCATGTAAAAAAAAAGACAAACGAACACCAAAAAATTTCCCTTTTTTTTTTTTTTTTGGCAATATAAACAAATTTGTCCCCAATTGTAAGAATTTTTTTCATTTAATTGACAATTTTCATGAAAAATAAAGTCAAACGAACATCAAAAGTATTATATTTTCAGGTGAAAAATTATACAAATCAAACACATTTAATTAGAATTTTCAGTAAAAATAAATTCTAGACATTTCAATTCCCTATAATTTATTTTCTTTTCATTCAAATTCCATATTTCTATCAATCGGACCCTGTAAGATGAAAATATTATTTGAGAGTGTATAGTACTTCTGTATATATTTTTGTACTTATGTGAGCTTCCAGATTTATTCTTGTAAAGTGCATTCAACAGTACAATTTTATTCTAAGCAATGACTCGATAATGACCAAGAGTTAAAACAGAATTTGATCTTGTTGAATTGTTAAACGCGTTGTTTCCCTTTCATACATTAATATTAAATGTCTATCAAAAGTTTAATACGTGTACGACTTTTCATGAAATCAAAGTCAAAACATTTATATGTTTTGATATCATGTTATACAACAGAACTTAAAAGTTTAGATTTTTCCTTTTTTTAGTAATGCCATTAGCAATTTGGATTCTTTATCAATCCTTTTAGGCAAAAAGGCAAAGCAAAATGAATATTCAATAGGCATGATTAGAATCTATAGAGGACTTTCCTTTGACTCCTTAATATTTAATTTGGTCGGTTATATATTAAATTCAAATCTTAATAAGTTGCTGCTTGATTGAGCTAAATGTTTATTAAAATCAACAATTAATTTTAACTACACATTTCAAAGAATCAACAATTGTTAAATCATATATTCTATCAACTTTTATCAATATTTATTAAAAAAAAAAAATCAATTTTGCTAGGTGTACACGTTGGGGTTCAAAACCCCTACCGACATCTCACCATAGAGGGGAGCGTGGGTTAATTTTTGGTAATTTTTTCTTAAAATGGGGCCCGCCTCTGTACATAAGGAATAATCCAAATAATTTTTATCTAAATAAAAAACAGAGCATTAATTTACTAAGGCCTTGTATGATACAATAAATTTGTCATGGAAAAGAGAAAATGTTTTTCTAGTTCTCACTTTTTGTTGTTTGATTGTCTTTTTTTTTGCTATGGAATTCTAGGTACAACCCCTTGAAACACAAAAGTAGGAAAATATTTTCTTATGATTTTGGTGAGAATTTATTTTCCACCTTGCTGGGTTTTTTTTTTTTTTTTTACTTTTTGACAATGGAAACAAATTTTAAACCCAATGGTAAAAAATTTATTCATTTAATTGACAATTTACATGAAAAACGAAGTCAAACGAACATTAAAATTTTATGAAAATATTTTTTTTATTTTTTATTTTACTTCTTGACAGTCCAAACAAATTTTAATACAGATTATAAAAAAATTATCCCAAAAAATAACAATTCGCATGAAAAATAAAACCAAACGGATTAGATAGAAAATTATATCAATCAAACATCATTAATTATAATTTTTAGACAAACAAATTCTAGATAAATCAATTTCCTGTCGTTTTTTTTTTTTCATTTTTTTTTTTCATTTTTGCAATCAAACCACCCTAATTGTCAAAGATTCCAAACAATGGTTAAAGTCAAAAAATGAAGTACACGTACAAGGATGTGACTGCCTAACATAGGGATATGGTAATCTCGGCTAAAATCAAGCTAAGAGAATATTCAACGCATTTCAGTGACCTTAAAAAAATAATAATAATAATAATTACATTGATTTTAAAAAATAATCATTAAATTCCATTGATGATGCCGATGGCTTATTAATAGTAATAATAATTTAATATACCAAATAATCACTGAATAATTCCATCAATGATAGTCGGTTAATAATAATGATAAATTAAATGGATCAAATAATCGTCCAACAAAGATTTTATCATAGGTAATTTGATGTGAATCAATATTGGTGGGTAATTTCAAGCAATATTACTAATATTGTTGCTATTATCGGCACGCTTCCCTCGTCATTACCAACGACAATATCATCTTCAACACAAAAGTAATTGGTATCAAGGACAACAATTTTTAACACTTGTATCATCGATTATTACTATTACATCATTACCAACAATTACTGACTACATTATCACAATGAAGTTGTCGACAATGCTATAATCACTTATCGCCAATATAGAATTTGGTTCTTTATTTTGACTCCCATTACTTACTAGCATCAATATTGTCTGTTAATTAAATTTATTAAAAGAAGAAAGTATGATCAAAATGCAAGTTATAACTTAGAAACATATTGTATAGAGTTTATGATTTATAGGTTCAGTGATAAGCACTAACCAATAATCTAAATAAAAAATAAAAGTAAAAATATGTAAATTTCAAATCTTTTAGGGCCTTAGGCAAATGCACAAGTGGCCTTATACTCTGTCCGGCTCTAACGACATCCAAAGGGCCTGATATAGAATTCTTCTATCAGTATCCAAGTTGAGTAATGCCACTTATCTAGGACCACATAGGCCTGACCCCCTGCCAATACGTCCCCCCAAAAATCCAGGGCCAATGTGGCCCTGGATTTCTAGTATCCAAGTTTACCCTCTACACTTCAAATAGCTGTCTATAGCATCATAAGGACCACCTTCCTTCTGAGGTACAAAAATATGATGTATAGAACTAAAAAAATTTCAATGCAAGATAGAGCATAGAGGAATACCAAAATGTCCTCACGAGTTCCAAATGTCTCTTACCTAAAGTGCATCTTGATCTCTTAATTTGGAGTCCCAAATTTAATGCGCAAGATCGAGTTTGTGGCCTAAATATTTTGTTTTTCGGTGCACTTACTCAATGTCCAGGCAAAGGCACCTGAAGTTCAATATTGCAAAAACAATCTTCAAAGAACTACCATACTCAATAAACCACACATTCTGGACTGGATAAATCCCTCATTCAAAGCTAATCTCCATCCAAATGGATGTATACAATTGAACCATTTCTTTCTACAGAAATATAAATATTGTCACATTTCTTCACTCAGTTAATAAATATTTCAACGAAAAAATGTTGGCATAGATTAAAGCACGCTTCATAATTCTTCAAGACTGAAGATATCCTTGAAATAATGTTCACATGTCACTGACCTGTCCTTTGAAAAAAGTGTTCAATCTGCAAGCTTCCTTGGGACTGCGAACTACTTGTTTTAGCAAGATGCTTGAATTTTTTTGCAAAAGATGAAGCATCCTTAATGTCCTGGAAAACAATAAATTCAAATCGTAATTTTACATAGTTCTTTAAATGTTGTTTTTATTTTAGTCAGTGCAACGACCACAAGCACAATTACAATTCAAGACCAGAGTGTCACTTCACATATTCAGTTCATGGATGAACATGTGAAAATTGTTTTGCAGTGACAAAAACCAGGAATGAGAAGAAATACCCACCGATGATGACTGGCCAAGAGATCTTAGAACTTTAATTCTACCACCTCTACCATCAGCTCCAACTGCAATCAAATTGCCGGTGCTTGCATTTGATCCTTGTAACCCTGTAGATAATGTTGTTGATTCCTTCTGTTGAGCCTTCTTGCACCATTTCCCCAAGTGCCAGTTAGTTCCATCAGGACCAAGTAACCCACCAGAGAAGCAATTATCACCTGGAAACTTTTAGTTGGTCAAAGAAAGTTGAATGCCGAACCCCAACCCACCCCCATAACTAAGTGCATTCAATAGGAGAAACTAGATATAAAGGTAGGGTAGATACTTCTCACATTCCAATGCAATTCGTACTGCATTACTCATCTGCTAAAGGCATTCTTTTTAAAATGATAGTACCATACTAGGCTCAAATGTAAATGGTCCTATACAAAATACCAAAATATATATAGATAGATGAAAAAAGTACCCTGTGCAATTGGAACTGAAGTCTCCTTTCTAATATGAAGTGAGGTTTGAATTGAAGTCGAGCCACCATAGCACATCACCTCATCATCAATGGCAGTAGGTAGATGTTTGGCATGGTCACCCAGACTACCAGAAACCCCATCTTTGTTGCCAAATATTTGCACTAGTGTTTCATCTTTTGTATTAGAAGCTACATTTCCTCTTGATAGATGGCAACTCTGCATAACTGTCTCTTTGTCAGTTGAAGCCATCAAATTTTCAGATGCGTATTCATGCACATAACTAGAAGGATATATCATTTCATCGTCCTCATTTATTAATATAGGACCACTCTCCTTATTGTTTTGATCTGCAGTACTTCTAGGTGTCGTATCATCTACTGAGCTTTTCCTGAGCATGGGATTGGAAGATTTGAATTTTCTCACTTTCCTTAAACAAAATGAATTATCTGGCATCCCACTGGTTTCATCTAAATCAATCTGTAAAGCAGGTTCCTTCATTTGATCTTCTTGTGAACTCTTCTTGAGTTTGCAGTCTGGATCAATTCTATTTGGTAGTTGAGCAGCAATTTTCTTTGAAGCTCTCAACTCTCTCAGAGCTTCATTATCTTTTGCTTCAACTGCTCTCTCAAGTTCTTGGACTCTTAACTATGAAAGGCAGGGAATTAGAATATCCCCTAAACTCCAATAGAGAGAGATTTAATTGACTTCTAGGTTTAACATACCTTCAGCTTTTTTATTTTATCTTTCGCCTTCTCAAGTTTTTGAGCAAAACGGGCTTCTCCTCTTCCTAAGAGGTTGCACTTGGCCATCAATTCCTTGTAACTCCTGCATAGCATGCAATCTTAATCATATACCAACTGGGGAAACAAATTGGTTGTACAAAAAGCACGTAGAACTTTTATTTATCTGTAGGTTTCACATGCCAAAAGCTCCAAAATAGCTTGTGGTCCACTATTACGAGACAAAAATTCAGGCCCGTGAATTTAATGGTCGTATGTTTTATGTAATTGATGAAAAAGAATTTATGCTAAAATATGGTCTATCATGAGCATACTCTTCACAACATTGATTTTGGTTAACACTCATCTAAGTAGAACTCACTATTTCCTCAGTCAAGAACTAAAACTCCCCATTTGATTTGACTGCAAGTATTTAAAGGGTTGAAAAGTGGGTATTTGGTGTAACTTTCTACTCTCAAAAGTATTGGCAAGAATCTTGGTGAATCATATCATGTACTTTTTAACAGAGGATATTTATGCAAGGAAGTATTATTTAGGAGAAAATGACATTAATCCCATAAAAGAAAGGATTAATCTATTTGTACACCTTATGGTGTACCAAATAGATTACACCCCTCTCACATGGAGAGGGGCCCACAAATATTTTATTATGTGTGGGCCCCCCTCCATGTGAGGGGGGTGTAAGGCTGTGTGTACATCACTATGTACACACAGCATGGTCCTAAAAGAAATGGGATCCTTCAGTTCAAGGCCAAATGGAGAGAGTATAAGAATAGTGAACCAGAACTCACTGAGGGACTTCGATTATGATATTATGTGGTCTGATTATTTGTCTTCTGAAAGTAACATGAGTATTGGCCGCCTTAGTATCTATCTGGTTTAATTGGTAAAACTGTCGTGAAGATGTGAAAACACCAAGGTCCATCTATAATACATCTTACTTGTCATGGATCACCAACGACTTTCTTACTTGTTACGGATGACCAATGACTTTCGCAAAACATCAATTGTTTCTTTGCTGCCAGCATCATGACCGAGAGAAGCAAACTTCAAAATCTCGTCTTCCTCCAAGTTTAAATCAGAAGCCCTATGTTATTAGCAGGAAGTAAGAAACATTGAGCAATCAATATTTATATTGCAATGAAGCAATTATTGACCTTTAACATAGCTGCACATACAGTTTAAGTGCTGCAAGTTCCTTGGCTAAGGCCAAATTTCTCTCCTGAAGCTTTGTGCATGCCAGAGTTGATCTATCCAGCTCCTTCAAAAAATTTGATTTATCTCAATGAAATGCTTTTAACTGGCTTCACAAACCATAACAAGGAAACTCATTGGTGAAAATGTGCATACAGGTACACCAAACATCAAGTGAGATTAAAAACAACTTTCACCTCTGATTTCTTACAAAACAACTTCTGCACAGTTGACTTCTGAGATAGAGCCTCATTTTTCAGGGTCACTTCTACTTTCAATTGCTCCTTGTACGTGAACAGCTGATATAAAACATTACCATTAGAAAGGAATTTTTTATGGCCTCAAATAGTCAGCAGGATATATTACACAAATACAGCTCTTTCTCAATTTAATAAAACCAGAAGGAAAAACAGAAAATCTAACTCAAATGTCATTCTTTTTCAGTTTTCGGAATAAAAATCGAGTCTTTTATCATCAACACCGAGTTAATTGTTTTTTTGACAATTTGCTAAATTGACAGAAAAAGTCCCAAAAGTCCGTGTTTTTAAATTACATGATGGTTATGCAATTTTCCAGAATTCTGCTAGTGTCAACTGCCACACGATCGATATGCAACATAAATAGGTGCATGAAGTTCTGGGTGAACTACTACTGAAATTAAACATATTTAAGTTGCCTAACTATCATATAACTTCAAAAGAGGAAAGTTTGGGAAGTAAATTATTAAATCATGTCTAAAATAAAGATCCTTTAGATTAATTCATCAAATATGAAGAAGGGTCAAAATTGTGTTGACTTTAGTTGTCCCCAAGTTATTTGATCAAAGTGAAGGATAATAATGAAGCGTGACATCAAAAGTTTGTCTTTTCAGTTCTTCTCTTAGCTTTCTAGCAGAATGAAAAAAATATAGCCCAGCAGTTAACATCAGCTTTATATTTTACTTATTATCACCCCCAGCAACTGTGCATGCCGAAAAATTGAATTAGCTGACTAGGTTACTAATCCAGATTGCAGTTAGGATCAGAGAGAACGAGAAAGTAAATATAATGAAGAGTGAAATAAAATATGAATAGATACAAGCAAAATTGTTTTCTTGACTATTAATATTTATTTTGTACTCTACCACACAAAAAATTGCTGTGGCTCCAATCTAAGCTAATAACCATTTTTTTTTTAAATCTCTAGGTAGATAAGCAGACAAAGAGAATTCAGCAGAATAGTAAATACCTGATCAATGACTTCTTTAAATTCCTTTTGTTGCTCCTCCAATGCAGAACCAAGTCCCACAACCTTTCCTTCTAACCTCTTGACCTCTGTTCGCAATTCCTCTGAATTTTCCTCGTAATCATGTGGTTTTTGTGAAAGACATGAATCGCTTGGATCACTAATCGATTGAAAATAAAGGCGCCCCACTTTTGCCTCTGTACAAGTCTGTTTGCATACTGGACAATTCCTCTTCTTTCCATTTGGGCAGTACTCAAACCATTGTTGAAGACTAAGATTTGAGCAATCATACTGAGTCAAATTTCATCGACAATTGAAATAAAACAAGCTAAGGGTGTGTTTGATTGTAAGTATGAAATTTATATGAAAAGAACTTATTTGCATGGAAATTATCAATTAAATATGTCTAAGTAATTTAATTTTCAACCGAAAAAATGTTATACTTGTTCATTTTTTTATTTTGGATAGATGAGAGAGAGGGGAAGTAGACGAGAGAGAATTGCCTGAAATGTAAAAACATACTTCCTAAAGAAAATATTTTCCTTATTTCTACAAAAAATATGATCATGTAACCAAAAGTAGGAAAATGTATTCCATGGAAAAAAAAAATATCAATCAAACAACACAAAAGTAAGAATTTGGGTAGAAAAATGACATTTTCCATGGAAAAAAATGCACCCTAATTTAAACCACACTACAGATAGTCACAATCTTTTTATGTGCAAGTGCAAAGCAAAGCTCTTTATACTCCCTGGGAAATTTGAAAACAAAATGAAAATGAAAATGCATATGCATATGCAAACAACCTTATATACATACACCCTCAATATGTATGTATAAAGATTAGGGCTAATAAAATTATTGTGATAATAACCAAACTGAAAACTTTTCATCCAATACTTTCAATAAGAGACTCAAAAATGAATTCATTAGGGGGTCTAAAATTTCTTAACTACCCCATTTGAAGAAATTCCATAAATCCAAAAAATCCCAAATTTCTACACGTCTTTAGATTCAAATACACCATTTTATGAATAATTTCACAAACCCAGTCTCTTAAAAAATAAAAATAACATTCTAAAAAAGGGTTCAATTTATTTGGTGCAAAAAACCTTCATCTAACTGAATAAATAAAATTTTCTGCATAAGAAACTGACCAGAGCTCGTGAAAGACGTGGCCGCAAACAGAAATGGATTGAAGATCTTCTATTATGGGTTTGAGATCCTCATAGCAAATTGAGCATATGGTTCTGGCAAATGAACTTTTATTAACATTATTGTCGTTGCATCCAACCATAGCTTTACCATCAGAGAATTCTTGTGTTTTTTCCACGTTTACGTAAGTGTACGAATGAGGGATTCGCGCGAATTTTTATTTTTTTTTTAAATGGAGCGAATAAATGGGCGGCAAATGGAAAAATGGAGGATGGAAGTGGAAGCCAACGAAAAGTAGTGTCAGATCACTAAAATTAGTCCATCAATGGTCATCTAATTTTACACTTGTCATTATGATCATTTAACTTTACATTTAGTGTCAGGCACCCAATTTGATTTTATTTCATGATAATCACCTAATTTTATACTTAGCCTTGAGCCCCATTTTTTCATCAAAAATATATATTTAAAAAAAACTTATTTCAAAAAGTAAAATAAAATAAAAACTTTTTTAAAAAATAAGTTTAAAAAATAAAATAAAAGCTTATTTAAAAAACAGTTTTAAGATAAAATAAAACCTTATTTTAAAAAAATAAAAAAGTCATTTGAAAAAACGTTCCTTAAAAAAATTAAATTAAATTAAAAAACTTATTTAAAAAAATGTTTTTAAAATTAAAAAATTAATTTTTTTATATTTAATGTAACGTTACTATTTTATCCTTTTCAAAATTAATGAAAATGATGAAAAGAAGTTGGATAGTCATAGATAAACGTTATATGAAATATTGAGTGGTCATAGTGAAATAAAATCAAATTGGGTGATCATGGTGACACGGTGTCCTTGTTTGAGCTCCGTTATTTTCATCAAGTACATCTTTTAACAGTAATTTGATCTCATTTCAATCATACGTTCTTCAATAAAATAATATTACACGTAAACTCAAAACTTCATTTATTTTTAATCACACGTTCTCCATTATGACACTATTGCAAAATGTATTTATTTGTTTATTTAAAAAAAAAAAAGACTCAAACAAGCCCTGAGTATAAAGTTCAGTGGTTATAGTGAAACGAAATTAAATTGGGGAGTCATGATGACATTAATTATGAAGTTGGGTGACCATTGGTGAATTTTATCTCCTAAAATTACTAAGACACGTAGTCCCCGTTTGGCCCCATTAATTTTGATTATAATGGAGTAGTGATGTTTTTTTTTTTTTTTTGGAAGGTTGTAAAATAATGAAAAAATTTCGATTTACGTGTAATATTATTTTATCGAAAATTGTGTGGTTGAAAATAGAAAAAATAAAACTTTAATTTAATTTAATGAAATTTAATGGGGGGCTAAACGGGGTCTTATGGCCTATTTGATAGGCCACTATTTTTCATGAAAATTGAAAATGGAATTCCAACTTCCACTTTGTGCATGTTTAATTAGCTAAATTTTTTTAACAATTGATTTTCCACCCAACCCTCCCCGACCATTTTTCCACATTTTTGATGAGTTGGTTTTCCCACCACTTTAGTGGTTTTTCTTTTCCATGTATGGGATTTTTTTTATTTTTTTTTTTTTTTGGACACTGGAAAGAAATTTCATCCCCAATTGCAAAAAAATATATATATATTCTTTTAGTTGACAAATTTTATGAAAAATAAAGTCAACCGAATAGTATTCGATTTTCCTTCTCTCACTTTTTTTTTTTTTTTTTTTACAATTGAAACAAATTATATCTATTTAATTGATAATTATCATGAAAAACAAAATCAAACGGACACCAAAATATATAAAATTTCAACATTTTTTAACTGAAAAATTATACCAATTAGGTATAATTAATTAATATTTTTTAGTAAAACAATAATTAATTCAATTCCCTACAATTTATTTATTTTTCCGCCCAAATTTTATTCTTGCAATCTAATTGATCCTTATATGTAAAGGCCTTTAGGGAAAAAGTAAATGTCTGGCGGATTAGTGCTTTTTGGTCACTAATTTATTTTTAGTAGAAAAGGTCAATTTTTAAAATAATGTTTGACAAAATAAGTAACTCAAAAATAACTTAGATCGCTAATTTTGTTTGACTTTGTTCTTATTACTTGAGTTAAGCATTAATCTCGTAAATTAACTTACTATTAAACAAAGTTAGATGCCTACTTGACCAAC
Organism: Osmanthus fragrans; assembly: GCA_019395295.1. Taxonomy (NCBI): domain Eukaryota; kingdom Viridiplantae; phylum Streptophyta; class Magnoliopsida; order Lamiales; family Oleaceae; genus Osmanthus; species Osmanthus fragrans. Next base: position 26,238,997 of record CM033356.1, read on the forward strand.
TTACCTCCTATACAATCAAGTCGAGATGTAATTTTTTTTAGTCCCTTCTTTTTCCTTCTAGTTCTCATCTTTACTGACTTCATATAGACACAAACTCATAAATCAAACTTCACAAAATTGAATTCCAAAATCAAAATGTTATTGGAAAGATAGATGCGACGAAACCCATGTAACCCATTTGGAACTTTGGGGATTTTTGTTTGGAAATCTTTAGTTCTTCGAGTAATTTCCACCTAGAATGGGTTCGGTTGGCTTGCTAAAATATTTGGAAATTTTCAGTTCTCCGAGTAATCAATCGCACATTTTCAATAAAATAATATTATACGTAATTCCAAAACTGTTTTTCTTTTTTAACTACATATAACTATGATTAAGATATCATCCTTTTTAAAATGTTAAACTCCAACCTTGAGGATCCCCTACCGTCCCATCCCAAAAGCATTGTGGAGGAAGTAAATCATGAGATGTGTCTTAGCAGGTCAGGGTACAAGAACTGTCATACTGATATCCACAAAGATATCATCCTGTTTAATTAGAGGTATTGATTGTTAATTTAAAATTAACAAACAAATAAATAACATGTTTTGCCCATCTTATTAGCTCAATGGTAGATCAATCAGTTAACAACCAACTAGTCATAAGTTCAGATCCTACTTCGAGAGCTTTACTTTACTTTATGCTCCGGTGCAAGGATGAATTCAGAACTAATTCATAACACGAATAGCGGAATGTGATTTGATAAATGAAAGCCATCATTTTGGTCCAAGATTAAGATTATACCTAACAAGGGCTTAAGTTTTTTAATGGGATAATTGACGCAAAACATCCCTACCTTTGAAGATTTTTGTGGAAAACGTCCTTATCTTTCTTTTTTGGTGCATAACGTCTCTACCTTTACATTTTCTTGTGCAATACGTCATTTCGTCCACCTTCCATTAGAATGTGCCGTTAAATTTTTTTTAAAAATGAGATTTTTATTTTCCAAACATAAGGGGTAAAACCGTCCAAATCCCAGCTTCACTTTAAAATCGCATCTTCGTCACGCACAATTCATTCTTTGGCTAGGAAATGAGACGATTTGGGTTTCTTCCTATCACGCCCAACCCGCCTCTTCAAACTCCGTTCACCGTCATCTTCACTTCCTTTACCGCCTTGTTGTTCACCGTTCACCGCAAAGTTGAAGCCCACAGTGAGGTTAGTTGACGCGAGCAACGATAAGAAAAATCTGAAAATTGGTTTATATTATTTCTGAAATGTCTTTCGATTTTTGGCTTAATTGAATGTTTTCATTTAGTTTTCTAATGGTTTATCACCGCAATGAAAAGGGAGGCGAAACATAACGTTGAAATCAAACAAATAAAGGATAAAAGACATCATCGAAAATATGACGGACATGATTAATCTCCGACTTCCTTGCACAATTATTGATGATTAATTGCGCAAAAAAATTCTGTAATGATTCACTTCAGTTGCCGTTTTTCCGTCTGCTTTCTGTGTGTATAAATAATTAATTCCAACAGCCGGCAACCCCATTTTTGTTTTTGCAGCAGCTGCCTTTCTCTTTTTCTCACTTCTGTTGGCGTGTATATATATATTCAGCAAAAATGGCTGCCCTTTTTCTATGGTTGTCCATATAGAGTCTATTTGGCCTTCATTTCATTCTCATTTTTTTTCTCTTTCTTTATTTCAATCACATATTTTTCAAATAAAATAATATTACACATAAATCTAAAACTTTTCATCATTTTTCCACCACACATTCTTCCATCAGTCACTATTCAAAAAATTTTATTCTCATTAAAATTAATATCAAACACACTCATAATTTTCTCTCCAGCAACCATTTTCTCTATATATGGAATCAATCACCAGCCGCAGTGTTTGACTCCAATTGTTCCTACAATTTTGATTGTTTGCCGTGTATATATGTGAGAATATATATGGTTCTCTTAACCTGGTATTAATGTGAACCCGTGATTAAATGAATGGTTGAGATTGATCATAAGATATTTGGTTAGCTTGTTGAAGAAGCTTTTCAAACCCTACACATTTTGAATATTTAGAGTGTGTTTGATACACATTATCATTTTTTATTCTCATTTTTTTACTCATTTTTAACCACACATTCTTTAATAAAATAATATTTTCAATCACATCAATAACGTTTCCTTCTTTTTCAACCATTCACCATTCATCACATCAACAAAATACATTTTTTCCTCAAAAATGCACATCAAACACACCCTTAACCTACCATCTCTCTCTCATTCACGTGAGATTGTAAGGTGCGAGAAAAGGTCATACCTTCCAAACAAGAAACTCTCTCTCTCGTTTTCTACCTTCTTCATTGAGTGAAATTGTGAGCTTGAGGTGAGCTTTTGTTTGTAGAATACCTTGATAATTTAGGCATGAAATAGGGCTAAGTGGTGGTGGTGATTCTTGAGGGTTTAGGGTCGATTTTGGAGGGTTCTTTGCCGATTTTCTCTAGCTCTCTTGGAAGGTGATTTGCATGACATGGAAACTATTCGTGAGCCTACAAATCAACCATAAACAAAGGAGGAAAAAGCTGGCCATTTTCGGCCATTGTTGGTGCTTCAAGGTTTTGGTTAGGTTTTATGTTTTTGCTAGGAAATGATGTATTTAAATTGATTAAACACCAAAGATCCCAACAATATATAATTCTCCTTTCTATCTGCGTGTATATATGTATTTGTTTCCAGCAACAGCCTAATGTTTTCTCCAACAACAGCCGACTTTTGTGTCCCTCTTTGTCGTCTTTGATGCACATATATATGTATATCTTTTGCAGCCACCAACTTGTATTATATTTCCCAAAGTCACTTCCCTTTTTTTTTTTCCCCGCGTGAAGCACCGTGAAGTTATGGGGTTTAGATGGTTTTACCCTTATGTTTGGAAAATAAAAATTCCATTTTTTTATTTAAGTGTGCATAACTCATATATATAGGATCAATGTTCAATGCACAATATTTAAAAAAATAAAATTAAATTAAATTTGAGATCGTATATTATCCCACAATTAAAGATCAAAGTCTTATTATTTTTCATATTCAATTTCCTCCTTTGTGTTCTTCAAATCTGGATAGATAACACTTGTGATTTGGTATTTTTCAACAACAAGTCTTGATTAACACTACAAACTATTTGCCGAAAAATCCTTGAAGCATCTCATACAATTCGAAGAGGGGGTAAATATCGTTTGAGGACAACGATATCATTTTTGAGCCTTCAAATCCTCATTCTTCTTTTTGTCATTCTAATTTTTTGTTTCTTCTTCATAGTCCCTTTTTGAAATATTTCCTACACAAATCCCACTTGAAAATTTTTCCTTTACCATTCCGCAAAAGGATGAAATGAGAAGTAATTTATGACACAAATCGCATAATGTGATTCGATAAATAAAGGCAATCACTTTGGTTGAAGATTAAGATACCATGCAACAAGAGCTTAGGGTGCGTTCTCTTCGTGATTCTGTTTTGTGTTTTGAGTTTTGAAATTCGTTTTGTGTTTTGTGTTTTCAGTATCTGTTTTGAAATTACTGAAAATGCGTTCTCTTTGTCATTTTGAAAAACAGTTTCTCAAAACAGAAAACACAAAACGTGTTCTCTTTGCACTTTTTTAGAATATTATTTAATAATATTTTATTCAATAAATCTGATTATTCAATTAATTTTAATTGTTTAATATTAATATATTATTAAATATATTATAAACCTGAAATTTCTTTGAATTTTGAAATATCTTTAAATCTTGAAATATTTTTCCATATATTAAAATAACCTATAAATTTGGAATTTCTTTTTATAATATTTTATTCTAGAAATCTAATCATTCATTTAATTTTAATAGTTTAATGTTAATGTAGTATAAAATAACATATAAATGTGAAATATTTATGCATTTTTAAATATTTTTTCACTTTTAATAAAATAACATATACATTTCAATAATAAACACTTTTATAATATCTTGTGGGGTAGAACATGTCAAAAGGGGGTTTTGCTACATGTAAGATTTACATCTTGGTGTCTAATGATGAAATACACATCAGGATGTAAACTCTAATATACACATAGAATAATTCGTCAAAAGTAAATACACATTCAAAAGAAATAACCGACGTTATAAATCATTTATTAGTCTATATCACTTATTAGATATGTAAAAACGACGATGAAAATTTAAAAACCAAAATTGGATAAATCATCGGCCTCAACAACTATGTATGAAAGAAACAATATTTTGTTATTGATCTTCAAGCGACAAAGAAAATCATTAACTATCCTAAACCATACAACTAAAGAGAAGTATCATCCAGTTAAAGACGGACCTGTAAAAAGTTTAAGATGATACATAGGAGAAAGTTCTATTTCTCTACTTCAAAGCCCAAAATCAGTAGAGAAACCATGCTTCGTGTAATTTAGAAATACATTATAATGAAAGTATTGCTCGAGCACAACCTTCACTATCTCGCACTTTCTTTCACCAGCAATAAAGCATGATTCACTGGAAACCAGCTCTGTCAAGACAACAGAAGTAAGTTATGTGCTTAAAACAAAAAACAGAACATGTAAACATCAGAATTCCTACTAATGTCTTCCAACCTATCTAAAGTCTAAAAAATCAGTACAGATAAGTGTAGTGAGAGGACGGGAGAAATGGGGGCAGTGAGAATCATACCTTCTGAGGCGGAATTGTACGGTGGCAAGAGCATACACATTGGATCTTTTCGAAGAGAAGATGCCTCAATTACTACACGTAATACTTCATTATTAAATATATGCAATCAAACCTCACAACAAGAGTCTTTCTTGAATTAAAATATATATTATAACATACTTCTTTTGCACTTTCTCCACTCATCACAAAGAACAATACCTAAAAAATTGATATACATTTTAAGAATGGTACCTGTAAAACCAAAAACCAAGGAACGAGGAGTTTCCTTTAAGTTCCCTAAACCAAAGGCACGAAAGAGGGGCAGTTTTCATCATCATATAAATATGAAGTTTATGGGGAAAAAATACAGTTCCCTTTTTATATCATAAATCCTGCTGTTATGATTTTTACTACTATACTATTTAATAAGCTATAGAAGTCAGAAAACTATAGATATCAACTCCATAGATCTAGCAGCTCTAAGAGCAGGCTGGTACCAAATCCATAAAATCAGTCTATTGAATTTGTTGTTAGATTATCTTCAACAGTCGAAGATGCAAAGCATGTAGATTTTTTAATAGGCATTGCGTGCTTCTATCATATTGTTGTCTGTCCTTGGCTCTAGGTAACAAATTAAAGTAGGAATTGAGAGCGACAATTGTTTGGGTCAGAAAATCAACAAATTCTCTTTATTATCCAATTTTTTTCAATATGAGCTCTAAAATAATGCTAGAACTGCATACAAAGCACCTAATCATGTTCGGTTCCTAACACAAATATTGACAACTGGCCCAACCTTAAAAACTTAATTTACAAAAACGATTAGTTTTGAATATTGGAGAAACAAAGGTAAACATATATCGAGGAATTGAATTTGCTAACACATAGCAAATCATAATTCTCTTGGTGGAGATCCCAATTTAAAATTAGAATTTCTGCTCTCTCTTCATTCCATTTAGATTTTTAATTTATTTCCCCTTACTTCATTAAGCTAAAATTTTCACTGGTAATTCTAGTCACTTGTAAAAAGAGAATTAAGACAAATTCTCTTTATTGCAGTTATAGAAGAAGCAACCTAAAAACAAAGATGTCAATGTGGAAATTAAGACAAGGCCATGCCCAGAAGAAAGCAACAAATTGAAACAACAGAAACATGTATAAAACAATTTAAATGCAACAGTGTACATAGTAAATATTCAAACCATTAGCCAAGTTCAAAACTGAAAGATTTTAAAGTACAGATAGTTAAAGTAGGAAGTTAAATATCATACGTTGAACCACATCAGCACCATCAGAATTCAACCAGTAGCTCTTAACCTGAAGCACAAGGAAAATACATATTAGAAGCAAATGGAATGAAGAGAGAGTAATAATTCTAATTCTATTTGCAACTGAATTTCTGATTGTTTGAGGAATCAAGAAGCTGACTCTTTAAGGAATCAGATTCTTACATGAGATGAGCTTGATTAAGGAGAAAATTTAAAATCGGCTCTAGTCCTAACTCCTGCTCCCACACCAAATTTAAAACTAAACCATCTCCTATTCCTGTGCCATGGAAATCAACTCCATCTCGGGTTGCCTCGCCACCCATTTACTCATCACCACTATCCCAGGTGCAGTCACCCTCACCCACACCAGCACCTAAGCTCTTTCCTCCACCAATTTTCTCCCCACCGCCACCAGTTCACTCTATAGCCGCCTTGCATATTTAAAGTTTTTAGAAAATGCCCAAAAAAAATCAAGAATTAGAGAAAAAGCCCTAAATTTATTTTTTGAACAATTTTCATTTGTATTTGGAATTCCCTTCAATCGAGCACATAAGCATCGATTACAAAGCTAAGAATATGAAATACACAACCGGCAATGTGAATACAACATACCGTAGCTGTTAAACGTCGATTGTCGAACTACGAGACACTTCAGCTGGGGGTCGGAAACCGTTGGATTGAGGCACACGGAGAGAGAGAGAGAGAGAGAGAGAGAGGGGGATCCTTCAATGTTAGCCAGAATCGATGGAAGCAGCACCTTCAGATTCACACCAAATCGGCCGGAGGAAGAAGGCAGTAGAAATTAGAGAGAGAGAGCAAGAGAGAGCTAGAGATGTGAGAGAGAGTGAAATGTGAGGGAGGGATTTTCTTGTTCAACCGTTTTCCGCGTTTTGCAAATTAAAACAGAGAACGCCCAAAACGTGATTTTCACGTTTTGGGTTTTGTGTGAAAAAAAAAATTTTGTTTGGAAAAATTTGTTTTCGAAAACGAGAAAAAGAACGCGTTTTCGTTGTTTTGAAAAATAGAAAACAGAAAACGGCCCCAAAACGACAAAGAGAACACACCCTTAAGTTTTTTAATGTCCCAGAATAGAAAACATCTCTCTGGTCTCCAATATTTTAACAAGACTTAAGTTAAGCATTTATTGCTTTAATTAAGACCTTATCTATTTTTATATGCATAAATTTAATGGAGATGTAAAATCTTTAGAATGAAGCTGCGAGTACAGGAAAATTTCACAGAATACACATAGAAATTTGAAATGGATAGACTGGATTCAAACATGGAGGAGGAAAACACACAGATACACATATAGAATTTTTCTAATTCAAAATTATGTACAAAATCTGACAACATTTCCTGCACTTAAGGAATTTTTCAAATCTTTAAGTAAAAGGATAAAGATGAGATATGCTTAGAGTAGCACAACATGTTTCTGAGGTAACTCGTGATGACATCTTTATAGAGATCTTAAAAAAAAAAAATATTCCCCAATACAAACACACCCGAACACCAATTTTAAGTCGGTCCAAATTTGATAGGATTACAAGTTAAAATGAAATGCGTTTGCTTTATTCATTTTAAAGTGATCGATTCGAATTCTAACAAGTCTATGAACAATCTATATCAAATACAACATGTCGATCGAATTCGACCCACTTTACATATATGTATCTAAGTTAACGAGTGTATATATTCAATCAAATAATCATCTACCAAACAATACATGTCGATCACAAAATGTGGAAACGTTTGATTGATCAATGAGTCACCAAATATTGTTGTGGACCGTTGGATTCTCCGGACCCGATACGCCGCAATAAAAGAATTGGCAGTAAAGGCCACAGTGCACGCGTCGGTGTTTCCCCAAAAGCATGGGCCCCACGACATCTGCAAGCTGTCGGACATCACTTTAACGTAGTCCTCACGCGCCAACTCCTCGTGTGAATACCTTTCAATAGTCAACCTCATTGACAATTGAGCTCTACGCGACCGACGCTTGTTTGAAGTCCAGTCTCTTGAGTTTTTTTTAATTCTCTTTCCTTCCAGAAAGACTTAGAAATAGTCAAAACAGATGAATTCACTAATTGTGAACTTTAAAGGCACACTCCCTTTGCACGTGTACGTCACGAGGATCCATGGGTGGTTTATGAAAAGGGTTACAAGTTCGAATGGTCTCCGATACTTCACCACGCATCCTAATTTGATCATCGCACTTCTAATTGTTGCAGAATATTGGTAAACAAATGGAACTTCTTATTATCAACAAGTATGATTTGTCTTTCATGATCGACTAAATAAGTAATTTCATGATTAATTTGATATACGTGAAAATTGACTTAATCAGATCGAGTTAAAATTTTTAATACTTGTAAGTATGAGACAATCTTATTCTTTGTATTTTAAATCAGCTTGTCTACAAACGAGACGAGCATGATCAATATTGACTTTGATTGCACAAGGCTGTGGCGATCTATGTGATCCAACACATTTTTTATTTTGTGGTTTAGATTTTTTTTTTTTTCAAAAAAAAAAAAATCTACACTATAGGTTCGTGCGCACATAACTCATTGCTCCTTTTAAGTCTTTTTCTACTATAGACCCACAAATACTTTAAATGTACATTAGTTCACTAGGTCAATAATTATGTTAAGGATGGTTACATTCACAACATATTTTTTTTTTAAATACATCATATTTTAATTACATTAAATATTATTAACATTTATTCATTATTATACTTATATCATTAACTTTTTCCTTCATCACATTATTATTTTTAACATTTAATTGATAGAAAATGTTGTTCTTAATCATGATTTTCATCCAAAATATTGTTAACGTACTTTAAAATGATGATTAAATATATAATCGCATTTTTTCACTATTATTTATTTTACTTATTCAAAAATACAATGAACAAATATGTCTTTTTACTCTATCTTAAAGAAAATTTTGGAGAAAAATCATAATTAGACACAATTTTTGTTAATTTGAGAATAAGAATATGATGAAAAAAGTTCGAGACATAAAAGTAATAATGTGCAAAGTTTGTGAATCTTTATGCAATTAAAATGTTGTATTATTATTGAAAACTATGGCGTGAATGTATTTAGCTTTACGTTAAATCATCATGACAACAAGGGATGAAAAATCAAGAACATTAGCCAAGTAATCGATGGATGAAAAATCAAGGACATTAGCCAAGTAATCGTTAGAATAATTAGAAGTATAGTGACTAAATTGAAACACGGGTAAAGTTCGAATCATTATTAGAAATTAACCTTAATTTTTGAGTGTGGCACGGTGACATTATGCTCACGAAACAATGTTGTCACCAACACACACAACTACTAAAAAGCATTCCACTTGGTTTGGAAAAAAAACCTCAGCCTTTTGAATCTATGTATTTGCTAATGAATTTTTTTTTAACTATCATCATTTTTCAACCGTGCATTCATATGAATTTTTAGATAGTACCATGGTTATTGGTTTTAAGACTTTTTTGCTTTCAAATTTTTTTTTCCCGAACCAAACATGTCATTGATACATAAATTGTGCATTTTATTATTATTGGAGCAATTAATAACTAACAAAAATTCCATTAATAATTGTCGACGATATCACTGTAAGATATTTTTACAAAACCAATATGTTAGGATCCGTTTGATTTCAAATGTGGAATTTGGGTGGAAAGAAAACGAATTACAGGAAAATGAATTGTCTATAATTTGTTTTAAAGTGAATTGTAATTAATTGTGTTTGATTCGTTTAATTTTTCACTTAATCTATTTAACTTTGTTTTTCATGCAAATAGTTTGTTTTTTAGATAAATTTTTTTTTAGTATTAGCGATAAAATTTGTTTGGATTGCCAAAAAGTTAAAAATAATAATTTTGGATTTTTTTGTGTTCATTTAACTTTTTTTTCATGCAAATTGTCAATTAAATGGATAATTTTTTTTACTATTGAATTTAGAATGTGTTCCAATTACCCAAAAAAAAAAAAAAAAGCAAACCTGGAAAATCAGTTCCCCACCTAAAGGTGGGAAAGTCAATTCCTCAATTTGGAGGAATAAGGGCGCGTGAGGGGATGGGTCGAAATCATTTTCACGTGCAAATTTATGGAATCGAATAACCAAAATTGATAAAGTTGGCAAATGAATTTCAAGGCTACCATCAAACACAGCCTTAGCGATTCAAACAAAATTACTAAAAACAATAACCATCGAGGCTCTTCTGTCAGCTACTATTGAAGACAATGTTATCAGTAATGAAATTATTGACAGCAATAGCACATTATATAATTATGGTGTTAACCTCAAAGAAGAAAATACAGTTCCCCTACGATTTCTGGATCAGCCTAAACTAGAATTAAAACCAAAAGAAATACTCTTTGGTCTCTGCAAATTGTTCTTCTACAATTCATTCAAATTAACATATCAAACACAATTTTACAACACATCAACTTCAATTTTTCATGTTCAAGTTTTTTCCTTCAGTTAGAATGAAAACCAAAAGAAGATACTCCCTGCAAATTGTTCGTCCATAATTCGTTCAATTTAACATATCAAACACAAATTATACAACATCTCGACTCTCCCAGTTTGGTCCACATTATTTCAAATTATATTTTTCTCTCTTATTTTTAATCACACAATCTTTAAAAAAAAAAAATATTACTCGTAAATGAAAAAAAAATTATTCTTTTTAACCATATATTTTTCAAAAAGTACTATTCTAAAATTTTAAAATTAAAATAATGGGGGCGAAACAGGGCTTACAATTATAATTTATGAAAAAGAACCATGCTATAGTGCCCACTTGAATGACCACCCGGATGACTACCACCACATACGTTGGGGGAAAAATATTATTTTATTTTCACGAGATCCACACATCCATGTGAAGGGGTGGTCATCCGAGTGATCATCCAAATGGACACTATAACATTTTTCTTATGAAAAAATGGTGGGATGCCACGCGCAGGAGATTGGGTGCATTACCCTTGGTGCGTGGACTGTTTCTTTCTTTTTTGTCGGCAGTAGCCCGTAGCCTTCCTTTTTCTTACTCCCCAAACACACCTTTGACATTTTATAAAGTCAGCCTACAAACCACTAAATTAAAGCAATTTAGTCAATAGAGAGATAAAGCCATTTTGATAATTCCAACCCATCGGCCACTTTCTTTCTCTCTTTCTAAATTCTCCTTGATAATTGAGTTAATTTCATCTATGGCCACTGAAGTTTGTGCGAAATTTAAATTGATAATTGAAGTATTTTTCTAACATTATTGGTCACTGAAGTTATTAAACATTTTGAAGTCGGTCACTCACTTACTAAAACTAACGTATAATATGATTTAAAGAGCCTGTCGATTTTGAACCACAGCAAAATGACATATTTAACCCATCTTTTTTTTTATTGATATGAAATGACATTCTTTTGTCTATAATTACAATCGGTTCGAGTGCATATCATATTTCAATTTCACTAGGACACTTTCAAATGGCTCGTGTCAAATTTTTACGACATTCATTAAGTGCTAAGGTCAACTGATCGCCGTCAATCCTTCATTAATTACAATTAGTAATAGAAATATAAATCTTGGATCAAAATAATAAAAATAAGTTGTCATTTAATTCAACCCTAAGCCAAAGTAAAAACAATTGCATATATGAAAGCTCTAACATTTTGAAAGGAATTTTGCGAATTTTTTATCCAAGAAATCCAAATGCACATCTTGGGGGATTTAACTGTGGCCATGTCAAATTATATGTTGGTTTCAATAATCGAGTAACAATTTTTGAAGCAATTAATAACTAATGGAAATTGAATAGTATTATCTAATCACAATGGTATTAAAAATCTGTTTATATTACAATGATGTTCATTGCCTACAATTGATTAAAATAAAAAGATAATTTTTTAATTAATTATAGTAGTGGGGCTTAGTGTCACATACAATAATGTTTAGTGTCATTGGAATTAAGTAGCATCACTCAAGAAAAATATTTTAATGACCAATTTGAAAATTTACACAAATTTCGATGACTATTAGTAAAAATAACTCTTTGATAATTCCAAGCCGACCATCACTCTCTCTCTCTATAAATAAATGTTTTTTCTTTCATTTACTCCCTCTCAAATCTCTGATCTCTCTCTCTCTCTCTCTCTCTCTCTCCACAAGTCAGCGCCTTGTTTTGTCTCTTCTCTTTTGCCGATACCACCCCACGTTACCAATGGATGATGATTGGGATCTTCAGGCGGTGGTGAGAGGCTGCTGCAACACCTCCACCTCTTCCGCCACCTCCTCCACCGTCACAACCACCACCTCCGGTGGCTCCCAGCTCTTCAGCAGCTTCAAACCACAACAAGATGTGAACTTTTCTTCCTTTCAAGATCCGTTTGAGCCAAAAAAACAGAACTTTTTTGACGACTTACAGGATCTCTACAAACCATTTTTTCCACAACGTACAACAATTTCACCACTCTCTGTTCTCGAAGGATTACAAGATCTGCCACAGCAAACACAAATTCAGACTAAACAATCCCTTGTTGCAGTAAAAAGCAGTACTTCACATACTCCAAGCCCGAGATCCAAAAGAAGGTATATTTGAAAATAAAAACTTTTTCTTTCAACTTATAAGTAATCCTGTTCTGTTATTGAGTTTCTTAAGAAATTTTGTTGCAGGAAGAATCATATGAAGCGGGTTTGTCATGTACCTGCAGATAGCTTATCTAATGATATGTGGTCTTGGAGAAAATATGGGCAAAAACCCATTAAAGGGTCTCCCTATCCAAGGTTAGTGTTTCAATTATAAGAATTTTTTGCTTAAAAAAAATGATTTTGAGAAAAGTACTTCCCAACTGCAAGGCTATTTCTAAGAACCCATTTAAGGCTTTTTATACCTAGGTTAGATTTTCACTTAAAAGAATTTTTGGCTGGAAAAAAGTGATTTTGAGAAAATAAGTACTTCTCAACTGCAATTTCATTTAAGGGCTGCTAATATTTTTGCTAAAAAGGTCTGTTTAGAGGGAATTTAAGGTACTGATTATATTGCCTTTTTTTTTTTTGTGTATCAAACAGAGGATATTATAAATGCAGCACTTCAAAGGGGTGTATGGCCCGGAAACAAGTGGAGCGCAATAGATCCGACCCGGGGATGTTTATCGTTACTTACACGGCGGAGCACAACCACTCTATGCCTACTCACCGGAATTCTCTCGCCGGAAGCACCCGCCAGAAGCCGGCGACCACCCCAAGTGCCGAAGCTGATGATGCTGACAAACCCACTTGCTCAACGCCAGTGTCGCAGGTGGAGAGCCCCTCGACGGCGCCGGAGAAGGTGGACAGCAGCAGGGAGGACAGAGAGGACCAAGTTGATGGGGAAGATGATGAATTTAGTGTCTCAAAAATGGAATTGGATGATGATTTCTTTGTTGGTTTGGAGGAATTCACCGGTCCGGATGCCGAAGATTTGCTTCCCGATCAATTACCGGCGACTCTGCAATTTCCATGGCATGCCAGTAATGCAACAACCACCGCAGCCGGCAGTAGTTGACTTTCCTAAAAGTGATACACCTATCGAAGTCCATTGAATGATGCCTCTCGTCTCTCACTTTTCTTTCATTATATTATATAGTGGGTTAAAAACATTTCTGTTACACTCTGATAAATTTTATTTTGTTTCAAATTGATCATTGAACATAAAATTTTTGTTCCAAGTCGATATGTGAAATTAAATCGGTCGTTATGTCTTTTTTAGCCAATCTGTCAGGTCACTATGGTCAACTCAAAATAAATCGATGATCATCTTGACACAAAATAAAGTTTGCAACCAAGTAAATTTTCGCAAGTTTTGAACCCTTTTGTAGTTGGTAGAGAATCTTAGAATCACGAAGTTTTTGTACCTTGAAGCTATCATTCTCAATCATAGGGAACCTTGTAGAGGAAAAAAGAGTTTGATTCCAGGTTTGTTAGCTCTATTGTACTATGAAGAGACATAAGTGGTTATTGTGAATCATAAACATTTCAATTACAATCAATTGCTTAATACCTTTTCACATTTCTTTTTATGGTGTATACATGAATCTGGTGGTGGTGTGAGTGTGATTGTTCGTTTGAGTAATTTTGTTCGAGTAATTTTATTTAGCTTCACAGGTTAAAATCACAGTTTAAGTGAAGCTAATGTGACATTAAATTATAAGTGTAATTAAAAGACGGAGTTTTGTATAGTGACTAAAATCAAAAGTTGGGAGCAATACATAACTCTTATATATTAAAATTACATCAAAATTAACAAATTTGTCAAATTATTTCAAAATAATAATATATGATTAACTTGAATGAACTATCTCCACCCAACCCAACCCAACCCAACCCAACCCAACCCAACTCACTCACCCCATCAATTTAATAAGGACATTGTTACATGTATATCAAATTTTACATAATATCTCTATCATTGTCAATTTAAAACACAATCAACTATTTCATCCAATCTTTTCCTTCCACATCATTTTATGTACAAATAGCATAATTCAATTAATAATTTAGCATAATTCAATTAATAATATACCAATTAATGATATCCTAAGACCCATCCCATGCGCCCCACCCCACCCCACCCCACCCCACCCCACCCCATCCCATCCCATTCCATCTCATCCCATCCCATCCCACCCACCATCAACATTTTAAAAAGGAAAATACTAATTATACACCTCATGGTGTACCAAATGCATTATACCCCCTCACATGGAGGGGGGCTCATGAATATTTTATTGTGTGTGGGCCCTCCTCCATTTGAAGGGGTATAATGTATTTGGTACACCATTATATACGTATACCACTTCCGTTTTAAAAATTCAAAAAATCTAAAAAGTTTTTTTTTGGGAGATTACACTCCATCCTCACAAAAGCACCCTAGATTTATCAATAACTGTGTTATCTGTGATCGGATTATTTTTTGTGACCAGATCTGTGTTATATGTGACTAACTGTGATCAAATTTATTTTCAATGTAACTGTCTGTGATAATCTAATTTGTGTCTGTATGTAAGCAAATCATTAACTTGTGTTATCTATGACTAACTGTGATCAAATTTATCTTCAGTGTGACTGCATGTGACTGTCTAATTTGTAAACCAAGTCATTAACCTGTGTTATCCATAACTAATGGTAATTAAATAAGGCAAATCTTAACTGTAAGGGTATGTGATCTAGTCACAATCACAATAGAATTGGTGGTTACAATCAATCACAATAAACACATATTTGGTCATAGAGAGTCACCATAAAAAAAATTACACATATAGCAAACCAGCACCACCATCCTCACCTCCAATGTACCACTACTACCACATTCAACTCAAATCCACAACCATTATTAATACACTCACCTCAAATCTATAATAGCAACCACGACTATAATGTTAATTCCATAACAACTATCACCTCATATCCACAACAAAAATTCACCACTATTATGTTACCATTACCTTCATCTACAATCCCGTTTTCACCTTCAACTTCTTTGTAATGGCTACCATTTTCCACTTTACACTTATCCTCAAGTACCTATGCTCAATCCCGCATCTCCTTTCAAGGCAAGCATGCCCCTACCCATAGCACCCATAGCTCAAAACACCCAAAACAACAAATCATCCACATCAAATTAGATCAGAAACCACCAACAAACTCCAACGATTACAAAGTAGATCGATAGATTGACACTGCTTATAGATCAACACTCCAACAACAAAATCACCAATGTTCCTCCTTTTGTAGCTGCATCGATGCCATCAACACGGCAAGAAGCTTCGATGTGTCGTTGCTGCGAGTAGTGCTTGTCACTGCTTGCAGCAACACTGCCAAGCGCAACTTGCAGCAATAGAGCGTCTGACACTATTGGTTGCAGCAACGACGTCGTCGGCGTGGCAAGCAGCATTAGTGTCTCCGACCGACGAGAAGCTTCGTCATAGCTGGTGATTCTGGATATGGTTGGTTGGGGTTGATGGGTGGGTGGGTGTGTGGCGGGTAGAGAGAGAGAGAGAGAGAGAGAGAGAGAGACTAGGTTGGGTGGGTGGTTGAGTGATATATGTATATTAGGTTTAATTAAAAATTTATTAACTTTAAAACCTGATTAACACCTTATTTGTGAAAATGGAACTTAATCCTTTTTTAAAAAAAATTAATCTTTAAATGTAGGTTTCTAGGTAATCTTCCCTTAAAAATTTAGTATAGTGACTAACGGCCCATAAGTTCATTGCCTAAAACATTTTTTAACCATTGTTTATCATTTTATCCTAAATTCATCATTGAATTTAAACGTTAGTTACAAATTGGCCGTGGACATCTTCCATGGTTAATGCACGTCAACTAGACAACTAAAAGCTGGCATGTTACTCTCCTTGACAACCTAGTTAACAAATAACTATATTGCATAATTACATTTTCGTGTAATATTATTTTATTGAAAAATATGTGGTTAAAATGCTGTTAAATCACTGTTTAAAAATGTTTTTTTTTTTTTTAAAGAATATGGCTCAAACAAGGCTAAAAGGTTTTTGTGATTCATAAGCATTTTCATTACAACCAATTGCTTAATGCCATTTTTGCTGATATAAGGGTGTCTATGTTTAGCTATGTTAATAAACATATTCCAATCCTATGTGAAATCTATGGGACAAATGCAAGACAGCTTTAAAGAATCTATTAAAATGCCTGTCTTAATCCAAAATGTAAATGGGGGATGGGGGGCTTCTACACACTTCTAAAGGGTGTTAAAATTCAAAGTATCTGATTTTCTTTTAAATTCTTTTTCCTCAAAACACTATCTAGTTAACAATTTGCAATGAAATTTTCTTCTAAAAAACTCGAGTCAACTATTATTATAACAAGAAGAAGAAAAGGAAGAAGACGAAGTTGAAGAATACTATGATGCAAAAGAAAGACAAAGGTATTTCGAGAATTTACGTGGATCGGTTTTCAAACTGATTACTCCACCAAATGGTGCTCTGTATTTCCCAATAAGCTCAACACAAGTCATTTTCTTTCTGTAGTGCCATAAAAGACCTTCTAATACACAAACAAATGATAATAAGCCATTCATTAAACAATTCCAAATATATTCTCCATAACACCCAAAGATAGTAAAAAAAAATTCTAATTGCCCCCAAGACACATCTCCAAGTGGTAAAAGGGGCAAGTGGAGAAATCCAGTTTTGCTTGAGGCTGTCGCGTCAAGAGTTCGAATCCTAAAATATGGATTTGACTTTTGGGTAAGTGCAAGTGTACAAGCAGTCTTCCACCCTATACCCTTGGAGGCATAACCTGCGATTTATCTGCTTCACCAAAGCCCAGGTCAAGGCAGATGGGGGCGTCAGTAATGGGGCAAAAAAAAGTAAAAAATTCCAATCAAGGAATCTTTAAATTGTTGTTAAGAACTGCCGAATACGACAAGCAAGTACTACTCTACCAAGTACGAGATCCTGACTAGAGCACGTATAATTGATCGAAAAATTCGGCTAACCTGATCAAAATGTAGCAAACAAACATGCGATTTTCTCCCTGTGAATTCTTTTGGGGTGGGGGGCGACAATGACACATTGGCTGCACGAGAATATTTCAAATTCACAATCTTGAATAGAACAGATTTTTGGGATTACTTGCAGTCGGGGTCGGGGTCAGAGTTTGATGACCATAAGTACAATTAACCCTAACGGAAAAAATTCATTCGATCAACAATAATTGAAAACAGGCTCAACTTCTTGTTAAAGTAAGCTCTATAGAAACTCAATATTATCATGATATTATGTGACATTTGAATATCGATACTAAATATCATCAACCACAAAAAAAAAAATACTAAGAAACAAATTGAATCTTTCAGGAATTGCCACATATATTATTGTAAGTCTTTTTTTCGATACAGTGCAATTTGTTAGTTGTACATGGTGTAGTAGCTATCAAATTGAGGGTGAATTACTTTAAATTGTGTGTTGTTGTTCCTTTCGTTTTCAATTAGTTGCTCTCACTAATATGAATTATTCATTTGATTTATACAATTGCCTTACTACTTGGAGCCATGCCGGGTGAACATCCCCTTGGATGTCCAGGAGGATGTTCAAGTGGCTTCAGCCTACTACTTGTGTAACTTATGTCTCCAATTCATCAATATGATATTCTATCTTGATACAGGTGCCACTTGAAGCTGCTGTATGTTAATTTTAAGCTGTCCGTGGATACAGCATCTCAGATAGTAGGAATTAGGCTATGGATAACTAATGAATACATGCATAATGGTTTGAGAGTCGGCGGTGGTCGGGTTCTCGATCATTTGCTAGGAATGTTGAATGGTAAAAAGCCTTTGTTTTGACACGGTTAGTCATTTTTCACTATCTGTTTCTAGTGAAACCCCACCTGGGAAGATGAGTAAAAGCTTTCTCTTATTTTAAGTGATGTGCACAACCATTTCATGATTTTTTGGGCTGTGATCTAAACCGGTGCTCTTTTGGGCATTCAAGGAGGATTGCTTTTTGATTATTGAAGGAATTTAAGGACCAAGGGTGCAATTATTAGTTAAAATATGTAGCTATATATATACCATTGCAAGCTGTTCTTTGATTGAAAATTAATATATTTGTCAAAGAAATTCTCCAATTCTTTGATCTAAAATAGTGTTCATATGTGAATCAATGTTTCTTTATCGCATGTTATTGTTCTTACTCCAATATGCTTGCATCAGTTGGTATAAGAGCACATTTTACACTTATAAATATATTATCTAGGAGAGTACATGTAATTTATAATTTATTTATTTTTAAATGAGATTAAATGTCAAAAGAGTATGACACAAATCTATTGAAAAATCAATGTCTAAGGAACATAGGGATATGTTGAAGGTCCAACAATGTCCATTGTTGGATGTCATAGGAGGCAGTCGGCATGAGCAAGACAACTATATGATCAACGTGACAATTTTTGGGTGTGCACTGGCACGACAATCAGTACGGAATCAATCATGAAGGAGGACTTTGATTGTTCAGATAATTAGATAGGTTCTATTAACGACATTTGTATTGATGACCAAGAAAATGTATGGACTCAAAAGAACAATGCAATTACTCGTCCTTCATGTGGGAGCACCCCTATAAGAGTGCCGCCCCTCACACCCTCGTGAAAGAAAAGTGGCCAAGTGGGAAATGTTATTTAGAACTAGAAATACAGAAGATTTGTGTAATTTTTCATAAGAAAGGAAGTGACTGTGTATTTGTTAGAAACCTCATAAAAAGTCAATGTAATGTGCTCTTTTTATTTTCTTTTTTAACAATTTTACTCTTGATAATTATATTTATATCAAAACTAGAAACCTCATAGAAGGTCAATGTATTTTATTTTAATTGCATTAAAAGTTTTTAATATTTGATTATTGTAGCACTCATATTTTCAACTTGTATCCTTAAATTTCTATTAGTTAGCCATATTGTCCCACCCTTCATAGGGTTATTAATCTATCTTCAACCTTTTTTAGCATCAAGCATCCCCAATCTTTGATTTAATTGAAAATTACATCCCTCCATCCATTTTTATCGTTAAATCCATTTAAAATGACCAATTTAAACAATTGATAAAAAAATAAAAAAGATAGTTTAGATAAAAAAAAAAAAAAAAAATCTGTCATTTTTTTGAATTTCACAACCAAAATTAACGAAGGGATGTAATTTTCAATTATGTTAAAAAGTTTGAAACATGAGTACACTATTAAAGAATTGGACCACAAAGGAATTCAACCTATTCTTAAAGAATAATGTTAAATGTACAAAAGTGAGGATAATCCATGTAACGTAAAATGATATGTAGGGTAAAATGATAAGGTCAAGAAAGTGGAATGAGTGTTTTATGAACCATTAATAAACCTTGGTCAAAATAGGCTTAAGTTGTGTTTGAGCCTATTTACTCATAAAATTATTTTATTGAAAACGATCTTGATACATGTATATCAAACTTCACATAATGAATTGCATAATGTCACATATCATTATATCATTTGTCAATTTAAAATACAGTCAATTTTTATCTTTTTTTTTTTCTTCCCTCCATATCATTTTATGTAATCCAACTGGAGTAATAAAAATGATTGAATGAAGCTTCGTGGTTTCGTTCGTCGCTTTCATCCCCTTGCCTACAACCTTAGGTCAATCAGTGTCTTCTCGTTGACCTATGATATACTATTAGTTAACAACCACATTCAACTGCTAACATCTAGGCAATATGCAATATTGTTGTTATTCCTGTAGTTTTGATATTCCCAGTATTCTACTTCGAGTTGTGTTTCTGTTCATGATTACAGGAGAAAAACTTCTTTGCTTCGGGCTTTGTTTATTACTTACTAATCACAAAATGCTTATTTACCATTTATGTATAATTCTATTGAAAAATGGATTAGTAACACAAGAAGTAACCAATAGAAATTAACCATGTTTCTTTACTACTTAGGCCTCATTTGATTTTTATTTTTGGAGAAAAATATATTTTGAATATTTGATTGATAGGGAATGTGTGGTTAAAAATTAAGAAAAAATTTTGAGTTTGTGTGTAATATTATTTTATTGAAAAATGTGATTTAAAATAAGAGAAAGAAAAATGAATTTTGAGAAAAATTGGAATTAAAGAGCGCCTTAATTTACCATGTAGACCACTGCTACTACACAAAAATTCCCACGCCTCCTTCAAAATGCGGACACTTGGGGCACCCCTTTTATTGCTAAAGCCACACTTCTATATCCACAGATTCTTTTCTCCAACTCCAAAAGCAGTTTCACTATCTCCGTCTCCACCTATCAGCAAAATTCTCTATTTTCAGGCCTCAAGTAGAGCCGTCACTACAATGACATCAATGGCTGAATCCACCACCGGTGTTGGCAGCGAACACGTCACCGGATATTGGTTCTCCGTGCCGGAACTCCGACTCAGAGACCACCATTTTACTGTTCCTCTTGACTATTCTCTCGATCACCGTACTTGCCCAAAGATCTCTGTTTTCGCCCGTGAGATCGTCTCTGGTAATTCGTTAATTACTTTTGCTAAAGATGATATTTTTTCTTTGATTCTGGGTTGTTGTTCATGATTTGGAATATTCATACGGTTGGTCATCAAACTTTCAAATTGTGTAAATTTGTCATGGAACCTTTTTTTAGCATATTTGGTGACTGAATTTATGAAGAAGTTTAAATTAAGCCACTAAGTAGGTATCTATCTATGAATGAATTTGGTGATGTGTTAAATGGCTAGAAAGTAAATGATAACGGAGCAAAGTTGTTCTTTTTGTTAAATAAATAAATTGATGGGTTAAAATGAAAAGTTTAAAACATTTAAATGAGTGCTGAGAAATGAAATTGCACGTGGAAGTGGTATTTTTAGTCACCAAGGCCGTCAGCCACATAAGTTACGTCGCCACACACCTGCTGAACAAAAGATGTGTCACCACTCGTAGTTCGCTGACCATCTATGCTATAAAAAAGTTCGATAAACAAAGTGACACATTTTGTAAGTTGGTTAAAATGTACCTGGGTATACCAATGGTAGAATTTTAGATACATACTGACATAGGATTCGTAGGATGCAACTAACGAAGAACTAGAATACAGCAATTGGGGAAAGGAAGGGGAAGAGAGGGAGAAAGAGAAGAGGGAGATAGAAAAAGCAGGGAAGAATTGGAAGACAAAGCGAAAAGATAGAATTATTAGAAGAGAAATGTTTTTCTTTAATAATAAATTGTAACTATTACGATATATAAGCCCTCTTTCTATAGGGTATCAACTAGTCTAATTCGAGTAGAAAATAACTATACAAAAAATAGAATATTTGTAAAATAAACCTAATGACTTTTCCTAAAATAAGAAACTAAACTTCAAAAGTATCGTATCGTATCTTATATAGTATCTCCATCCTCCATCACATACCTTATCTGGAATTACACCTAGTTGTAGTTGCTCGCTTGTATAGAAATGCGATCAAAATGTATCGTACAAAATACTTTAGCATTCGGTCTCCTTTCTTATTTATTTTCTCTTCCTAACAACAAGGTCCCAACCTTCAATTTTTATAGCAAGTGGGTGCCTAAAGACTGAGCCCATATTTGGCTAAATTTTATATACTGTTTATAATAGGTCAAATCACTTTTTATCCACCAATTTCATGGACTCATAAGTACAACCCACTTATCTACACGTCATTTTTATCTATTTGTAATTTAAACCAATAATAAACAATGCTCAAGCATGCTTTAATTTTGTCCAAGAGGGAAACATCACGAGATTGGATTGGCTATGAATAAATGTAGGCACATTTTCATTGTACAGTTATATATAAGTTTATTTTTTTTCAACCAATAATGCGAAGATGAATCCAATTATAGAATTTCAAATATCAGGTTATAGTGGACTGATCCATATTACATTATAGCCTGATTCTGGAAGTAAACCTTCTACCACTCGAGGATTTGATAACTTCAAGAATAACATGGATATATGGAACGATAATGTTCTGTATGGTGCCTGGTTCTATTATAGGCGCATATAGAGCAGCACTCTATCATGTGAACATGTTGACATGCTTGTGAAAACTATACTATCTATACATTTCCGTTTGAATTAAAAAATGAAAAACAAAGAAATTTTATATGTTCCTACTTTTTGTTCTAGTATGAAATTTATGTTGCATATTATTCATATTGTGGTTGCATGATTTTCTCCCTCTAGTAAATTTGGTTTCTTTTGATCTCTTATGTCTTTATTACTAGATGGTATTCATTGCAGTTGGAAAGGAAGAACAGTCCCTCCCATATTTATTGTACTTGCAAGGTGGACCAGGGTTTGAGTGCATGCGACCTACTGAGGCTGGTGGATGGATAAGTAAAGCATGTGAGGAATACCGTGTTATTCTAATGGACCAGGCATGTCGTTTTGAAGTACTTTTGAGGTTCAAGAGCATGTAGAATTATATTCATCTATCTTATCTTTTGTGGGTTTATGGCACAGAGAGGAACAGGCTTATCAACGCCGTTAACTCCATCATCTATGTCCCAATTCAAATCCGCTGAGGCTTTGGTCGACTACTTGAAACATTTCCGAGCTGACAACATAGTGAATGATGCTGAATTCATTCGAAAACGTCTCGTTATCGATTCTGGACCTTGGACAGTACTTGGACAGGTAAATTAGTTTTGTATTTCTTCATCTTTTATGTGTGTTTTACATTTGGTGTTTTGATGTTTCCTAGTTGATTTTGACACAAAAAGTTTGATAATCTTGCTGCACATCTGCCTTCCCTGATGCCTCATCCAGTCACTAACGCATAGATTGGAGAAAAGAAAGTCTCTTCCTCTTTTAATTGTTTTTATAACAGATTTCACTTGTAACATTTCGACACGAAGCAGAGTTATTTTTCAATAATTACATGAGTACTGCTTCCAAATGGTAACATTGATGGATTTCATCTCCTGCAGAGTTATGGGGGATTTTGTGCTGTTACTTACCTGAGTTTTGCTCCTCAAGGACTGAAACAAGTCCTTCTGACTGGTGGAATTCCTCCAATTGGAATCGGATGCACTGCAGATGCTGTATACAGAGCATGCTCAGAGCAGATTGTTCTTCAGAATGAAAAGTATTACAAAAGATTTCCTCAAGATATTGAAATTGTCCGTGAAGTGGTAATTCACCTGGCAGAATCTGAAGGAGGCGGGGTGAGCTAACCTTAAAGGCGGTTTTTTTTATATTTTAAAATCCTGATTGACTTTTGTGATTATTCAAGTTTTTTAAAACTCTCTCTCCCTCCCCCATTGCTTTCCTGTCTGAGTGTGTTCTTGTGCATTTAGGTGCCTCTTCCATCTGGTGGTGTCTTAACACCACGGGGACTACAGCTTCTAGGTTTGTCTGGTTTGGGATCTAGCACTGGATTTGAACGTTTGCACTACATGTAAGTCTATTTCCTTCTTGAATATGAAGTAAGTGTGTGTGTGTGTATTATGATCTTAAATTTGTCAGTCACTTCATTTTTATGTTGGTTTTAGGTTTGAGAGGGTCTGGGATCCTGTAATAGTTCCAGGAGCACCAAAGAGAATCAGCTACTATTTTTTGAATGCTGTGAGTTAAAACATTAATGTCTTTCTCAAAACAAATTTAATATTTAAACTGTTTTTTTTCGTTGGTACATAAAGAATTATATTAATATCCTAATTTAATACTCTTTAAATATCTTGGCGACATGAAAATGGAGACCACGAAATCACAAGACTTCTGGAAAAGGTCAATGACACCTGATGCTGCCTTGTTATGCTGATAAAAACAACATTACAAAATCTCATTATATTTTTTGACTTGTGTCTTCTGTTCCATAAATTTATTATGACACTTTCAGGCTTAGCACGTGAAGTTGTGGTTTGAAATTTGAGATGTTATGTTCTTAATCTTGCCCCACAGATTTTATAAAATCTACTGATTATCATACAGTACGTGAAGCTGTTTGTTTGAGTCTTCTGTTTTTTAAACACTTTTATGTGACAAATTAGGTGCTGCTGATTTAGGATCCTATATATTTCGAGGTAATTGATAAATTGGTGCCACAATTTACTGACATTTAGTTTTTATGCACATGCAGTACGAGAAATGGTTGGATTTCGATACCAATCCTCTATACGCTCTTATGCACGAGTCCATTTATTGTCAGGTAACCTATTTCTTGCTGGGACTGACTGACTAATGTGGATGGATGACTTTCTAGTTGAATCCACATTGTTATTATTTTTGTTTTATTCAGAAGATATCATGTGTAAATATGTAGATGTTTGCATACGTTTTGTATGAGAAACTGTATCCATTCTCGTGCAATTATCTAACTTGTAGATTTTATGCGACTTGAAGGGTGCTTCTTCACTTTGGTCTGCTCACAGAATAATGACTGAAAATGGTGGCCAATTTGATGCAATAAAATCTGTCAAAGAAGGATGCCCTGTTCTATTTACTGGTGAGGTAAGGACGAAAAGATGTTCACAGAGCTACAAAGAAAGTGTCAGAAAAGAAAAAAAAATGACCAGCCACTGATGTGTTTACACTCTTTTGTGGGGAATCCTTTTATAAGGATTTTATGTTAGTTGATGAAATAATAGAACAAACTATTAGTATTGGGCTGGACCTTTTTTGTATATTCTTATCTGAAGTCCCATATATTTGGGCTCATTGATGAATCCGGTTTCTATACTTTTCTTTTACATCGTTGCTAGTGTTCGATATGATTGCATTCCTCTCCATTTGTTTCTACAGATGATATTTCCATGGATGTTCGATGAAATGCATGCTCTGCGGCCTTTTAAAGAAGTTGCCCAGCTGTTGGCAGAGAAGAAAGATTGGCCTCCTTTATATGACATTGCCTCACTGAATAATAACAAGGTACGCGGTCTTTTTATTACAGCTGATGCTAGTTTATGCCATCAATATCTCTCATTCTTTTCAATTGCAGCAGCAAACATTTTCTTTGGGATTTCTCTTTGTTTCACCATTTCATTTCATTTAGATAGTTCCCCAACCATTAATATTCATGACCCTTATGATCTCTACAAAATTTGGCCAAGCTTGAATACATGGGCTGTTATGGATTAAACACTAATCCCCACTTACGAGAGAAATATTAATGAGACAAGCAATGAGAAACTGAGCATAACACACAGATTTATAATGGTTCACCTTTAATGCAAGAGCAGTGTCCACTCGCCCTGACAGGTTTTTGCTATGATGGAGAGAAGAATACGACCTTTTTCCTCACATCTCTGCTACCAAATGATCCCCTAAAATTGTTTATATATTTTAGGAATATTAGGGTGACCAGATAAATGCATGAATGTCCACTAGGCTGATCTGTGGTCCTGAGAATAAACATACAGTGTGAATGGGCTTTACACAATCAATCATTAGTATGGTGGGCACTTGATAAGTTGTTTCATGATAAAATGTAGTTCTTTCACTACTTGCGTATGTGGTATCTCCAAATCACTGATACAACCTTATATCTTGATACAGGTGCCAGTTGCTGCTGCAGTGTATTACGATGATATGTACGTTAACTTTAAGCTGGCCTTGGATACTGCTTCCCAGATAGCAGGAATTAGGCCATGGATAACTAATGAATACATGCATTCTGGTTTGAGAGATGGAGGGTGTCAGGTTCTGGATCATTTGCTAGGAATGTTGAAAGGAAAGAAGCCTTTGTTTTGACATGGTAAGTCATTTTTCACTTACTGATTCTAGCGAAAATATGCGACTTTAGTGTTTTGATTGTGGTCTTCTGTTATGCTTTAAAGCTAATTTCAGGACTGGACTTAGCTTTCCAACACTAAGTACGTCTTCTAAGTTATTCCCGTAATTTGTCTGCAAAATGGATATCGATTTATTAGATGTGTGAAAGGCATTGGCCATCCAAATGAAGAAATAAAAGAGCTCATTTTCCTTTATTTTTCAGCTAAAGCTACATATTTTTTTATTTTTTTGTCAATGTCTTCCTGATTTTCAATTGGTGAATAATCAGCATATCGTTTATTCTTAATATTTTTTCTGTTAGGAGGAGCAGTAATTTGGGAAGTGGATACCTAACTTTATTCAACTCTCTATTTCTAATTTGCTTACCATGATACTCGATTTCTTGGGACGAGTTCAGTAAAGACTCGTTATCCAATGATCAACATGCACCCTCATTACACGCTTTCTGCATATTGCCACCTAACTGGTCACCGCACGCTTTCCGCATTGGCTGTCTCTATCATTGGCTGCATGCTTCAGTTATGGTACTAAAATGTTAAAAAACACTGATGGCCACCCAACTTTGAAGGAAGTTTTGTTTTACTCAATCCTCAGTTTACATATCCCATTAGGGTTGTTCCAAAAACTAAGAGAGATGGACATATGGGTGATGCCTTTATGGATTCCTGTCATAGCATCTTTGTTAAAATTGCCTCCTGATCTTTGGCCCCCAAAAAATTCCCCCAAATATGCGGCCAAAACAAAAAAAGAGTATAAAAGATAGAAAAATGCAAATTTAATGTGGTTTGGCTATCACCTAGGACACCAAGAGGAGACTTGATTAAGCCCATGTATATCTACTATTCTCCAGAAACTCTGTTTTTATTTTATTTATTTATATCTCATTTTTAACTATACATTTCCATAATAAAATATTTTACAGGTAAATTTAATTTTTTTTCTTATTTTTAACTACACATTCCACAAAAAAAAATCATTATTTAAAAAAATTATTTTTCCAAAAAAGTACTTTTTAATGGGCTTGAAACAGGGTCTTAATCAGCAAATCTCAAAATACAAGAGTCTCCTCTTTAATGCTCCAAATTCGAATGAACCTGCAGGGTTACTGAGAATTTCGATTCTCTACATTTTAAGAGCAGGTACAATTTTTAAAAGGGCTTTGCTTTGGTACATGTAAATCAAGGGTTACATCAAGGGCATTATGCCAAGTGGTATTATGTAATACTTAATGTAACATTTGATGTGCAAGTAAGATAATCCTTTTTAAAAATGGGTTATGCCATTTGCATACTTATTTCTTACATTATGGATGACATTTGTTGTGTTGGCAAAAAAAAATTAGTTGAAAAACTGTTATTATAAAACTGTCCAATGATGCTATGTTCAATTTTATTTTATTTTTGGTTGCCCTTTTTCTTTTTCTTTTTAACACCTAGTTAAGCATATAAATTAAGACAACTATGGTTTCTCAAACTAACAAATTTTTTTTATTTTTTTTAACTTCTTCACGCCCCACCCCGTCCTGCCAACCCGTCGAGGCGAGTTTTTTTGTCATCTCTATTGGATTAAGTCATTTAACTAACTAATCACAGCCTGTCCTTAACTTCAAACAGTAATATCATAAACAACTGGAAAGAAATTGCGAGTTCATAGTCTTAAGCAAATCAAGTCATCTATAACAATCCAAAGAATATCAACAAACCAAGAAAAATAAGACAACACTTGTCCTGAAAAATCCATCTACATTATTGATCATTTAACATAAAGTCTTAACTCATTTATTTATCAGAATTGCTATTTGTACAGTACTCGTGCACAGCTGTGACCGAGCTGGTGGGGTTCGCGATTTTTTTAATCGCGAGTTTCACCCCTGCATGTGAGGGTGCTGTGCACCGTGCTGTAGCTGTAGCTGAACTATTTATTTATAGCAAAAGTCACTTGGTAGTCCCTCGGGAAGCCTATTCCACTGTTCAGCCACACATCCCCACGACATAAACTAAAGTAAAAGTTTGTAAATGAAGGAGTAAGAAATTTTCTTACACTCATTAGGGGATACGTGCACTGTGGGCACAGTGGGATTGACTAGTAAGCCACGTGAGATAAAAATGCTCGACCTTGACGAAAATCTGCCGACAAAACTGCTTATTAGAATTGAATAAATATGGAGAAAAGTATTTGACAATTATGAGAAATTTGATAGACGACTACTTTAACAAAATTACTTCTTTATCCCCACCCCAGAGCTTTTTTGTAGGAAATTAAGGCATTGAAGGTGAAATAAACAGATAAATACGACTGCTTAATTAGTAAGAATAAACTCTTTTGGAATTGTTATCATATTTTTTGACTGTGAGAATATCATGCAAAAAGAATATGCCAATTATGCGAAAATTAATTAGTTAATGCTTGTTCGTCATCGTCCACGTAGGCGTCCATGTGTTAATTTTAGCCCTTATTTGATTTAGATAAACATTAGATTTTAATAACAGTTGATGGAATACATGATTGAAAAGTTGTGGATTCCATAAAAATGAGTGATCAAATTATAATTTGGATTTTAATATACTTTTCAAATTGAACCAAAACATGGGCTGAATGTCAAATGATGCCACATCAAGAATCTATTAATAACGTGTGCATCTCTGTTTGTTTGTATAACTGAAGGTATGAACTCTTAGTAAATTTGGCAGAATATAACATATATCTAAGAGCAAAATAGAAATGAATAAATGCACAGCAAAAAGAGTTGACAAGTAAATCAATAATCAAGACTTGTGGAAAAGCAATTTTCTTTAAATAGATTTGTCCCGCTAACTGTTAGTGCTTGAGGTTTCATTGAGTATCAGTTTTCAGGATACAACTGAAAATCAGAGAAATTGAGCACTATGTTTTCACACCGACGAACTACATCTGTATCTGAACACAATCACCCAATTATTATTTTTAACAAATAAGTATATGTTTTCGATATTCTTTTGAAGGAGAACAAGAATCAACTTTAATCTTTCAAAACAAGTGAAGAAATTTCACTCAAAATTATGCCAAAGCAGTCCCATTTATAAGCCAACATAAGCTAATCGAAAATGCAAGTTTGATGTGTTAGGGATCTTCTTGGTGTCCGTCCATGTTTTGCCTTCAATACCCATTTTCGTCTTCCATATACTACGGACCTACACAAATCCATTTTAAACTAGTTGCAATAATAATTGGCAAAAGATGATACTATTTCTTGGCCTATACATTGGTTCAACATGATGACTACAACATTCTATTAGTCCGAGTACCATGGATTGGATGAGAAGACAGAAATTTGAGAATCTAATGTGTGCAGCGGAAAGCAATAGTGCAATTGGAATTATTGGTATAGGTGATTCGAGTAAAAATGCTCTTTTACATCTCTCTAGAGTGGAACCCATGGCTGTTGATAAATCAATTCATAATATGAGTTCAAAGAGTTTTTTCTACTCTCGAGCTGAAAATAAACTTCTTGGCTAGTGAACTTTTATCCTAACCACCCATGCCCACTATTCCGATTGCCTTGTCCACGATACTCAAGACAAATCAGATTGTCTTTCTTGATCACACCAGGACTTCTAAAGTTATCGTGTCTTCCTTTATCTGCTTCTATTTTCTGCAATTTGTCTCTGATTGCACATTGACTGCGCCAGTTTTGGCAGCTATTTTCAAAATGCAGTCTATATATGAGTGTGTTCGATGTTGATTTTAATGAGAATAGAATTTTTGGAATAGTGATTGATGGAAAAATGTGTGGTGGAAAAATGATGAAATTTTTTAGATTTGTGTGTAATATTATTTTATTTGAAAAATGTATGATTAGAATAAAGAAAGAGAAAAAATGAAAATGAAAATGAGAAGGGAATGGAGGCCAAACGGGCCCATAAAATCAAAGAGGCTCTCACAAGAGATTCAATTCCTCTTGTTGAAGTAATCACTTTACAGAATTTGGTTCCATGTGCTCAGCTGGGGAAAGGTATCATTCTTATTTGAGTACGTATAATGGTAGCAACTCCTATTTGAGCTTTTCATATATCTGATTATTAAAATCACTGGAAGGAGAAGATATCGAGCTCACAATAATTAAGAAATATGCTATTAAGCTTCAATTCCATTTCTCCAAAACGATAAAAACGACACTACGGTAGAATAACAAATTTGGATAAAATTTATGTCAATTTAATTAAGTTGGGTTTGGACTGAAAATTAGAAATAGGAAAATCATATTTTTTGGTTTCAGCTAAATTTGCTAGTTAGCAAATTTATTTAAATAAATAAAATAATTTGGTTTATTTAAATAAATAAATTTAAAAAATTAGAGAGATTTGATTGTTATTTGATTTTGGGTTCTTAATTTAGAACCGAGAACTAGATTGAACCCGTTTGTTATTGATTCTGATACCCATTTGGGTATTTAACTCAAAAACCGCTCGATTCGGGTCGATTCGATCGATTCGGTTCAAGAGTTTTGTCCAGCCATATTACCTCCAACACTGTTGAATCCTGTTTCTGTAAGTTGCCCAATTGTTGGCGGAGAAGAAAGATTGGTCTCTTTTATATGATATTGCCTCAGTGAATAATAATAAGGCATGCTGTATTTTCATTAAATTGATGCTAGTTTACGGCACCAATCTCTCTCATTCATTTCGATTGCTGCAACATTTCTTCTGGATTTCTCCATGCTTCACCATTTCATTTAAGATATTTCCGTGCACTTATCTTCACGATTCTTACCATCACTAAAAAAATTGGCCATGCTTGAATACTTGGCTATTTTGGATTAAACCCTAACCCCCTACTTTCAAGAGAATAATAATGAGACAAACACTGAAAAACTGAGCATATCATGCAGATTTATATTATTCACCCTCAATGCGAGAAGAATGTCCACTCGTCCCGACAGGTTTTTACTATAATGGGGAGAAGAATACAACTGTTTTCCTCGCGTCTCTTTGGCACAAAATGGTCCGAAAATAAATTATTTATATATTAGGAATATTAGGATGACCAAAAAAATGCATGAATGTCCAATAGGCTGATTTGCCTTCCAAAGAATAAACATACAATCACTGTTTGGTAGAAATTAAAATTCACATTTTAATTTAAGTCAAAGTTAACAATTAATTTTAACTACACATTTTATGGAGTCCACAACTTTTCAACTACATATTTCATCATTTTTTTTTTACCGAACTTTACTAAAAATTCGATTTTAATCCCCACCAAACAATGGCACAGTATGGATGGACTCCACACAATCCAACATGGGTGTGTTGGTAGTTCGATAAGTTGTTTAACTACTTACATACCTAGTATCTCCAAATTACTGATATGACCTTATATCTTATTACAACTTACAAGTGTCAGTTGCAGTATATTACGACGATATGTTTGTTAACTTTAAGTTGGCCTTGGATACGGCTTCCCATCTAGCAGGAATTAGGCCATGGATAACTACTGAATACATGCATACTGATTTGAGAGATGCAAGTGGTCAGGTGCTGGATCATTTGCTAGGAACGTTGAATGAAAAGAAGCCTTTGTTTTGACATTGTAAGTCATTTTTCACTTATATCTAGGGTACGCTTGATTGTAAGGGTGAAATTTGGGTGGAAATAAAATAAATTGCAGGAAATTGAATTGCCTAGAATTTGTTTTAGAAGAAATTGTAATTAATGGTGTTTGATTGGAATAATTTTCCACCTAATCCGTTTGACTTTGTTTTTCATGCAAATTGTTATTTTTTGGGATAAATTTTTTTACAATCCTTATTAAAAAAATTTTGGATTGTCAAAAAGTAAAAAAAAAAAAAAAAATATTAAGTTTTGAAAATTTTTTGTGTTCGTTTGACTTTATTTTTCATACAAATTGTCAATTAAATGGATAAATTTTTTTACCATTGGATTTAGAATATGTTTCATTGCCAAAAAATTTAAAAAAAAAAAATGAAAAATCACTTTTCTCACCAAAATCATGAGAAAATAAAATGTGGAAAATGTGCTTTAAATGGTTGTACTACTTGTACCTAGAAAATGGATGGAAATGAATTCCATGAAAAAATTATGCAATCAAATATCAAAATTAAGCATGAAAAATGATAACTTTTTCCTTTTCCACTCATTTTGATGGCAATCAAACAAACCACTAGTGAAAATGCACAACCATTCCATGATTTATTGGGATGTGGTGTAAAACCCATGTTCTTGAGTGCATTAGTCTATATTTCCTTAATACTTCAACCGTAAATTATTTTTATTAGTAAAATATGCCACTTTTGTGTTTTGATTATGGCACTTTTTTTACGCTTTAAAGGTAATTTCAGGGCTTGGCTTAGCTTAGCTTAGCTTAGCTTTCTAAATAAAAAAATTAATCGGTGATCAATCGAGTTCTCTAATACATTTTTAAGTAATGCTATTTTACAATTTACACCATATGATTTAACACTAGTTTGGGTGGCATCACTTATGACCTTAATTATAAGTTCAATTAACAAGGATTTATGACCGATTTAATAAAATTTATAATATGTTGACACTAAATTGATATTTAATACCACTTGTGTGAGAGAGCATTATTAATACTTTTGGAAAAAGTAAATTAATATAATACATGCTTGAAAATAAGAATTATTCTCTAGGTACAGAAAATACATACAAATTTTATACAGGAATTCAAATTGGAAGTATCTTGTCCATTTGTATAAAATCTCAGCCTATCTGTGATTTAATTATGTTCATCCAATTTGAATTTTTGTACCTATAGCATGGCTCCGAAAATAATTACATAAATAATTTTTTTTATGAATAAGTCAACTGATTTTTTAATAATTTATTTTATTTCTAATTTCTAAATCAAAACTTGGCACCAAAAAGAAAGCCCCGAATGGGAGTGGCCCAACAATAGCAAAATGGACAAATAAGCTGTTAAAGTCACCGTCCTGTACCAGTGTACCCTAATCACGCTGTCTATTCGTTGTTCTGCCGACACGTGTCCCCAGTTGGTGACCCACTCACATAAAGGCTAAAGCATATAAACAATCACCGACTATTACCGCATTACAGTATTTCAAATTTCAAAATAAGTCTCAACGTCATATCTAACGCCGTCGTATCGGCCTCCTTATTGCGGTTTTACGTCTCCATAACGCCGTCGTGCCTAGATAAACTATATACTTTGACAAAATATCGAGATGGATCAAATATACTAGAGGTCACCCAACTTTGAGAGACATTCCATTTTAGCGATTAAATGTTTTTAGTGAAGAACTTATCACGAAAGTTTTGATTTGGTCGCAATAATGATTTCATCGCAAAATTTACGTTTTCCTCACGTGGAAAACATATTTTCTTATGTTGAATTCCTTTTTATCATTAATTAGTATGGATGTCAAGTAGGGTCGAATCTGCATAGAAGCAGATGAGACCGTCGCCTCAGGTCCAAAATATGAGGGGATTTTTTTTGGCCAAAATAAATTTATTTTTAAAAATATTAAGTAAACACTGTAATCCGTAAAATGAAAAATCTTATTTTCTCTTATTGGGGGGCCTAATTTACAGAATTTGTCTCAGACCTTGAAAATCACAAGACCAACTTTGATGTTAAGAGGGCTAGAAGAGGTAAGCGCGAAATTAAAATATTCCATCTCTCGTTATGTTTCTCGTATTTATTATAATTTAGAATAAAAATAAAATAATAATACAAGAATCCTTATGTAACGTATGAAAAATGAATTTTCACAACGTAATTATAAATATACAAGTAAAATTCAATCATGAAAAAAGGTTGAATGACTAAAATGAAAATTCAACCAAAGTAGGGTGACTTCTATGGAAATTGTCCTAACCAAACTCCAAACCTCAGGCTCTGACTCCATACATAAACCCTCACTCACACTTTTGATGCTACAGAGAGAAAACACACTCCATAGCTGGGAACCTTAGAAGATTTCGATTTTAGGTTTCCGTACACTGGAATTTGAATCGATTCGAGGATGGCTGAGCACGTAGAGAATTCGGATCCGAAGGGGGGAATCACTGTTAGACAAGATAGCGGGGAAGATTCACGGCAGCGACGATTCATCGTCGTCGTCGGACTCCGATTCTGAGAAGAAGCCGGCTTCTCCATCGTCTGTAAAGGCCAAGATTTTCCGGTTGTTCGGCCGGGAAAAACCTGTCCACAAGGTCTTCGGTGGAGGCAAACGTATGTTCTAACTTGCTAACCCTGCTATTAGAAAGTACAGGCATTCGCACTGTATGTAGATCTTTTTGTATATGCGTAAATTTGTAGAAAACTTTCTAGGGGAGAACATTTTAATGTGTTTATAGGTAAATTGATGGGTTATGGTGATTAGCTATGCGGATGGAATTGTTTAATTAAGTATTTTATCACTCTGGTAGAGAGTTAAAAGTTTGTTCACCTATGAAGTTTTTGTACTGTTCTTAGGATTTTAGGAGGTTTAATAATTCATTAGATTAGCAAAATTGTAAATTCTTATCTTTGAATGAAAATGGAGACGTCACGATCAATTCAATTTCGTAATCTGATTACTGTCTATGGCTCTTGGATTTGATCTGTGTTGTTTGTACATATTGTGGATGGTATTTGTTAAATGAAATAATTCTTGATACTAGTGGGAGAGAAAATGTGCAGAATAATTTTTGTTGCTGCTGAAGTTTATCTTTTTATTTAGAATTTGAGTCTTTACCAGAAAGAAATTATGTCATGAGGATAGTAATGATGATAGAAAGTGAATTGGGCTCGAATTACACTAATCTTTGAACGTAATGTGACATTTACTTCGTTTGATGTAGCTGCTGACATCTTCTTGTGGAGGAACAAGAAAATATCTGCTGCAGTACTTGGTGGGGCAACTGCTGCATGGGTCCTTTTCGAATTACTTGACTACCATTTGCTTACCCTGGTCTGCCACATTTTAATTCTTGCCCTTGCAGTCTTGTTCTTGTGGTCCAGTGTGACAACCTTTATACACAAGTGGGTTTATCTAAGTATTTGAATCTGTAATTAATTGTTTATTCGGCATTGTGCATTGCTTATTATGTATGCCTGATTCTCTCTGTTTGCAGGCGTCCTCCACATATCCCAGAAGTCCACCTTCCTGAGGATCCATTTCTTCAGGTTGCTTCGGCTCTTAGGATTGAGATCAATCACGCCTTCTCTTTTTTGAGGGAAATTGCATCTAGCAGGGATCTCAAGAGGTTCCTCATGGTAAGTTGTTGCTGATTAAAATTTTTCTGCTTTTGTAAATTGTAATTTTTTATCCTTAAGTCATAGGATGTGGCGAGTAAACATATTTAGGATGTTACAAATTATTAACTAGCTATTTCTGTAGTGAAGCACTCGCCTAGAATTAGATCATGTCTAGCATTTTGTTTCTAGAAGAGCAATGTTCTGCTGTGTACATCTTTCATTACTGGATCTACCGATAAAGGATATTGACCTGGTGGTATGTTTACATGGTCCTAAATCTGGCGTAGTAGTTTTGATTCTTCTATGGAAACTTTATCGTAATCTGTTCCATTTTTTGTGGACCCTTAGCATAGTTCTATCTCAATTTCCATTTTTACAATTTTTCTCCTAACTACATTCTTTGATTATGATGCTGCTGGATTTTTTATCGTGCGTTGATTGCATCATGTTACAATATTAATCTGTACAAATTTAGAAATTAGATGTTTGTTTATTTGAGTTTTCCCCCAAATTCTAATCTTGATTTCAAATCTAACCTTATTGCTTCATCCAATTTTCAATTTTTTGACTTACTTTTTATCAATCTAAATATATTTAAATGGCGTTTTACTTCATTTATGTCACTCCAAAGTTCCTTGTAAATTTAGTGAAAATTTATGATAGGCGAGTTTTATCTGATTCTCTTTTCTTGATCTCGTTATACCATTATGTTGAAGCCAATTTGTGTTGAATCTTTTAATTCTTTTCTTGATGGGAAAGCATTTTCCACCTCCGTTTCTTCTCTACTTCTGTTGCTAGTTGATATGATATAATGCTATTGAAGAGATTCAATTTTGTTTATCAGGTTGTGGCTGGCTTGTGGGTTCTCTCAATTGTGGGCAGCTGGTGCAACTTCTTGACATTGTTCTATATATGTAAGGAATTTCTGTCTTTGAACGGGCAACCTAGTTTCTTGTTCGCTAACATTTCATGCTGACACGATGAATTTGATATCAATGGAACAGTGTTTGTTCTGCTGCATACGATACCCGTGCTGTATGAAAAGTATGACGACAAGATCGATGCATTTGCGGAGAAAGCAATGACTCTGATTAAGAAGCAGTATGCAGTTTTTGATGCGAAAGTTCTGAGCAAAATACCTCGAGGACCATTGAAAGACAAGAAGAGGGCTTAAAGTGTGAATCAAGGTGTTGGGTAGCTATGGGTATGGCAAAATGTGGTTTTAGTTTTCAAATATTTAATGGCATCCTCTTGATTCTGTGTTCTCCAGCCTGTTACTCTCAGTTTCGGAAATGATATTTGTGGTGGATTCAATCCGTAGATTTTATGAAGTGATGTAATATGCTTTACTAGGGGGAGATCTTCAGGACCTTAGATATAAGCTAGGTGTGGGTGCTTTTGGTTTTATGCTGCCCTTTGGCACTATATATATGGATTCTTCTTCAGAATCATTTGCTGCTCGTGTTTGTTTGTGTGTTGATTATGGTATAATTTTTTGGTTTTATTGATGCAACTGTACTGGGTATAGTGACACTGCATTGAATATCTTGAAGTTGGTGTAATATGCCATCTTCTTTTAAATCTGATACATGGAATTCTCCCAACTTGGTTTGCATGGTTTGTATGCAGTATTGGACGCCATTGGATAGTATAATCAATAATGAATAAGATTTTTAATTTGTTAAATGACTTGAGACTTGGGCTGAAAACGTTCCGCCCATTTTGGGCTAGACCGAGGCTTAGAAGCCCAGCCAAATTGGTTTTTGAAGAGTGAAAATAACATGGAAGCAGATTTTTGAACTTCTCAATTCAAAAATTAAGGGGTGTTTTCTTCGTGTTTCAGTTTTGTGTATTAAGTTTTGAATTCGTTTTGTGTTTTGGGTGTCCATTTTGAGATTGTTGAAAACTCATTGTTTTTGTCGTTTTGAAAAAATTGAAAAAATATTTTTCAACCCGTATTTTTTGAGTTTTGACAGATTTGTGAAAAAAACAGTGAAAACGTAAAAAAGTTGTTTTCTGTTTTCTTCAAAAAAATTTCAGTCGTTTTCAAAAACTTGCTTTTCAAAATAGAAAGGAGAACACGTTTTCAATGTTTTGAAAAATCGAAAATAGACAACGGTCCGAAAAGAGTAAAGAGAACGTCCCCTAAGTTTAACAGGCTTTTGTTCAAATATTAGGTTGTAATTCATCTTTTAAATATTTATAATAATAACTTAAAATTAATTCCCACGCAACCCCAATTCACTACCAAACAGATTCATTTCCCTCGCTCATAGCCGCCCTCCTCTCTCTACCCACCTATTCCAACAACGGCTACAACCCACTCGCCCTATCTATCTGGTAGTGCTGCTCAAGATCTACCCTCGCATAGTGTCGCCTTGTTGCATGCGGCGTTTTGCCATTGTGCACAGTGGTGCCTTAGTGCTCCCAACGACGATGCCTTGCTGTTCCAAAATTTTTTTTATTGTGGTTGATGTCAGGGACGGACCCAGACCATTTGTCTTGTGGGTAAAAAATGAGAGTTCAAAAATATTGAGGTGAAGGGGAAGGACACGGGGGTTCAGGGCAGCGCCCCGAAATTTTTTTTAATACCTTATTAACAAAAAAATAAAAAAAAAAAAATAAACGTATAAAAAAAAAATACTTATTGAATACCAATATTTAATTTAGGGTACCAATATTATTGAGTACCAAATTATACTGGAATTGTTCCAGAAATTAAAAAAAAAAATTCTATCAAGCAAACTCCGCCGAACATTTACTATCTTGCTTCCATACACCAGAAAAATTAAAACTCCAAAAGAAAAAAAAAATGTGGTATCATTTGACACCACATGACTCCACCTGAGTCCGTCCGTGGTTGATGTTCTTCATTTTCTTGCATTCACGCTAGGGCTCTTTCAAGGCCTTTATTACAAAGGCAGTGATAGAGGGGACAACTGTGACCTTGGCCTGGCGGTTCTGGACATTGAGCTTAACGATGACGAGAAGGCCCTTCTAGTACTTTGCAATTTCCTTAGATATTTCCTCATCTATTTTCTTAGGTAATTGTTCGAGGGGTTCGATTTTCGGAAGAGGAAACTGGTAGCTCTGAATTGAGGGGGGGTGGCGACGACGATGGGTTCAAGGATTTTTTTGGTGTGGTGTTATGGTGTGGTGGAAATGGAAATAGAGACGGTAGTTGGGAATTTTCGATGGGTTTGGCGGTGGTGTATATTGTGGTTGTGGTTCTGGGTCTGCTTTAAGTTGGGGTTGGGATTGTATAAAGAGGGCTCGTGATTAGGGTTGGACATATCTCCCGAATTGAATCGAATCGGATTCGAACCGAATCGAGCGGTTCTTCGTAACTGAAATACCCGAACGGGTATCTGAATCGAGAACCGACGGGTTCGATTCGATTTTCAATTCTAGACCCAGAACCGAATAAGAATCGAATTTTTTTTAATTTTTTTATATGAGAAATATTAAATTATTTTAACTTTTTAAAAATAAATTAGCAAAGATAGAGCTTGCATTGAAAACATTGAGTACTATGAAGGCATTGAGACAAGTAGTAAAATATATATTATATTTTTCCTTATTAAATCTTATTAGTTGAAATTTTTTTAGTTTATTTATGTTAGTTAATTGTGATTTTTCAATTTTTCTTTTAGAGTTTCTTAGTATCTAGTATGACAAGTCAAACAATTGATGGTTAAATCAAATAGTTGGTAAGTACTTAGTGGTGTCAAGACGGGTGGGCCGTCAGGCCCGCACTGAGACAGCTTGGCCCGCGATTCGGCCCGTGAATCGAACGGGTCGAATCACGGGCCTATTTTTACGAACCGGGTCGGGAAGGTTCAACCAAACGGGCCACGGTTAACCGCGGGCCGGCCCCTTTTTTTAAAAAAAATAAAAAATAAATTTTTTTTTTATGTTATTAAGGTTTTTATAAAAAAATTAAATGGGGCGAGCCGAATTTTAGCGAGCGGGCCGCGGTTAACCGGCCATACGGGCTTCTCGGGGGAGGGCCGGGGGCATTTTTTCGGCCCGGGCCAACCCGGCCCGGAAGCTCGCTATGGACGGGTTTTTTTTTAAATAAACGGGCCGGGCCTCATTTTGACACCTCTAGTAAGTAATACTGTATTAGCAATATTTTAAAATATTTTATCTCTACGAGTCTATGACTTCTAATTTATATGGATCACCGATATTTTAGTATTACTAATTTACCACCTACTTTTTTGTTATTTTGTATACATTGATAAATTAATTTTATTAGATAACTTGTTATTTATATATTATTAAATTAGTATACGTTAATTTGTAAAAGTTAAGATTAAACATGTCAGGTTGTAGTGTTGTTATAAATGTTAAAAAAATTAATTATAGTATGGAACCGAACCGAATTGAACCGAACCCGAATGGTTCCAAAATTATATTTGGACCCAACGGTTTCGTTTACTCACTATCTGAAAATTTTCGATTCGATTCGGTTCTCTTCAGAATCGGATCGTGCCCAGACCTACTCGTGACGAATTATTTAGGTGAGCGTGATCGATAAATTAGGTTAATTTGTGACCAGTAAATAATACTTGAACAACAAAATAGATAATTAGTGATCAAATGTGACCTTAGAAAATGTTAATTTTGTAATCCTGAGTGATCATTTCGTGGTCCATAGGTCACAGTTCAATGTCCATCGGTCACGTGTCAAATTAAATTGGTTACATATCACTTATTTATGTTCACATGTCACATATTTATGTTCACAATTCACAAGTCAACCGTCACTGTGCAAAACTTTAAAAGTTCAAAAGGTCTAGTTACAAACTTTAAAAGGTCACGGGTAACAATTCATATATTACAAGTTACGAGTCATTTAACATAGATAACAGATCAATGTTTACATGTCACATATCCAAAAGAATTGATCACATGCTATTTGATCAATATTACAAGTAACAAATTAATGTCCAAAGGTCACAGATATAAGAAAATTGTTCACAAGCCATTGGATTAACATCACATGTAATAATTTAAATTAAATCACAATTTTTTTTTTTTTTTTTTTTTTTTTTACAAATTTACACTATATTTGATGATAAGTCAAACATCATAATCAAATTTTCTCTCCATCGATGAACCAGTTCTCTACGGTAGTTCAAATCACACCACCAAAAATCTCATTCCTTCAATAATTATGAAGCCAGTCGATTGTTCAAATTGAAGTTCGATTCGATAATCCATCAATTCTCGTTGATATTTTGCTAAATTAAAAATTCAAACAAGTTGTTACACTTGAGATATTGTACTCATGGATCTCGAATTATGCACCTTTATCTAGATCTGTATTACCACTATGGTGTGAGAGAGAATACTGGCAGGTGAATGCCGATGATTGTGGCTGGGTAAGCTGTAGAGAGAGATTGGAATGGATCGAGATATAAGGATTGATGATACTTATTAGATATATAATATATATTATTTTATATATTATATTTATTTAATTATCACTCGAGTTTTGAATATTTAAACATTTTCTCTTAAAAATGAATTAGGGTAAAGTTAAGCCATGTATTTTTCCCGTTTGAAGAAACTTGACCTTGAGGCCCTGTAGTAGGATTGTAATTAGGTTGGCTTTAAGATACAATTTTTTTTTTTTCGATTAAGGATGAAGTATTCAATAGAGACTCTTAAAG
Organism: Osmanthus fragrans; assembly: GCA_019395295.1. Classification (NCBI taxonomy): domain Eukaryota; kingdom Viridiplantae; phylum Streptophyta; class Magnoliopsida; order Lamiales; family Oleaceae; genus Osmanthus; species Osmanthus fragrans. The sequence goes on from CM033356.1 coordinate 26,280,158, forward strand.
ACTTTTTGAGATTTAAAAAGTTTATGAGTATTTATTGTAGACTTGTTGAGACACTCTAAAAGTATTGATATATTCAATTGAGACTTTTATAAATTTTTAAAAGAGTTATTCTCCATGTACAAAGAATAATTCACTGAACCCATACAGGTACTACCAATGCAGCACTTGTATGGTACATTTGCTGTCATTTTTGGGGATCAAAACCAATAAAAAATTGGCAAGTGTTGATCTGTAAAATTTTTGTATTTGTAGCATAATTCTTTTTAAAAAGTCTTTAAAAGTCATGATGCATTCAATTAAAGTTTTTTTACAAGTCTTTATAAAGTTTTGGAGTTTTCAAATTGTTAATGACTTTTAAAGATTTTTTTAAAAAGTCTTCAAGATACTAACTTTTAAGCAAAAAGTACTAAAACTAAATTTCAAATTTTTTATCTCATTCATCCCAAGATTGCGGAAGACTTTCACTATATATGTATTTTCTGTTTCATTCTCTTCTACGAACATTAGAATTATGAACAATTTTTTTTTTCTATTTTTTCTATTTTTCCTTCTCCATCTCTCTTACTCTTTCTCTATTTTCTATGAAAAATTAAATTATAACTAACTATTCTTATTGCCTTTTTTTTTCATCATATTTTATCTATTTATAATTAAAAATTATAAGATTTTATATAAAAATAATAATAATTTATAATTATAAATTTAGATATATTAAGCCCCTCTTTGGTAGCCATTTTTTTAAAATATTTTTTTTTCTCTTCTTTTCAACCACATATTTTTTAATAAAATAATATTACATGCAAATTCAAATCTTTTCCTTAATTTTTAACCACACATTATCCATCAATCAACTATTCAAAAATACATTTTTTTTCCAAAAATGGGTACCACTTACTCTTACTGAATATTAAATTATTTATTTATTTTTTTATAAAAGAATAATGTAACATATATATTATTTTTAATTATTTTTTATTATATGGGAAGGTGAAATGATATTAATTGAATCATCATCTCATCTTTTGAATTTTACAAAAGTTTTAAATGAAAGTCTATGAAAGGCTTTCATCAATTTCATATCAATGCATAAAAAGTCACCTAAATTACAAAAAGTCATTACTTAAGAAAAGTCCGAAAAAGCTTTCGAAGTCCCAATTATATATATCCTCGTAAAGTTTCAGGTTGGACTTTGCTTGCTGAACAAGGGGCCAGGCTTGGTGAAAGAGGATGGGTATCCCTAATCCAGTGGTTCTCGAGAGTGGCCCATGGGCGTTGCCCCTGACAAGCTGAACCGAGCCCCTTAACAATGATTTAAATTATTTTAAAATAGATGAGCACGTATAATATATTCATAAAATAATTTTATACGTAAATTTAAATTTTTGTTTATTAATTATAATTTTTAAAAATCAATATTACAAAATCTATTTCTTTAAAAATGGGACTCAACAAGTTTTAACTGGTTGAGCTCAGCTGCTCATCTAACCGAAATCTGAGCTAGTTTCAGCCTATGTGCTCGTGTGAAATTAGCCAAAATATTAGGGCTGTACAAAAAAATCGTGAAACCGCAAATCGAATCGTAATCGTTGGTTTGAAACCGTTGGTTCGGGTCCACATGGACCCGCGATTTTTTTCCTCAAACCGAACCAAACCGTTTCAAAATGATTTGGTTTAGGTTTTAATTTTCAAAAACCGCAAAAAATCAAATCGAACCGCACTGTTTAATTAATTTTTTCTTTTATGAAATTATAAATTTTCATACATAATTTTATTAAAGTATAATTTTGTTTTACACTTAATTTTCCCACTTGCATGGGATACTGTAATTAAAGAATGTTGTCGAGATGACTTTGTTATGCTACCATTATATTTAATCAAGTGTTTGGTGTTTCCAGCAATTAAGAGTCAAAATAATACTTTTTTAGTTTAGAAATATGTTAATAATATTCTACACTTGTCGTGAAATAAGTTCTTCTAAAAATGATGTCGTTAAGATTGACTTTTATCCTTGATCGCAGATTAGTATTGGAGGATGATTTTAAAAATTACTATAAATACAATCATTATCATAAAAATATATTAATTATGAAACTAAAAGTAGTTATTTGTTTTTAGATTAACATTAGATAAACCACAATATCAGTAGTGAATCAAATCGAGAAATAATTCCTTTCTTTCATTAAAATGACTTAGCGTAGTAATCAAATAGACATCAAAATAAGAAGAATAAACTATTATTTATGTAACTAGCCAGAATCTATTTAAACTGAATAGAAAAAAAACTTTTTAAAATTAATTAAATATTTGAAAAGACTTTAACAACACTTCGAAGATTTGGTTGATTTTAACATCTAAGAAGAATGATTTGGTTGATTATTTGTTTGTCGTTGTGAAGATTTGACCGATCCCAATTTTGACATATTAGATTGGTGGAAATTGAATGCGTACAAGTATAAAATTGTCAAAGATGTATTAGCAATTCAAATATTCAGGTCGCTTCAGAGTCAGCATTTTTCATGAGTGGTCGAGTTCTTGACTCCTTTAGGAGTTCATTAAGTGCAAATTAAGATGGTTAAGGCCTTAATATATTCGAAGAATTGGTTACATAGTAGCAATGAACCTATAGTGTTTCGTCAATATTTGGATGAGGTAGAGGCATTGGATGACTCAAAGAAAGCTGTAGAAGATGACATTTGTTTTCTATTAACAATTTTGATATTTTTATGAATATTATTTCTTAGTTGTTTGTTAATATCATTAATAAGGACTAGTAAATGTTTTGATATTTGCATATTATACAAAGGTCGAATCATGTGTTATAATAGGGGATATTAATCAAATTTTTTATCAAATGAAAGGTTAGTACTTTTGTACTTATTCTGATATTGTTGCTTGTAAAAGTTTGAGTGGTGCTAACTTAATACTATATTTTTTCGTCTTTTTGTTATATATCGAATTTCAGATAAATATGAATATAATTTAACATTTAACATTATTAGTGTTCGTTTAAATTTATATGTTAACTTGTTTTAAATATATTATTATAATGTCGATAGGTAAATCGTGAATTAAAATCGAACCAACCCGCAAATAATGGTTTGGTTTGAAAAATATTATGGTTTGGAAAAATTTCAAACCCCTTGAAATAGTTTGAATTGAAAATATAGTATAAACTGCTCAAAACGAACCGTGTTCACCCCTACAAAATACCCATGAGAGGAGCTCTCAAGGGCAGGCCCACTGAACAGACGGCTGACCTAGGCCGATTGGCACCACCTGCTCTAAATCAACTAGTAATGGGCTTGGGCTCAGTGGACAGTGAAGAGTATGGACCCATATTAAAGCCAAAAAATCTAGGGTTAGGTTATATATGTACCCTGCTCCTCCTCTTTCTCGGACGGTTCTCAATCTCAACCAAGTCATTTAGATTTCTGTAATCTGTCTTAGCGTAAGTGGAAAAGAGCTGCAATGAAGACTTGTAGATTATGATTGCGGAATTTATACCGCAACATGAATTCCATTCTATGGTTCGTATTCACTGAGCATTCTCTCTTCCCCTCTCTAATTTCTCTTTCATATCCCTCTCTAATTTCTCTTTCAATGATATGATCCATAAATGTGATGATAAAGAATCGAAGGACCTATGGACGAAAGGCGACAAATTGATGCCGATTCTGTCAAGTTTACCTTCGAATATTTATTTTTGAAGTTTGATCGCCGAATCGGATAATTTGTTCCGATTAGGTTCTCCAAAATTTCGAACATTTTTCTTATTAATTTCATTTTTTTAATAATTTTTGTTGATGAAAAGGTGCGAAGGTCCCAGCGGAGGGGGGAAAACTCCATGATGAGATCTCTCTAGCACTAAGAATTAATACCTTCGCAAATTCATTATTGGCCGAGTCATTAGATGCCTCAATTTTTTTTCTTAATCTTGATGCGTCTGGGAACCTCGGCTATATGAAAATTTTCATTTTTCTAATTCTTTTCTTCATAATTTTGTTTTTGTACCATTTTCCCAAATTGCTGCCCGATGAAAGATTCTCATGAATTCAGTTTTATTTTTATTTTTTTAATATGAATAATTAATATTCTATTTTTTTATTATTTATTGTTAAATTGAATGTTAATTTTGTGTAAAATATGTTATTATAGGAAAATTTTCAACTTACATATAATGGCTATGAAAAGGGCGATTTTGAGCTAATTTGGAGTTGGTTCAGGGTAATTAAAACGTAATTGGATGGCACTGGTTGATTAGAAGTTTAGTTTTGACTGTGAAATTTAACTTTTAGAAGTTTGAGGATTACATTGCAAGCTTTTGGAACTTGAGATGGACCAATTTAGAATGATTATTAAGTTTTGAGGACTAATATTGAAAATGTTGCAAGTTTCGGCATCAAAATTGAATCTTAAATGAGAAATGACCAAAATTGGACAAAAAGTTAGAGGACTAAGCCTGTGAAAATGTTGAATTGGAGACCAACACAAATAATTCTTAAAATCATGGGGTACGTATTATTTACCAATGTTAAAGATTTCTCTTTTCTTTGCGATTGATGCATACAAAATTCACTTTATGATCACAACAAATTGTTATCGAAGAAGGGTTCAAGTGTAAATACCGGCAATTCTTGTGAAAAAAGAGCTAGCGGCTCTAACGCAATCTAGCGCTATGCACTCAAGCTAAAAGCTTGTCGAATCCCATTGTCATTGCTAACTCTCTTTAGATTGGTACCCCCGGGGTCACGAAATGAGTTTTCATTTGCAAATAATGTGAAATTGTCACTTTTTTTCTTCGTAGTTTTATAGGTTTTTGGATTCTAACATGTGTTCATGTTAAAGTTTCCTAGATTATCATTCATGTTTAATTGTACTTTCTTATATAAGATATATGTTTTACTTGCAATGTCATATTGCATTTTCTTTTCCAATTTTTTGTGCTTATTCATATTGAATATCACAATGGGATGAACATAATAGTCAATATCCAAACATGTGGGTTTGTGTCAAGACGATGACCCCTTAGTTGTCCTTTTAGTTTTGTATAAAGGGTGACGAAGCTACATTTCCGACATGCTTGATGCTATGTGCATAGCAATGTCTTTGGTCCCCTCATTTGAGTTAGGAACAGTCATTGTTCATGTCAAGGAGAAGCTATTGAAGTTAAACTTTACTTGTACACTTCCTCTAACATTAGGTTAATGCTGTTCATAAAGGGTGACGAAGCAACTTATATGCCACAATCTCGACCTGAATTATAGGCCTCAACTCTCGAAGATAACATCTAATAGTCTCATCTTCACCCATTTGATAGATATTTGATAACATGTGAGACCGTTGAATGTCAAACATCTTAATTTTTAAAAATATAAACTTGATAACGAATCATTAACAAAATCGTCCATTTTATATTTTGAATATATTCATTGTGTATAGGTGCAAAAATGGTATATGATGGAGTTTGAAAAACTAAATTTAATTAGATACGCTCTTTCATTTTTATTTTTTTTCAATTTTTTTTATTTTTTTATTTTTTTATTTATGGTGCTGAGTGTTACAAAATATCCATAATGAAAGTGGAGAAAATGATAATATTAAGATGGATGCGTAATTCATCTAGGGTATAAGGTCGTAAGTTACAGGTGGCATTGTTAAAAAATAAATTAAGCGAATGACAATATAAGTAGGTTAAACGTGTCTCATGTAAACCTAAACAAACTTTCATTCATAAGAGTAACTTGTTCTCGTGTAAATACGTAATAGCCCAAGACAAAAATTTGAGAACAAGACTTAGTTCTTTGTTGTTTGTTGATGCGTAATCCTCCACTGAACCAACTATACGGGGCGCTTTCTTCTTTTCAAGAATGGAACAACGTTTAGCGGAGACAAGTAGGATGTCTTCAAGGTTGGTCCACCACAACTTTAACAAGACAACATCAATTAGTGATTCAAAATTTTGCAGCCTCACCTCATCATCTAAGGATATATAGATAGAGTTATAAACAAGAGAAAATTATAACAGAAAAAGAAATGATGGAGTTTTTATGGCTTTTTCTCCTAGCAATGTCTGTCATATGGACCCCCTTTGTTTCTTGTAACCAATTCAAAAGTTTCTGTGGCTTGCAGAATTGGGAATCCTTAATTGATGTTCTGTTATTCACACAATGTTAAGAAGTATGACTAGGCCTCGAGAAGGGTAGTTCTAGAAACATCGTTTTCTGGAGATTAGGTATTACATCTCCTCGTAATATTTTGTATTTTCAATTTCATGTTGCATTACTAATATATATTTCGGCCATTAAAGATCGACTATTTTCCTATGATATTTACCAATCTATTATTATTTATTATTACATTTAGACAATAACTTTTGGGGTGGGGCTGAACTTGGAAAGCAGGGTTCAGTCATCAGTAGATGAATCTGCTAGCAAAAGCAAAACATAGAACCCTAAGAATTACTTTTGAAAAATAAAGTCTCCTCGAAGTTCTCAAAACATTGGGAAAGAATCTTCAAGGGTATTAATCGCTAAGATCTACTCCTTTAGGAATGGATGTCCATAACGACCCATTTGCCAAGTAGGGTGACTCTACCTATCCATCTTCTATTGGAAGTAACCCTATTAGCAAAGAGTTAGATCTGTTATCCAATTTTATTAAATAGACAACAAAATCCAATTTTGTTGAATAGATAATAAAATTGGATAGCAGATCTCAATTAATTAGGAAACGATAATCTTTTAAACGTTTTATCTGCTCTAGTACTATCGTTACGATAGAACTCACACGTGAAAACAACCCACAAAATAGGAACTTCACGAGCAACCGTGGGACTTGAAAATATTTGTTACTTGTTTTTATCACATCATAAAGTAGTAGCATTACAAGCACCATTGGTGGACCAAGCATCAATGCTGTTGGAGAAAGGCTTCACAAGATGGAATAACAATTGTCACAAAGGAACAAAAAGAGATAATGGAAACATGTGAGGGCCCTTTAAAGCCATAAGAAATCGATTTACCATCCTTTAATGAGATGCCAAAAATATCATCTTTTCCTAGAGACATAATCAAGAATGATTCATGAATTTACATTTATTTTTCCAGCACAATATTATTTTCTAACTACAATTTATAAAATATAATGATTAGCGAATCATACAGAACTGTCTCAGTTTGAATTTATTGCTCCAAATAAATACAGCGGGGAAGAAAATTCTGGTTACAGCAGCAAGACTGATGTCTTGAACACATGAATTTTCAAATTTTTGTTTACGTGCAGAAATTTTCCATGCATTTTCCCGATAAAATTGGAACGATACGGAGAAGATTATTATCAGCATCATCTTGACACAGGCAAATAGTCCTTCCTTCGCTTCCGTCTTCTGTGCAAAAATGCATAAATCCTCTCATTTTTCTGAAAACGAGAAAACATGGAATTTCAATTCTAAAGCAATCTTAATGATCTCATAATGACCAAAAAAAAAAAAAGGATTGTGCTTACAAGTACCTATTGATCTTTTGCAGTATAGAATTGCTTCATTGATTGAGCTCTCAATATCAGCACAAACATTAAAAGAATACGATGAACTTGTTCGTGGTGATTCTCGTGGAGAACTTTTTCGACTCTCAATCTTCTTGAGTTCAGAATAGACATAGTTTTTATTGCCGGTTTCATTGAATTCAGCCCAATCAACCACGGAATAATCTATACTAGGACGAGGCGATGCCTGGAGGGAATTGCTCCAACTCTGAGCTTCACAAGCTTTTCTCTCAAGATCATCCACTCTAATGTTTTTTCTAGAACATCCTAAAGTTTTACATAATGGCCTAAAAAATCCAAAACACTTCTGCAACACTCTTTTCGATGATTTTCTCCATTTTCTGAGGAAAAAATACCTGGTACTCCTAGGTTGTCCCAGCAATTTCTTTTCCAGTGCCCCTTCTGGTAGCATCTCACGTCGACTTCTCAAAGGATACGAAGAAATAGGCGTGCCTGGAGCCGAGGTTGAGGTACTAAATGCCTCAGATTTCGGTCTTTCAACATATATAGGCATAATATACCCATCAGAGAAAATTTCATCAGCATGAACTAGGGAAAAGGCGGATGCTGATACAGGAAAATCAAATTTGAAATTCTGTTCTTTTGATCCAACTTCAGTCGAATTTTCGCCAAACGTTTTGAGGGAATTGAGAAAGCAATCAGAAGAGGGATTTTTGTGTATTAACCAACTGTATGAAAAACTTTCAGTGGCTAGTGGATTAGAATTTTCCATTATCAATAGAAAACTATAGTTTTGAGAAGAAAATACAGGGAATGCTTATATGTACACACTAAATGGGGATGGAACTCACGTGAGAATTCTTCACATTGACCACAATATATAGCATGGTTCATGGTACCTACAACTGCATGGATTACACACACACACACACGTGTGAAAAAATTTCGGCATCAACACATGGCATGTTACATGTTAATTTAACACCAATTTGGTCGACTATATTTTAAATTAGCTACAAGTCTATAATTATTTTGATTACCTTCTCCTTGTGAAGTATGAAACTCAAGCTTTTATAGTGGACTATAGATGAATCATTAGAAAACAAAGAGTGGAATTCGCAACAAGGGTACTAATTAAATTCAATCAATAGGCCATGATTTTGTTTCGTGCTCATCATGCATTATATAATTTTATTTTCGTTGGTTGTTTTACATCATATCCATCTCTACATGGTATACACGTGGAATATCTAGGGCCGAGACAAACTACCTAGGAAATAGATACACGTACCTAAGCCAATAAGGCCAACGACTTCATCATTACTGAGCATACATATTGAACCAACAACTCTTCTCGCCAATGAATTTTAGAAGCTATTCCTCGACCTTATAAAGACCTTAACTTCAACCAGCTTGATGGCATATAACTCATGGTCGAATATTCATTATGACTTTATGAGGTTGGCTTAGAATTCTAGGAGATGTGATATGCTAGAGTATCAAGACATAGCTAGCTTGATAGCTAATGCATAGGTATGGCTCATGTGACCGTGACACAGAGACGCATGTAAGTCTTACCGTCACTATCTCAATTCCTATACATGTAAGACCAACACTTGATGCCCCAGTATACGTTTGTCAAAACTGTATCTATATTTCTTTGCTGGAACAACAAGTATTACTTGACTTAAAGTATCAGAGTGATCATGGCCACCACTACCACCTTCTTTCTAGTAGCCAAGCATTCTAACATTTGCTCGTACAGAACTGTGGTTCTTGGTGTCGATTGAAAGGTCCAAATAGATTTTGACTTCTACACGCACACTTCGTGTCTTTGTAAGAACATAGCGGCAATATTTATTAATTCAAAAGGATAAAAAATGCAGGCTTTTAAATAAATATTCAAAAAGTCCCTATCAAAGGGTTAAAAAATATTATAAAAACTGTCAAAATATATTTGGCATGTTGCAGAATGTTGGACTCAACCCCAGAAGCAAGATTAAAAATTAAAAAAATAAAATAAAATCTGTATTATAAAGAACTAAATAATAAACAAGAATGGGTCCTAAAGGAGATATTTTAAATTGCAAACAGTTCATATTTCTTTATATAATTCAAAAGATTTTGTTGAAATTATTATGGAAAAATGCTAAAGAATAAGGAATGGACCATGCTTTCAGACAGTGATATTCATTGCCTCAAAACTGTCAAAATAAAAAGTTTTCTATTTCAAGTTTTCATGAACATCAAAATACCTACTTCCATGTTATACAGCTAGCTGTAGCTAATCTGTTGGATGTCTATGTTTCAATTTCATAATCATAGACAAGGAAAACAAATTGTGTAAGTAGAAAAACCAGAACACAAACAAAATTGAAAGTCTATCAGATAATGCCAAAATATGCACCATTTTAGTCGTGGCTAGGGGGTCGAACAAGTGATTTTTCTTTCAAATACAAGCTACTTTCAGTAACTTTTTTTTTTTTTAAAAAACCTGTTTTTGATACATAACTTTTTCTTACTTAGAAATAACAAAGTACTTTAGAAGATTATTTATTTTATTACTTTCTTATTTACTATTAAGGGAACTCATGATTAAACTTGTTATAATTTTTCTTCCTACAAATTAGAAATATAGAAGTCTTGTTTATAAGGTTACAAAACGATTTATATTAACTAAACGAGCCCAAAATTATAAAAATAATATAAGATAATCGGAAAAACATTTCAAGAGTAAGAAAGGTCCTGTTCTTTTCAAGCTTAAGAAATTGTAATATATAGGAAAATAAAGAGAGAAAAAGTAGCAGACAGGGTCTCTATTCCTAGGGCAAATTAACAGAAATGAATGGTACAATGGTTGAAGGACCAAAAACAAGAGTAGAAACAAGACACAATCTGTCAATAGAGTTGTCTGTTCAATGCATCACTAATTGGGGCATATGATGCCAAACTTCCAAATATTGCAAAATTTTGTGCATTCATCTACTTATGAAATTTATGCTGATTGCTTCTCATGATGAGTAAGCATTCATATCTTTCTGGACTCTGAAAAAATGACAAATGGTGAATATTAGGGGGGCCTTCTTCATGAACAACCCCCTGGACCTTCAGGGGGTTGTTCAAGGGGCTTTAGCCAATAATAGGAGATAATAAATGAGATGATAACAATATATTGAACTGCATTGGGAAAATATATTAGGGACTTTGTTTGTTGACCACCAATCTCCGAGCTGGTTTACGAAAATGTTGTTAGCACCTATCTCGTATACACACTAGGTCGAGCTTATAAGCTCAGCTTGATATTATGATAGCCGTAATGTCAAGAAATATAATGACTACAGATTCCTTACATGTTGTCAAATCACACAATCAATCAAATGCACTTTACAACTATTTTGCTATAGTGTGTATAACCAGTTTGACTACAGTAGTGTAAAACCTCCTCCACTAGAATGAACAGTAATCGTCTCATTCTCTCTTTTAAAGTAAATGTAGATTTAGTGAAGTTCTTATATTCTCATTTGTGGATGTAGTCTTGTAGACCAAGAGACAAATCCTGTTACTTAGCTTTTTGGTTCACTTTCAAATTTTGCCCACCTTTGCCAAACAACAAATGTTACTAGAACCCAAAATGTAGTGTCAAAGTCAAATAATTATTACTCCAAAATTATAAAGGTATCTCTTAAAAATAATTAATTATGAATATAAATACTTTAATTGTTATTAAACAAAGTCTTTTTTTTTTTTTTTTTTTTTTTTAATACAAATAGCATATGAATAAAACACGATTTACTCTTAACATCAATTTATATATGAGTCAACTAGGTGACTGAATTCTAAATATTTGTGTCAATTTAAACTAGAGTAAAGTTAAAATAGATCGATCCAAGTATCCAACCCAATATCTTTACTGTAACACAATTCCTATATAGGGTTGGTCATTTTAATATTTCTATAAATATCTTTTCTCATTAGCCAGTTAGAGTTAGGATGGTCCAACATATCATGAATTGGTGTCAAGTCATGGAGAACTTTATCGTGAGTAGACTAACAAAAAAAAAAAAAAGATTATTCTACTTTACCCTCATGCTTGATCTCGACTCCACCACTCCCCTCACATAGGGGTCGGGTCCCACCTCATTAAATTTAATATTTTTGCCCCCTATGTGAGGGGAGTGGTGGGATCGAGGTCAAACATGAGGGCAAGGTAGTATAGTTGAAAAAAAAAAATGTGGGCGGTACATGTCCAACATGAGTTGAGATATGCTATCTAACAAATATAAATTTATAGGGTGCTTCAAAATCCAAACTTTTGGAATTCAACAAGAAACATAAATGTAAATAAAGAGCTTGATTGACAAATGACAAATTTTCTTGTAGTCTAAGATATCTAAAAGTGAGTGTGGACCTCAAGTAGCGATACTTTTCTCTCACCTTTCTTAGGAGTTAAGTCTCCGTAGACCAAAAAATCATGCCTACCAATCCTACCCTCGCTTAATGCGCAATGAACACAAATTTGTATCATTATCAATTCCCATAAAAAACCCAACTGCAGGATCCATTTTTAGCATAAACTAAATAGAAAAGAAATACTAGAAATAGATAAAAATCAAGAAAATCAGTAGGGTTTTTTTTTTTTTTTTTTGATATCAGATTTCTCAGTTTACGCCAGACTATATCCTAGACCACCAGCCACCGATCCCTCAGTAACTGACGGAAGTAAACCACGGTTCGCGGGTTAATGTCCAAGTTGACAGGGTGCGTGCACCCTTTATATTCCTGGCCCAAAGGAGCTTCATCCATCATTATTACATCACCAAACTTCTCCAATCAATAATGATTATTACAACACTCAGATGTTCCAATCAGGAATCGAACTCTCCACGTTGAGGTTGCAAGCCCAATCAGTAGGGTTTTCTTTATTTTAACCCAGCCAGCCCTTTAACATTTTAAAGGGTTGGTTTTGAACTTTGAAGGATTTGATTTGATTCATTCTTTTGTTTGTTGTTCTTGTGATCATATAAAAATGGGTGATAACTTGAAGAAATTCATTTCATCTTATGAACTAAAGAAGCATAACAAGGCTAATGATCTTTGAATTTCTATTCAGGGAAAAAGTTTACAATGTTACGGAGTGGGCTAAGGAACACCCTGGTGGGGACATCCCACTTCTAAATTTGACTGGGCAGGAGGTAACTGATGCATTCATTGCTTTTCATCCAGGTACTGCATGGAAGCATCTTGATAAATTCTTTACAGGGTATTATTTACAAGATTTCCAGGTTCTGAGGTTTCCAGGGATTATAGAGAGCTAGTTTCTGATTTTTCAAAAGCTGGGATGTTTGAGAAAAAAGGGCATGGAGTGATTTATTCCCTTTGTTTCGTTGCGTTGTTGATTTTCGCGTGTTTTTATGGTGTTTTGTGCTGTGATAGTTTCTGGGTTCATATGCTTTCTGGGGGAGTTTTAGGATTTTCTTGGATGCAAGTAGCTTATTTGGGTCATGATTCGGGGCATTATCAAATCATGACTAGTTGTGGATTTAATAAATTTGTGCAGATTCTTACCGGTAATTGCCTTACCGGAATCAGCATTGCTTGGTGGAAATGGACTCATAATGCCCACCATTTTTCGTGTAATAGCCTTGATTATGATCCTGATCTTCAACATTTGCCCCTTCTTGCAGCTTCTTCAAGATTGTTTCAATCTTTGAAATCGCATTTCTATGGAAGAAAACTCACATTTGATTGCATGGCAAAGTTTTTTGTGAGTTATCAGCACTTAACGTTCTATCCAGTAATGTGCGTCGCAAGAGTGAATCTTTATATCCAGACTTTCTTGCTCTTGTTTTCCAATAGAAAAGTGCCCGATGGAGCCTTGAACATATTGGGAATTCTCGTTTTCTAGACTTGGTTCCCTTTGCTTGTTTCTTGCCTGCCCAATTGGACCGAAAGGGTTCTGTTTGTCCTAGTAAGCTTTTGTGTCACCTCGATTCAGCATGTACAGTTCTGTTTGAACCATTTCGCAGCGAATGTTTATGTGGGATCACCCAAGGGGAATGACTGGTTTGAGAAACAGACGAGTGGGACAATTGACATCGCATGCTCGTCTTGGATGGATTGGTTCTTTGGTGGATTACAATTCCAGCTTGAACATCATTTGTTTCCTAGGTTGCCAAGGTGCCATTTGAGGAAAATTTCTCCTATTGTCGAGGATCTATGCAAGAAACACAGTTTGCCTTATAGGAGCTTGTCGTTTTATGAAGCCAACGTGTGGACGCTAAAGACACTCAGAAGTGCGGCCCTGCAAGCTCGAGATTTCACCGTCCCCACCCCAAAGAATTTGCTATGGGAAGCTGTTAATACTCATGGATGAGGATTCGGGGGAGCTTTGTTGGTTCAGGTTTAGTTCTTCTTAGATTTAAGGTGATTAGGAATCTTTTTGTAATGTGTTTCAATTCGTCGTTACACGAAAAGTTTGTTAGGAATATAGCCCTTCAGGCTAAATTTTGTTTCTTTGCATTGAGACATTTTTTTATTCAATAACAATAATGGACTTCTTTATTCGTTCCACGCAATTAACCAGCTGCCCTCACCGTTAGAGGATATCTAGGATAATCATGTGATTGGAGGATGCGGTTGATTGATTCAAACAAAGAGAAATCAAATCGACGCGATTGTGGTAACCTAAGTTTATGGTTTGTCTTGATTATGACATTCTAATTGTGTCCTGCTTTCGAAAAATTTTAAACACTCTTCATCATGCCGAAGTGACCCGTACATTCTAAATTTTCAGCAGCTGCCTAGACAAAATTGGTCGTGACTGTCGGGCTACATAGCCTGCCTTTGAAATGCAAAAAAGCCTTCCTCGTTCTCCCAAGTTGGCTCAGATTCGGGCAGTTCGTTCCTTCCATTTGATGAAGTATTGAATGCAAGGAGGAACACCACGTCTTCTTAATTCTTGGTCTGCCAACACTGCCTCTACCTCCTTTTCATATTTAACTTTTAAATGTAGTTCAGTAAGATACCAAGGCAGGTTCAAGTCTCACTTTCAAATCAGCTAGTTCGAAAGTGAACAATCTGAAACTGGATTGTTCCCCGTTAAACTGGTAGTTCACACCACAAATTTGTTTTAATTATTTATTTAATTTTTACATTGATTTTTTTACTTTTTTGTATATTTGTTTAGTGCTGAACCATTGCATAGGTGAGTGCTTTATAGGTCAAAAGAGGATTCTGCTAAGCTGTGATAATACACTATCTTGCTGATGTATGATCGTGATGCATTGAGAAGCAATGAAAACACAAGACAAATTAAAAATCTCGTCGATTCTGCAAATACTTGAGTCTACAATAAAAGAACAATCAAATAAAGTCATCCGTGCCCGTCTTCATCAGATAGCGTCTATTTTGGCTTATACTAGGTATGCGTGGATGAACAATCACCCAGTTTTAGTTGATCTAATAACATGCTAAAGGGAATTGTTTAAGGCAAAAGTCGTCTGAGAAAGTGAAATATTTTTCAGCTAAAAGTGTTTGCTTTTAGAAGTGAATAATATCCTTTAGCAATTTTGGTGATTTAGCTTGAAGTTTAGCTATTCAACCTCTTCCCAAAGTAGCTTCAAATGTGTATGAAAGTAGCAAGAATGAAACATTGGCAAGATTATGTGGAGAGTTGAGCTCTGATAAACCTTGATTTTGTATGTAGAAAACAGATGAAATTTCTCTGAAATATCAAATAATTATTTTAGAGGTGTCAAAACCAGCCTGCAACCTAGACCTTAGCCACACAATTTCGATAAAACAAATCAGAAGAGGAAGGAGTCGATCATAACAAACAGTCTGCTATAGTTTATTAAAAATCTTATCCTATTCTTTTAGATTACTTCCAGAAAATCCATTGCTCTGGACTGAAAAAAATAAAAAAATAAAAAATCCGTCAGCCTCAAATTTCAAATTTATTAAACAAAGCTTGAAAAGTTATTGTAATGTTTTGCAAATTTTATATTCTTCCAATGGAGATGCCCTCGATTCCTTTGCTTGACAAGGTTGTTGCCAAAGTTTGAACCAGTATGAGCACAAAAACCAGGTTCACGAACATGTAGTCTCCCCACCGTGGCACAAACCGAACAGACCCCAATGCTCGGATCGAATTTATTAATTTACTACAACAGTAGTAAATATGTACACTCAGCTAATTTGCTATACAGAAAATTTACCTTATACACAGTAAATGACCAAGTTCTTAAGCCAGAGTATCACACCATACAGATTTCATACAATTCAAAATTCCCAGTGTCTAAACTTCAAACTAAGCAGTTCAAGATTACCCAGTGCACATGCCCCAGCATTACCAAGCAACATCGACTTTAGAAGTTTGTGAAGACCAGGTTCCAATATTCCAATCAGGATATACGGTGTGAATGTGATGTTATATGTAGCTATACTGAACAAAACTTCATAATTACAAACCAACTCTATGATCTCCGTCATCATTCTGCCTTGGGTTTTTGAAAACTGATTAGAAAAGAAGCCAAGTAATGCTTTATCCCTGAAAGGTCATGTGATGGAACAATGCTCCTTGTGGAAGAGGACGAGAACTCAAAATAAGTTGGCTTTGGAGTTGAAGGACAGCCTATTGACTGAATCAAGTGCTCCACGGAGAGTACTTGAACCTTTTGCGGTCCATTTAAGGCAATGTTGTGAACCCGGTGCTCGTAGATTTTCCCGTTCTTATCAAGCTTGTATTCTGAGATACCATCAAATCGGCCTCGGCTCTCCCATGGAACCCGTAGGATACCGTGAACACTCCAGCGAACCATTATCACGTTCTCCACAGGCTGCCACACACTTATGATGTCAACCGACAGGGCCCTAAAAAAAATATCCTTCCATGAAATCTTAATGCCCAAAAGATTGACTTGTATTTTTCGATACCAACAAAATTGTTGAGTGGGTCTTTGAAGACAATATCATCCCTAAGGCAAAGCAGAATAAATAATGATTAGTATGAAAAACCCAATTTCAGAAAATATTATACAGCATAAGAGACGAATCATAAAGTTGGAGATGTCTCAAACAATTTATGCGACCAGGATTAATATTTTTTACTTGACTTTGAGCATCTTTGGCTAAGCCTAAAAGAAGTAAAATTACTTTTATGTAGTACCTTTTTGAACTAAAATCTAAATTTATGCAATTGGATTTACTATTTTTTACATGACTGCTCAAGTCCTTTGCTAAGCCTAAAAAATGTAAAAGGAAAGTAAAAACTTACTTTTACACAAGTCATGACATGAACTAAAATCTCCAAAAATTTACTTATAAACCTCAAACACATGTTCAGCATAAAATAGTTACTTAAAAGGAACTAAAGCTTAAGACACGTGTTCAGGGACGGAGCCAGACGTTTGATGATGTGGGGTCAAAAATTGAAATACAATTTTTTTTAAAAACAACATATCATTAATAAAAAAGGTATAGAAAAAAAAAAAAAAAAATTATAATGATGGGAGATATATGGCTAAGTAATAGCCACAGAAATTAAAAAAAAAATAAATAATAAAAAAAAAGGATAAAAAAAAAAAAAAAAAAAAAAAAATGTGGGGTCATTTGACCCCACTTGACCCTACATAGATCCTTCCCTGCACGTGTTTGGCTATTTTAAAATTACTCTTGTTTTAGGATTAGCCAAACATGCGCTTTATAGCATATAACCATCAGAACACCTATAGTACAACCATACAAGCTATGCTCGTTGCTAGTATTTTTTTCAAATTGGACGTTAAGGATACTTTCCACCACTATAAGCAATAGCCATTCAATATGCATTCATGCACCATACATAAGAAAAATCATTGGATTCGCATGGTCAATTCAAAAGATAGAATAGTTCTTACAAATGGCAGAAATTTTCCAATTCTCTGTTGATACAAAGAACAATGGTTGGGGCGAGGTCAATTCATAAATATGGTCAAACTCATAGTTCTTACCCGTTTAGTCACTGTCCTGGCCAAAAGACAACCCTACTAACCGTTTGTCATGACCCTATATGCAATTCTCACTCCATTTCAAAGGATCATGTCAAACACTGCATACCCTCCAACTATTATATTAAATCAAAATCAAGACTGTTCTCCCACTCTATCCAGAAATCTATCCCCCGTTCATGTTCAAAATTTAGTTCACATATAATCAATCACATTAGCTGACCGTGATACTATGGGATAAGGTTTTGTTGAGTTAAGTTGTATATAAATGATCACGTCCCCATGGTATGGAAAAACGTGGGTGAGGCGCGCCCTGAGGCGTACTGCCTGTGCCATGAGGCGGGCAGGCCTGCTGAGGCTAAAACTGTGGGGTGTGCGCCTCACCAGACCCGCCTCAAGGGACATGAGGCGCTGCCTCACTTAAACAAAAGGCCCTCCAAAAAAAAAAAAAGGGCCCAATTTATGGGCAAAAAAAAAAAAAAAAAAGACCTAGAATACTGAACGCCAGGTCTGTATAGTCCTCTAAACTACACGGCAGAAATTCAAAAGTCAGATTTTGGAAAAAAAGGCGGGTCTTCTTCAGTTCTTCTCGAGTTCATCTTCATCAAGTATGTTTCTTTCTCTCTTTTCTTTTTGTGTTTTTTTTTCTTCTTCTTCTACATAATTTCTATTTGTGCTTTTTCACAAAATTGCTGTTCTCATTCTCATTATGTTTTGACCAGTTTTTTTTTCCCCCAGTAATCAGTATGCATTCATATCGAATTATATGCCGCCTGCCTGACTCTACTTAGGTTCTGGACTTCTGGTGTCCTGTGTAATTTGTAAATCAGAAGTCGAATAATCAATTGAACACTAAAACTGAATGACTCTGGTAATGAATTATAGAAAAACTGATCAGAGTAATGATCTCTCCTACAGTCCTACTTATGTATCAAAGTCAGACCCAGGAAGCTATCTAATTGATATAGAAAAATAGATGAGGATCATAAGATTACAGTGAATGATTCTCTGACCTGTTACTTTCTTCATGGAGCAACAATTTCTTTTATAATTTTTTTAATAACTTGTAGGATGGGAAAGGGCAATAGAAAAGATCCGGCCTGGAAATATGGAAAGGAAGTCGTAAGTTCGGGAGATGAGAAGAAGACTTATATTTATATTGAATGCCAATTTTACAAGAAAACAATTACAGAATGGGTCAAGCGTATGAAAGAACATTTAGCACGCACACATAAAAATGTTGCTCCATGTCCCAATGTTCCTGAAAATGTCAAAAAAGAGATCGAAGATTATATGAAGACAGGAACCATAAAAAACACATTTCACAACAACAATTTGATGACATGGTACACCTTGGTAATTACTATGATGGAGATGACAATAATAAAGCGCAAGATTCTACGAGAGGCATTAGGGGACCAATGGATAGATATATTACAAATATTGGTGATGAGGAAGAAACAGACAATCAAACTCCAAAGATGACTCCGAAAGAGCTACGCAGTAAAATCAGCTTGGATGTTGGCAGATTCTTTTTCGAAAATGCAATACCCTTCAACGCTGTAGAATCTCCTTCTTTCATTAACATGTGTGTCGGGCTATTGGTTCATATGGCAGAGGTTTCAAGCCCCCTACTGTATATGATCTACGCACTTGGATCTTAACAAAAGAATTCGAAACTACCGGAAATATAGTTGAAGATATAAAGAAGACGTGGAGCAAAACTGGAGTTCTATTTTATGTGATGGTTGGTCTGACATGAGGAATAGAAGTTTGATTAATTTTCTAGTCAATAATCTACATGGAACTGTTTTTCTAAAATCTATTGATGCTTCAGATGCAATTAAGGATGCTAATTTGATGTTTAAGTTACTGGATGACGTTGTTAAAAAAGTTGGAGAAGAAAAAAATGTTGTTCAGGTTATAGCTGATAATGCTAGTGCCTATAAAGTAGCAGGACAGAAATTGATGGATAAGAGAAAAAATTTATATTGGACTCCTTGTGCCGCACATTGTCTTGATTTAATGCTCGAAAAACTTGGAGAGTTGTAGGGGCGAATCCAGAGTTTGAGTTCAGCTAGAGCGGACTGCGAACTTTAAACGCTTACGGTCAACGGTCAACTTCCATGATAACGGCGTTGTTTATTAATATTTAATTAAATAATATTCAAAAAATCGTACGGATTAGAACTAGATACACCACTAGAACTAGAATTAGGTACCGACTTTCATTTCGGATAAAAAAATCGTTCTATAATTTTCAAAATATCCTAATCTATTTTTCAATCAAACATGCAATATATTAAAAAAATATCAATATTCAGTTTATAATTAAAGTTAATTAAACAAACATTATTATATTAACAAAATTGAAATCATTTATGTGCTTATATCAATTTTATGTGCTCGTGTGATCTTACTTTTCTAGAATCGATTTTTTTTTGTGAATGAAAAGTGAACATTCTATTAATTAAATAAATTTTGTTGAAAGACTCCTTATGACGCTAAGACCAATTTTCCTACAAAATCATTCATTATTAATTGACCAAACTCTCAAATCAATTTATTAGAAAAATCAATAAAATAAACATATATTATTTTGTTTCGTTGAATGTTGGAAATCAATGTTTGCTATGATGGTAAAACTGTCAATATACTTTAGAAATGGTGACAGGTCCGAATCCTCTTCTTTGCACTTATTTTGGTAAAGAAAAATTGTTGGAATACAAAAATTACACAACATATTGTGGCCCATTTGATTTCCATTTTTATGAAAAAATATATTTTAGAATAATATATTGATCGAGAATTTGTGAGTGAAAAATAAGAAAAAAAATTTATTTACGTGAAATATTATTTTAATGAAGAATATAATTGAAAAAAAGAGAGAAAAAAATGTAATTTAACAAAAATGAGAATCAAACGGGACTTGTATATGGTTAATTGGCACACTATAAAGTAAAAAATAATAATAAATGACAATGACATTTATAAAGAAAAGAAAAAAAAAGAAACCTCTAATAATGACTGTGACATTTTAAAAGATAAGTAAAAAGATATGGGTGGTACTTGTGTAGAGTTTCGAACTCAGAACCTCAAATTTAAAAAGTGGAAGCACTTGCCAATTGAGCTTTCAAGGGTATTTGTAAATAAAATGTATTACCAGTTATATAATATAAATATTTTATCTGTTATAAAAAAAAAAATTCTCTCCGACGGATCCAGCACGAGCAACCACTCAGGCTCGCCAAGGCTAAATCCACCCCTGGAGAGTTGCCAGAACACAAGAATGCTTTGATAAAGGCAAAGAAGATAAGTAATTACATTTATAATCATCAATAGGTATTGGCATTAATGAGGAAAATTACATAGAAGGAGCTACTTCGACCTGGTGCTACTAGATTTGCTACCGCTTACTTGACTCTGCAGAGAATTTATGAATTGAAAAAATCGCTACAAACTATGTTTACTTCAGAGGAATGGGTGAATTCAAGATGGGCAAACAAAGTAGAGGGCAAAGAAATAAAGAAGATCATATTAAGAGATAGTAATTTTTGGCCAAGCATTGCATATGCATTAAAACCCACAAATCCTTTAGTTACTGTACTAAGACTCGTTGATTCTGAAAAGACGGCTGCCATGGGATTTATTTATGGAGCTATGGATACTGCCAAAGAGGAGATAGCAAAAAATTTGGGCAACAAGTAAGCGAGTTATAAGGAGATTTGGGATATAATAGATGAAAAGTAGGAATATCAGCTGTACAGAGACTTGCATGTTGCTGCATATTATATGAATCCTCGTTTTCAATATGCAGATAATTTTTCTAAGCATCCTGAAATCAAAGCAGGTCTATTTAATTACATGGTGAGACTCATCCCTGATAAAAAAGATAGGGAGAAAGTAGATCTCCAATTGGATAACTTCCTAAACAGACATAATTTCTTTGGTCTCGAAAATGCAAAATCAACTTGCACAAAGCGTTCTCCTGGTATGTGTTTATGTATTAGGAGATATTAAATTTTATTTACCTCACGTTTTTATTATTTTCAATTTAAATTCACCCTTCTTTTTTTTACACGTGACGTGACGTGAGTGACATTGTTTATTCTTTCATTATTATTTTGTTCTAGTTGCTTGGTGGACTCAATTTGGTGATGGAACTCCAGAATTGACTAGATTTGCAATACGAGTTTTAAGTCTAACTTGTTCATCTTTTGAGTGTGAACGTAATTGGAGTACATTCAATCAAGTACATACCAAAAGAAGAAATCGCTTGACCACAACGAGGTTGAACACTTTAGTCTATATCTTGTATAATAAAAAGCTCAAGGCTCGACATACACGACTAAAGACATTGCAAGAGGATGATGATCCTTTAACTGTTGAGGAATTGCCATCTGATGATGAATGGATTGCCGGTCAAGATCCTGAAGTTCAGTCAAGCATACTTGATCTAACTAATGATGATTCCAATGTAACTCTTTTTTATGTTGAAGGGGTTGAAAATTCTTCTCGAAGTTCTCATACAAAAAGTCAACCGAATAAAAAACGCATTTTTTCACAAAGAGGTATTCTTATAAATGTTAATATGAAATTTTCTGTTATTTATTTATTTCTTTAGAAATTATATTAACAAACGTTTTATTTGAATTCACAGATAAGGGAAATGCACCATCACTACTGATTGACGAGGAAGATGATATGATAAATATTGACAATGACAATGAAAATGATACCAGAGTTGGAGATAACAATGACCTAGAGGATCGTATGGATAGTGATGATAATGGAGACCTTTAGGATTTATATCTTAGTACTATATTTCATTTTGGAGACTTTTAGGGTTTTTTTTTAATTTAAACACTATATTTAATTTTTATTGTTGGATATAACTATTGATTATTTTCAACGTCATTAATATATTTTGGATTTTGCTTTTTGTTTTTTGTTAAAAAATATTCATGATTGTTTACTGTTCATTGGAACCATTAGTTATATATTTTTATGTTTTTTTTCTAATTTTTCAACTTAAATTTTTTTGTTTGTGGTGAGGCTTACGCCTCGCCTCGTGAACGAAAAACGCCTCAGTACCCGTTTACGTTTTTTCATACCATGCACGTCCCATGTTAACTCAATTTTCCTTTCCTCCAACTTCATTGTTATTTGTCACAAAACATAATGTGTGTTAAAATTAGTTCACTGTAGGTGAAAAACAAACTACTTAAATAACTACTGGTTTCTCCTTTTGTAAAACTCTTCTTTTCTTCTTTTTTGTTTCGATCATGTATATATTAGAATTAGTTTATGTGAACAAGCATAATTAGCTTGAATCACTATATAATGTCAAATAGTTTGCATAAAGTATGTTGTGGACAGAAACGGGATGGTTTCATTTTTATGCAAGAGGGCCATAGTGTCATTTGCTGACCTTACCATAGTTCAACAATATCGTAGTTTCACTAGTATATTGTGACTAATAAGTACATTTTATACACTTATTTGGAGCTTCTAAACTTGATTCTTTATCGTTAATTGAGTGAATATCAACCTAATTTTGGTTAAATTATGTCAATTGTAGGTAAAACCACGACTTGAATGCATTTGAAAATAATTATGTGAAAAAGGCATTCTGGAGCTTAAATTAGAATTGATCTGGGAGCAATTGGTGATCAAATTGTGAAGGTTGAAAGATGCAGTTAAGGAGGGACTCAAGCCAAACCAAGAGGAAGATTCAAGGACCAAAATGATTGAGGCAAGAACTTGGAGGCTTTCGATGGCAAGCCCTTAATAGTCCAATCCAACACCCAAAATCTGAAATTCAGAGAGTAAACTGTTTGGCATGTGCAATTGCAAAAGGCATTCCAAGCTCATAAATTTTGGTTTTCTTATTTGATTCAGCATCATCTTCCTGGAAAGCAACCAGGATACGATTGCTAACCTAATTATTGGGGCTATAAACTTATATCTTTATCTACAATTCAAAGAAATAAGCTTAAAAAAGAGCCACTGACAGAAATTCTATATTCCACATATTCCATAGATTAAAAAAGAGCCACTGACAGAAATTCTATATTCTTTGCAAAGCTTTGAAGAAGCTTGTGATACAAGACACATCTATATCATCTTTTCATATAATATTGCTTAGAGTTGAAGAAAGAGAAGACATCCACGGAAATAATTCAAGAACTATTGAAGGAATTCAAGATTGTTTCCATCTTTCTTTCCTATTAATTTCGGGTGATGTTGTATCATTTCAAGTAGTTTTTTTTATAATTATGATCCTTGGCTAGTTGTATAGATGCTAGGATAACGTCGAACCCTATCTTATGAAGTTTTGATATTAATTTCTGTGATTTTAAAATTAAATATTTGTTTTGTTTGAATGATTGTTAAGAGTTTAATGCTTTCAATTAATTGGCCGAATTAATGTATGATTTCTATCGACTTTCGGGAGAATAAATATAAATTCTCACAAATAGCAATCATTTAAGGTCCTATAGACATTAGGGATAATACTCTATACTTTGCATGATCCAAATAAATATTCTTGTGATTCAATGCATCTTTACATGTGCGCATTTGGGATAGTGATATTATCGAGCTATATTTGATGATAGATTTGAAGATAAGTATACTCTACTTTGCATGATCCAAATAAATATTCTTGTGATTCAATGCATCTTTACATGTGCGCATTTGGGGGTAGTGATATTAACGAGCTGTATTTGAGGATAGATTTGGTTCTACTAGGAAGAGATTATTAAAGAAGAGCAAATTTGATCTTTATATCAAAATAATTTTTTTCGAATTGTGCAATTGATATTAAGATGGAAGAATGTAGGAGAATTCGAGGTCATAGTGCTCTATCAATTAATTGATTATTCATATTTATTCATACCACTTAGTTAGTTTATTAGTTAGATTAATTAGTTAGCTTTAGGTTGTAAATATAAAAAATCTTCCAATCTTAATTGTTTGTTATTCGATTAGAGTTAAGTTAATTGAAAACTTAATTAGATGTTTAGTCCTCGAGGGATCGATACTGGACTCATGTCCATTTTATTATTTGTTTACTATTTCGTACACGAGTAATATCAAAATTAACAACGATAACTTGTATAAAAAAGGGAATAAGATTCTATAATTCCTAAACCTATTAGATAAATGTAGCAACGAAGGAATGGTAGAATCTGTTGGCCATCTTGTTATTATAACTTTTTATAACAATTGTTCATGGAACAGCACATGGCAAAGCCGCCCTGATATTTTGGGGGCCTTATGCCAACTTCAAATTATGCCCCTATGTTTTGAGTCTTCTTATATAGTCTCTATTTGATCCACATTCTAATTCTCAATATTATTCTTCTATTCATTTTCAATCATACATTTTTCAATAAAATAATATTTTTCATCACATCAATAATTTTTCCTTCTTTTTCAATCACATATTCACTATCATATCACCCCCAAAAAATGCATTCTTTCCATTTTAATGTGCATCAAATAGGGGCATAAAGTTTTAATATAATTATGAAGAATCTAATACAAACAATTAAATCCCAAAATTTGAAAAGGAAAATAACGAAATGTCAAATTTTAACATGCAATACAAATTATAAGTGAAGTTTGGCAAACAGAATTACAATGCAATGGAAAAGGGATCTGTTCAATTCTTTGATAATTTTCTCACTGCAACTATTTTAAATAAAATTAAATATGTATTTGAGTGATTTATGTACAAAATTGGAGAATGTTGACTGCAAGAGATAACGTAACAAAATAATGAAAACGACGATCAAATACAAATGATCTTCTAATTTTATATTAATTCATAAGAAATTAACTTACAAATAAGAACTATCTATATGAACAAGGACAAAGAATTATTAAATTCAAAGTATCTTCAATAAACATCTAAAAAGACTTTCATCATGAGATTAAAGGAAAATAATATAATAACAAAATATGTACTTTATAGTATATGTTTTGAAGATAACGGAGAAAAAAAATCAGTAAGGCTGTAACAATGGCAGTGAGATCAGATCAATCTGCTAGATTGAATCCTCAAAATTTTAATTCAAAAGGAGATAATTTATTTCTTGTTGGGTTGAAAAAATTATAGGGAGTGACTATTGGACGTGGAATTAGAAAAGACAAAGAGACATTTTGTTTGGTTAAGAAAAGAAAAGGAATCTTTGGAAGATAAAATGTCAAATTAGTTATAAAGAGTGAAAGTAAGGTTTGTGATAAATAAATGTAAGTAATAAGTTTTATGTATATTTTTTAAAGATTTTCGTATTTTCCATTTTATAGTTTCTTGTATTTGCATATTAGAATTCTATTTTATAGAATTTTATAAATATAATTTTGGTTTTTTCTTCAATCTATCAATCAATCTTGCATAATTTGGAGCCCTTACCAAAGCGAGGCCTTAGGCGATCGCCTACTCGGCCTATAGCCAGGGTCGTGACTGGTACATGGACTCATCTCATATTAATTGATAAGTGCGTTTTTACACACTTATTTAGGCCACAAAACATGGCTAATTATGAACATATATGGTTGAATTATGGCTTAATTCGGTACAATTTGTGTTTGTAGGGTTACATTGATTGATAGAACGAAAAGTATGTGAAAACAAGTGAAGAATGACTAAAACGAAAGAAAACCAAATTTCAGGGATCGAATTGTAACTTTCTAAAAGTTGTCCCGAAGATCGAAACAAGCATAAAAATAGACTAAGTGCAAATTGGTGAAGTTATGGGATGATTGAAGAAGGAAAAAGAAGAAATGAAACCGAAATAGGAGAGAATGAAATTTGGCAACCAAAACGAAGAAACTTGAAAGTAAACCTTCCAAGCGGTCGCTTGGAAGAAGCCCAAGCGATCGCCTAAGCATCACCAGAAAATCTAGGAGGCAAAACTTCAAAGCCAAGCAGTCGCTTGGTTTTAATTGGGTGTGAAAATTTGATTTTCTTATTTAATTCAGCCACCTATAGAAACACATCTTGGACCCCCTTTTTAACACTAATCACGACCAAAAAGAGGGGTGACGCATTATTCTACTACTTGAGACATATTGGAGAGCAAAAAGAAGGCAAAGAACGAGAAGATTACTTCAAGATTCAAGATTTCATTTCAAGATTTGATAGGGTGATGTCTTCTCTTATTTGCTTTCTTTCATTTCTTAGTTTTTTTAGTTTTATCATGTTAGGCTAGATTTTAATGTGTTAGGTGATCGTTGAACCATGTGATTTGATATTTTAATTTTCAGTTTTATATATTTGACGTTAAAACGCGTTTTGGATTGATGAATGGTTTATATATATTGAATTGAGTCCATGATTATTGTGCACATAATTATGTGATTTGTTGTGATGTATTTCATCCATTCGAAAAAGAAGAAATAGATTAGACAAGGTATAAATCATCGTAAAGTCCGATAGGGGATATAGATATACCGCTATACTTTGCGTGAATCTCTAAGTGTTCATAAAACTCTATACATTTTTGTATATTTGCTCCCGTCATAGAGATATAGGCCCTGTTTGATACACATTTTTTGTAAAATAAGAATGAAAAACATAGCCGTTATGGGTCCCACACAAGAGATGTAAAGTCAAATATGGTGACTGGATGTGATGGATAACTGTCATATTTTTCATTTTTATGGTGAAAAATGGGAACCAAACGGGGGCATAGTCGATGTCGTATATGAAAATAGGTTCAAATTTAATCGAAAGAGAGTCTTGAATAAATTGGAAACATTGATTCATCATAATTCAAACGTGTTGTCAAATTTTAGAACTAAGGTTGAAATAAATCGTTACATGGGGATTCACGAACCTAGTACGCATTTTATTTGAATATTATAACACTTTGCATTTATTTATATCATCGCTAACAATTAACTTTGCATTTAACTAGATAATTCATTTTATTTTGCATAAGTAGCTTACTTAGTTTAGTTGCAATTTAGTTACAAATACTCAAACACGTATTTTAGTTTCGGTTAAAGTCGAATTAGATATTATCAAACTATTAAATCTCTGTGGAAACGATACTTGAACTTAAAAATCCACTTTATTACTTGAAACGAACCGTATACTTGCGGTACTATAACTCGAACACATTTTCGCGTGTCATTCAAGAAATACACCTTGAGAATATTCACTCTTAAGTAACTTTCTATTTCCAATCAATATTAGATATGTTACTTTTTCAGTTTTTTATCACTTAAACACAAGGAAGGTTTCTGTTTTTTGACAACTTATTGTTATCATTCAAGAAATACTATGCATCCAAAACAAACTTATATAACTAAGTTAATTTCCAAAGTAAATTTTTTAAGCGGAGCCAAACATTCGCCCAACTTCCTACCAATAAACGATCATATACAAATATCCTTAATTAATTTGAGCAAATTATAATCTTCACAGAAATTTAATTCAAAAAATGAAAATAAAAAGGCTTGAATTTCAAACCTGTATATATCAAAGTTGAGCTCTCTATAGAAAAGCTCCGGGAACTCTTCTCGGAGGTTCCGAATAGCATAACCCGTATTCACATAATAATTCCGCTTCTTTTCTTCCTCATCCATAACCTTTTTCGCAGTAAATGATGCCGCTGTACCAGTAGGCTTCGCTGGAGCCGAAAACTGTCCGTACAACCCCCCAAAATCATCGCAATAATTACTCCCCAATTTCAAAACCTCAGTTGTGTCATCTTCCAAGTCTCGAACACTTGATGAAACCCTAACCTTAATATTTCTGTTTCTTGGAGCGATTCTGGCCGGAATTTCACGCCGGTGGATGGAAAGTGATGAAATTCCCGACGAGGGAATTAAGAGGGCCATCTGCTGCCGATCAAAGGGGATTAAATTTGAGCGATGATCATTGAAATTGGCATTTTTCTTTGAGCTGAATTGTGAATTTCCCGCTATGCGAATATTCGATATAAAAAATCACTGTCGGAAAAAGATGATGGAGAATCTGTCCAGTTGAAGAAAAGGTTTGGGATAATTCTTAATTATCGGTAAAATAATGAATTTAGTAAGTGAAAATTATTTGATTGGTGGAGGTCCTGGAGGAAATGGATATGCCTCACTTGTGGGAAAATTTCAGCAATAGTCCACAACCTATTCACTTTGTGACGAACTTGTCCATGTTCTTTCTATTTTTGAAAAACGGAAAGACCATTCAAGTGTTTTGATAAATCGAAGTTGAGATGGAATGTACATGTCAAAATTGACGATTGGGGGTGAAGAAATGAGAATCTCATCATGTTTAAGTGGCACATCGTCAGATTTGTTACGTTGTGTGATAATGTCCAAATAAAGTATTTTGATTGTTACTAAATTAGAGTTAAGTAAGTTGATTGTTGAAAATTGAAGTTCAGCTTAATTGTAGTTGGAATAAAATTTGAGTGACGTAAGTACACGAAAAGTTTGCATATACATAATTTTGACCTCTAGCATAACTCATTAACTAAGTACATATGAATTATCACGTATATATTAGTTATACCGGTCATTGCATAAAGTAGTTAATTTTTGTTAATTGGAAATATTTGACTCAAGCTATCAATCAAAGTTCAGTAATTTAATCGGCAAAAAGTTTCACATACATTTAACTTTATAATTGCCCTAAAAAAGCATAACTCCATCTCTACATAACACCATTCTCACAAAAGCACATGAATAGCACTCATAATATCCGAATAATATGGGGGAAAAATCTTTCAAAACATTTAGGACGTGTTTGATACGTCTTTATTTTCTTAGGAAGTTGGAATCGAATTTCAACTTTCACTTTTTTGCTGTTTGATGGTCATTTTTTCCATGAAATTGGTTTTCACCAAATTTCAAGGTACAACCACTTAAAGCGTGATTTCATGGAATTTCAATGACTTGCTATATAGTGGGAATACAATTTCATCTTTATTTTTTTAGCAATAGAAATAAATTCTAAAATAAAGTGCAAAAAAAAAAAAATATCTCTTTAATTAACAAATTCCATGCAAAACAAAGTCAAACGTAAAAACTAAAAAAAAAAAATTTTTTTTTTTTTGAGAATCTAAACATATTTTGTCCCTAATGGTAAACAAAATTATCAATTTAATTGACAATTTGCATAAAAAAAACAAACGTATTATAATTGAAATGTGAAAAATTATACCAATCAAACACTTTTAATTACAATTCCAGATAAAACAATTCCCTACAATTCAATTTATTTTCACCCAAATTCCACTCTTGCTATCAAACGAACCCTTAGTTCCTATTTGATAGAAACTAAAATTTAGATTTTAATCTAAGTTAAAGTCAATAACTAATGTTAATCACATATTTTATGGAACTAACAACTTTTCAACCACAAATTTCATTAACTTTTATCAAAATCTACTAAAATTCTGATTTTAATCCTCACTAAACAAAGGCTTATTATACTCTTCTTAAGTTACTGACGCGTGCAAAATAAGGAATACAAGCGAAAACTTTAACAACTCGAAATTTGGAATTCATCAAATTACAAAAGAATAAACTCACAAATTTAATAATGAAAAGATAATAAAAAAAATGAAATAACCTCTTATTTATAAAGATTTACATGAAAACCTAGTTTAATAGGACTAAAATTAATAAAACCCTAGTTTAAATAAATAAGGATTTTTTTACAATTGAATCGTGATTTCACTTATTTGGATTTTAGACCATTTCCTCCAATTTGTTGTGGCCCGTTGGTAATCAAAATATATGAATTGGCCTATTGTTTTAAGGGAAAATTACAAGGTTCCAGGTATTTCAAATTTACAGTGCAAAAATCAGGTATGAAGTGTATTTAATCAAAAATCATGTTCCAATTTAATATTTAATTCCTAAACCCTAAAAATCATTCCCCCTCTTTTCCCTCTCTCCATCTACGATGCCGTCGTCCCTCTCTCTCTCTTTTCTCCGTCACACATGGCCTCCATCGTTGAAGACCATAGCAGAGCTCGTCGTTGTGAGCAACTGCTGCTTCACGCAATTCCAGCGTCTCTGCGCCCGAATCCATAATTTTGCGGGTTCACACAAATTCCGGCTATTCATGGTTTTATCGGTATTGTTGCATTTGCTTGGCTTCTGCGTCGATGTGGTGACGGTGACGACATGCTTCGATGTGCCTGTGGGTCAGCCCACGTATGGGATTTCAGTGTTTCATAAGCCGGTGGTGGTGTAAATTCTTATTTATGGGTGGTTATCTAATGTGCAGGTTGTGTGGTGGTATCGCTGTTGTTGTTGTTGTTGGCGAGGGTTGTTGTGGTAGGGGCTCTAGGTTTTGAGGTAATTTTGTGGTAATTTTTGTGGTGGTGGTGGTGATAGTCGTGCGCAATGCATCCACGATCTGGTGATGACGTGATTGATGCTTACGGAGTTTCGTGTATAGTTGTGGTGTGGTTACTAACTTATTGTGGTGGTGATTTTGCATTGATTTGGTGGTGGGTTTGCATTGATGTGGTTGTGCGGTGGTTGTTGTGGCGATGGTTTTGTACAGTGGTGAGACGACGGTGGTCGTGACGGGTGGTGGTCGGAGGTAGATGGGATGGATCCGGTGGTGTTTGTGACCAAGTATTGGATGGGGATTGGGGTCGAGGTTGGTGAATGTGACTAACTATTAAACTGTGACGATAAAATTCGATAATATGTGACTAAAAAAATAATCTGTGACCAACAAATTTGAAAATATGTTACCGATCGATAAACTATGACTTATAAAAATTTTGATTTGTGATTTCGAAATAATCCGTGACCTATAAAATTTTTGATTTGTAACCTCAAAATAATCTGTGACCTACAAAAAAATTATTTGTGATTTCGAAATAATCTGTGACCAATTAATTTAATAATATGTGACCGGTAAATTAGTCGTGACTTTTAATTATGTAAATGTGACAAAAAAATCGTACAATTATGACCTTAAAATATTTATAATTAATTAATGGATACCTAATTTTTGCATTTTAAAACTTTATGCCTGAATTGTGAATTGGGGTAAATTATATCCCTGATATATGAATTTTTCCCTTGTTTTAAAATAAAAGAGGCCCAACAAAAGGGCCAAAGCCCAAAACTAAAAATAAAAAAAATTAAATATTTTAACGAAGCCATTCCACAATTCCGCCTCTAAAACTGGGCGTGGCGCCCGGTGTCAACTACAAAATTTTAACGAAGCCAGCACGCACATCCACGCCTCCTAGCCAGGTACTAACTCCATCACTGCTTATAGGTGAAGATCGAGATATACTTCTACCAAATTGCACTACCATATTTGTGATTGTCTTCGTGATTAAATGCATTTTTTATGGTATAACTCGTACAGAGATATTTTAAATTAATATAAATAGATCAAATCTATTCTACTCGAGATTGATTATTATCTAAAATTGAGAAATTTGGTTAGCGACATGAATAAAATATTGTAACGATTCAAATATAAAGCTGATTTTTATGTATTTAATAAATTTTACTATCAAAATTTTTTAAACAATAAAATAATACTATAATCAAACACACTGAATTTGTTCTTAAAATAAATTTCAAATCGTTTAACAAAATCTTATGACTTTACACAAAGTAGGTATTTGGCGTGTGAAGGGGAGATACAACTCTAACACTGTCCTCGTACCATCTCAAATTAAGGAGGTCCTACACCTAACTTATATCTTAATAACTTCATTTATGATGAAAATTCTAAGCCTCTGTTGGAGCTTAAGCTTTATTTAGGACAATTTGTTTCGTGTGTACAAAAAGGAAAATAAAGAAATATTCGATTCATGTTTGGCATTTGACTTATTCAGCATTCGGACATCTAGCTCCTGTTTGGTAGTCATTTTTCTCAAAATGTATTTTTTTTTTTCTTCTTTTCAATCACACATTTTTCAATAAAATAATATTATACGCAAATCCAAAAAAAATTCTTAATTTTTAACCACACATTCTTCATCAATCAACTATTAAAAAATATATTTTCTCCCCAAAAATGACTATCAAACAGGAGCCTAAGATCAATCACCTTGTCATGCCCAATAGGTTCATATAGTGGCAAGTAAGATGTTATAGTGTAAAATATGCATGTATACTCGAATATAGTCCATCTCAAACTCAATTTTACCGGAATGCTACACCTTTCAGTTTGTACTACAAAGTTGTAATGTTCATTTAGGTCTTGTTTGATAGCAGTTTTTTCTAGGGAAGTTAGAAGAAAATTTCATTTTTCCACATTTTTTGCTATTTGATTGTCAATTTTTGCCATGGAAAATATTTGTCACCAACTTCTAGGTACAACCCCTTAAAACACAAAAGTAAGAATTTATTTTCTTATGATTTTGATGGAAATTTGTTTTCCACCTTGTTGGGTGGTTTTTTTTTTCCTTTTTTTAATACTTTTTGACAATGGAAACATATTCTAAACTCAATGGGAAAAAAATGTATTCATTTAATTGACAATTTGCATGAAAAACGAAATCAAACGAACACCAAAAAATTTATGCAAATTTTTTTTTAAAATTTTTTGGCAATCCAAACAAATTTTAATACAGATTGTAAAAAAATTTATCCCAAAAAGTAACAATTTGTATGAAAAAACAAAGCCAAACGGATTAAATGGAAAATTATATCAATCAAATACAATTAATTACAATTCTCAGACAAACGAATTCTAGGCAAATCAATTTTCTGCCATTCATTTTCTTTCTATCCATTTTTCACCATTACAATCAAACGGACCCTTATAGTAAACATCGATTGAAAAAAATAATTCTTCATTGTAGTGGATCATTAATTGTAGACACGACTTGAATTACTCATATGATAGGATCTCCTCAACCTCAAGTTCCACTTGTGATGGTCACACCCGTAGGACATAGAAGAAGCTCTACACCAAAATAGTATAGAAGTTGTACTAAAAACTATCAAATCAACCACCAATTGCTTTTTATCGAAGATTTGTTGCCCGGCCGAAGCTAATCCTACCTGGAGATGGTCATTTTACCAGCCATGGAGAGATCTTTCCCTTGAGGTTGACGGAGTGAAGAAAATCGATGAAATTCATTCCTGCGAACAACTTCTGGTAGTAATTTCAAATATTCTTGGACGAAAGTCATTATGCTTGCATTTTCTTTCACTTGAAGGCGAGAAAATCTCGCATGTATTTGAGTGGGGAAGAAGTATTCTTAAAAGGTTGAACCCCAACCTTGAGGGCCCCCCACCGACCCTGCCCTGAGCCATTGTGGAGGAGGTAAATCGCAGGATGTGCCTCCAAGGAGCCAGGGTGGAGAGCTTATGATTAGGCCAGGGCTATTAACCCAATGGTAACTCTCGCTTGCAACAAAGCCAATTCCCTTACGGGGAATCGAACTCTGCACACTACCGCGCTGAGCCCTAACCGTCCTCCCCTTTGCCACTTGGAGATATGCCCTGGGGGCGGGGAAGAAGTATTCTTGATTCTGTATAATCTCATCCAGTAATAAAGATGCCTCCTTTGCCTATTTAGCAAATAGAAAAAAAAAAAAAAAAAAAAAAAACATATACCAATTCATAAGGTATTGGACTACCCATCTTAATAAGATTAACCTTTTACGATAGACCTCCAAATCGTACACATGGTATCAGAGCCCATTAATCTCTAACGAGCAATTCGATCTGATTAAGACTTAAAAAAATGAGAATACGTATTTCAAAATTAGTCTGCTCAAACGAGCAACCATCTTGTGGGGACATGTTAAGGGATAAAATCTCACATCGAGTAAATATGAAAATATAGACCAATTTAAAAGGTTTTGAGCCAATCCTCTTAATAAGATTAACATTTTAAGATGTATCCCCAAATCTTAACAAAGTGCCTCCCAACACACAATCTGTTGGGATTGTTACATTTTCAAAAATCAGCCAACAAATAATGCTGTTCTCCACCACCAGTTATACGGAGGGTTCATAATCTAAACATTAATGGTCTTATCATGTGACTAACTTGTTTATAATAATCTTGATTAGCTCCTTAGTCAAATGTCATGCATGCATATCAATGACCACCTAATTGTTAAGCATTTTATGACATGTTTGTTGTACTATTTTAACTAGGTTGTACCAAACATAATTAGTTAAAAAAAATTAAAATTTTATTTATAGTAACATACAATCATGTTTGTATTGTGTACATCATGTGTTGCAAGTGTTGAGAATTAGAAATTTTAATTCTACCAATAAGAGAAAATAAAATTCAGAAATAAAATAAACACAAGAACGTACAAAATTTATAGATATTCACTTTAATTTGAGACTACGTACTCTTTCATCCCTGCAGTAATTGACTATGATTAAAAAAAATTATAAAAGTGCACACTCTATTTTCTCTAACCTCTATCTCGTCTTAATCTGGGCAATAGCTCCACATCGACAATAATTAACTTCACAATTTAACAGCAAAATGTCTTGTAATATATCCATTAGAAGATAATACAACATTGGAAGAACTTTGTCTCATCAAGTTTTCCATTATTCTCCCCAAAATATATTCCTCTCCACTTGAACATTTTTTTCCTTACATTATATTTGCTTTATAGATGGTTATTTCAATTTGTAAAACTCTAGTTGCCCCTTTTTTATGCACATTATTTTGGGCGATGTGATGATGAATGTGGTTGGAAAAAAAAAAATTTATTGATGTGGTGAAAAATATTATTTTATTGAAAAATGTGTCATGTGTGGTTGAAAATGAGTAGAAGAATGATAATGAAAATTATAATGTGTATCAAGCATGGTGTTAAATTCTTGCCACATTTTTCCCCTCGTACGACTAAACTTTAAACTTGATGCATAAAAACAATAATCATTATTAAAAAATGCAAATAAAACTTGAATTCAACCATCCCTAGACTATCTATATATTATAACTATTGTTGTTGTTTTCATCAAAAAAACATAATATGAGGACATGTTAAGTATGATGGACTAATCATACTCTGTTGGATCCATTAATGTAATAAAAATGTGAGAAATGTACCAATGTCGTCTCTTTTTAATAGATGCCATTTGTATAGATTGCTTGGAACATGTGGAGCCATTGAAAGAATCGTTTATGCAAATCTACATAGTGACTAAATTTGATGTGGTGAATCTCACAAGACCCCGCAAATCACAACTACTAACACATGTCACTAGACTGAGAAAAATGAGAATTGACGATCATGCACCGAACTTCTTTTTGTCGTTGAATACAACCAGCTAGCCATGGATGAAACATGTAGTTGTTGAAAGCGTACAACTACTAACACATGTCACTAGACTGAGAAAAATGAGAATTGACGATCATGCACCGAACTTCTTTTTGTCGTTGAATACAACCAGCTAGCCATGGATGAAACATGTAGTTGTTGAAAGCGTAATTTTGAATAGTAAAAGTTCATGAATTTTCATCCCATAAATTTGTTGTAAAGTGGTTTAAAACAAACATTGGAAAGTGTGACTTCATGTCAACTTCGATCAAATACTCAGACTTGATTTATTTATTGCAAATAGTTTGTTGCTCCGTCGCTTCAAAATGGGGATTGACCTGCCCAGTTAGGTCAGGGGGCAGCTTCCCTCGTGGGAACGTTGCCTCCAAAATGGAATTATGATTTGCGTGTATATTTAGCGTGTCGATACCAATTTCAGATAAATGAGAAATTGCGGTCTAAAGTTGAAAGGAATTTAGAGTAAGCTAGATAACATTGTCGCTCGAGCGATAGGTGTTTCGCTTGAGCGAAGTGAGCGATCAACTCTCTGTAAGTGTCACTGGAGCGAGAAAGCGGATGAAAATGAATTACTGCGTCTGTTGTGTTTTGGCTCGCAATACTTCGCTAACAACCCCTCGTCCTCTATAAATAGGACCTTTTGGACGTCCTTAATGCATCACATACCATATGTGCATCAAGCATTATATTATTCTCTTGTCAAAACTCTCTCAAAATCATTCCAAAAGTACTTCCTTTGTAGAGAGGAAAATTCGTCAAAAGTTCGCTAGAACTCGTGATTTGTAGTGCTACTACCATAAGTCGAATCCGTTGTATATTGGGAGACAAATGTCGTGAACCGTAAGCAGCGTTGCAAGACAATATTATCTTAATAAAATAGCGACATCACTTGCCTCGAATTTGCTTTTATTCATTTTCTTTCTTATTTGTTTAGTATATTTTACTGCATAAATTTGTCAATTTCACTTCTCATATTTGTAATTTAATCACGCTTCTGCAGATTAAACTAGTGTCTTTTATTTATTGTTTACAAACAGTCATTTTCTGCGTGTTTTATAACTCGATCCCAACAAATTTCTTGATCGAAGACTTTGCAGTGATTTTGTTGTCACAATAGGGGTTGGTTTGTAAAGACTAGATAAAAAATTCAGCAACATTCAACCAACAACAAATCACTAAAATCGAATGCAAAATGCGAAAATACAACAAGAAATAAAGTAAAGAACACAAGATTTTCGCCCTAAGGCAAGAGGTTCGGGATAAATCCCTAATCCCCTTTTGAGCTTCCGCCAAACCGGAAGAAATCACTATATTAACCAAGATCAACGCCTCAAACACGATTACACCATGGTTTCTTGACAAGAATCACACAAGATTCAACACAACACATGAAAACTCTCAACCGAACTGAAATCCACACAAGGAAACAAAAATCAGATTTCTACAAGTCACACAAGACTAGTAATCAACCACTACAACACTCGATTTTAGTAGAGGAAGCGATTTCAGTGATGAAATCTGAAATCGGCCGGAGAGAGGGTGCAAGAGAGCGAGAGCAGCGATCGGTTTTAGAGAGAAGTGAGAGAGTGAGCTTCTAGAGAGAGGGCAGCTGTTTCTTTCTTTTGGGAGAGAAGTGAGAGACCTGTGAAATACCTCAAACCCTAGGCTTCTAATAGAAGTCTCGAGAAGCCCTTGATCCAGCCATCCATTTAGTATCTTGATCTATCATCTTGGCCATCCATTTAAAAGAGAAAGTCGTATTTTAATAAAACACGAGATCATTAATTTAAGGAAGAAACCGGGTCAAGCTCTATTTAATTGACTTCAGCCCACTTTCAATTGTTTGACAGCAAACCGGGTCAGGCCCATTTCCAGTAGAAGCCCAACATTGTGCCATTTCCCCACATGGTTCATCATGATTTGTGTGCAGAGTATTTAAATTAAATTTGTTATAATTTGTCGATAAATTGATATGTCATATCATCGGTGTTTAGTATAAATTAAATATCGATACTTAGTGTATATATATATATATGCATTTCTTCACATCCACGCTAGATATATTTTCTCTATTGAATGCCTCAGACGTACACTATTTTTATACAAAAATCAACACTTGAACACGTAATATTTGTTGCCCGGAGATTGTAGGTAGGAACGTGTAGTAAACGGTAAGTACAAAGGTTTGGTAAAAGTCTTTGGGGATGAAAAGATAATGTCCTTGAAGGAGTTTCTTGAAATTTCAAACTTTAATTTATAAATATATGAATGAACTACTGAGGAGCCTAGTTTAACTGGTAAAGTTAAAGACACAAAATTATGAGAGTTTTTTTTATTAAAATCCATAGGTAATCTCTAATTTTCTCATTGTTTTATCTCATTTATATTTATAGTATAATTTCTGAATGAGTACAATATGTTTTATTCATATGACTTAGCCAGTAGGAATGCAAGCAAAGATTGTGAAAGATGTGTTCCCGGGGCACATGGCGCAGTGGCAACGGGTGGCCTTGATGATGGCGATGCCCTCGTATGGTCATGAGTTCGATTTCTGACTCTGCGTTGCACATCCCACAATTTATCTCATCCACGAGACTCCAGGGCAGGGATTGTGATGAAGCTCGTGATGGGGCGTTATCAAAAAAAAATTAAAATTGTGAAAGATGCAACATGTATGTCATTTAACGGTTCTTTTCAAAAGAAAAACATCATTAATTTTGATGTATAAATATTTAAAATCATGTTTCGAATTAATTAAACTCTCATCAAAACTGTAGGCAAATATTTAATATAACTAAAGAGGAATGTAAATAATGTATGAATTTATTTAAATTTTCATTACGGGCTTTATATTTTTAGCTCGTGGAGGATGAATGTAGCAAGTTTTCTCGATCAAATACTTCGCTTTAAGGACATAAAAAATATGATTTTTATTGAAAAAATTTACAATAAACTATTGGAAATGAGATATGAGTAATTTCCTAACGTGTAGAAAATGGCTTGGTTCGACAGAGGCCTTATATAGTGGGCATACCACTACGTTGGGGTAATTTTAGTAGTAGTTTGATCTCATTTTCTAAAATTTATATTTATTTTAATTAAAAAAAAAAGAAGAAGCTTATTTCGACTAAAATCAAACAAGGGCTTATATACCAACATTTTAAAGTCGGCATGCTACCAATCGAGCTCCAGTGAATA
This sequence comes from Osmanthus fragrans, assembly GCA_019395295.1. NCBI lineage: Eukaryota > Viridiplantae > Streptophyta > Magnoliopsida > Lamiales > Oleaceae > Osmanthus > Osmanthus fragrans. Next base: position 26,319,114 of record CM033356.1, read on the forward strand.
ACACGACATAAATAAATTTGAACTAAACACAATTTATTACCTATTACATTAGTATTTTCATTCATCAAGTGAATGGAACTTATATAACGACTTGACTTAAACAAAATTATGTATTCATTTAGGCCTATTTGATATCAAAAGTTTTTCATGGAAAATGGAAATTAAATTTCATTTCCATCAATTTTTCTTGTTTGATAGGCAAGAAATTCCCATCAATTGGGGAGAGTGACCTCTTTTCTTGGAAATGGAGGAAAGGCTTTAGGCTTTTTATATATTTATTATTATTTTGCAATTGAAACAAATTCTAACCCTAATTGTAAAAAAATATATCCATTTAATTGACAATTTTCATGAAAAATAAAGTCAAACAAATGATATTCGATTTTTTTTTTGGGCAATTGGAACAAATTATATCCCCATTTGTAACAAATTATATCTCTTTAATGGACAATTTTCATGAAAAATAAAGTCAAATGAATACCAGAGGATCCAAAATTTCAAACTTTTCTAGTGGAAAATTATATCAATCACATACAACTAATTGACAATTCTCGGTAAAATAAGTTCTAGACAATTTCATTCCCTGCAATTCATTTTCTTTCCACCCAAATTTCATTTCTACAAACAAACGAGCCCTTAGTTGTCAAAGAATTTTTGATTAATATGATAAAATAGCATTACTATTTCAACAAAAGAAAAGAAATTTTCTACGCTCCTTTCTTGTGTCGAAAACTAGGAAGATGAAAAATCCCTCACAAGTCACTAAATGGGTAAGTTGTCAATCCACAGACAATGTAATTTATTAGGATACAAATGAGTATTTTACCAGATGTTTCTAATTTACCCTTGTGCAATAAATATAACCTTAAAGGTTTATTTTCCTCACTCATGTAGGTGGAAAAATATAATATCTATTTTAATTCTTCCTCATTTTGAAAATTGAGTAAGTTGCAAATAAAACAATAATAAATAAATAAAAAGTCTCTTCGTGCACTCGACATTCTACTTTGTACATAGTGACAAGGAAACATAGTTTATTTGTAGTTGAATTTATTTTGTTTAAATAATTGTTTTAGTTAATAACTAAGTTGATTATTCCAAGTACAATATTATGAACTAAATTATTATAGGAATCAGTAAATGTATGGGGACATTCGAACTAAATTATCTGCAAAAATTGCACTCTCGACATATAGATGCATTATGCATATAGGTTCGTTTCTGCCTTATACCGTACATTACCTAAGGATGCGGATGGTTCCATAAAAGTCTAATTATGCAACTAGTTTTGGATTGAGAAAATCGAGCAATTGTACTACCAGCCCAAATAGCCTTAGATTGACAAGTCAACTAAAACTATTCTAGCTAGAGTGCCTTTCATTTTTAAAAATGTTTACCAGGTAACCCCCTGGACAAGTTTGAGGAAAATTCCCAGAGAGGTTGCCAAGTTCAAAGACATTCTTTCAGAGCTAGAAGATGGAGGGAATGGTTTTGATTATAAATCAGTAGAAATAAGTGATAGATAATTGTGCAGTATTTGTGGGCTCAACGAAATACGTGGATAACCGAGACAAGCGGGCTCTATCATCAAACATAATGTTTGTTAGTGTGTGTTTGAATTACATTATTTTGAAAGAATGTATTTTGGAATAGTAAATTGATGAAAAATGTGTGGTTAAAAGATAAGGAAAATTTTTGGATTTACGTGTAATATTATTTTATTAAATAATGTGTGGTTAAAATGATGTCAAATAATTGCTTAAGAATGTATTTTTTTTGAAAAAATACGGCTCAAATAGGGCTTTATATGTTTTACGCCTTGCCACTAAATCCCCAGATGAAGCCTACGTGACATCCCACGTGGAGCTTATTCAAGGACGAAGCCCTGTGCCCCCACAATCAACGTCATGACCAAAGTCAAAGATTATAAAATAAAGCTCGGGATGAAACAGAAGCTCTGTTGACTGAAGCCCACAATGTGGTCGAAGCTCATTACCGAAGTAGAGCAATAAATAAAGACTTTCCAAGGCCCTTCATGCCAAAGCCGTATTGGTAGCCATTCAGAGGCTCAATTCAAAGCTCGCTTTTGAAATTAAGTGACCCATCTCCTCCAAAGATCTCATGTAGATAAAATCTAATTCAAATAATTGATGTGACTTTTGTAATAAGATATCAAATCGTGTGAGCATAGATTATATGATGGCTACTTTTTTAAAAGTATTAAATGCACTACAAGCCAGTGAAATTAGGTTGATGCCTATGATAGGGTGCTTTGGCTAAGGAGATGACGTCCCGCGTTTCTTTATCCAACGGGCACAACTTCATTTGTAACACTATAAATACTTCATCGTTTATCATTTGAAGACAAATGCAACTCCATACATTTGAAGCTATATTTCATCTTTTCTCTCATTCTATCACTCTTAGATTGTTTGAGTTGAATGCTTAGCTTTGGATTTGGATTTGTTTATTTTCGATTGTTTTTTATTATACAATCTTATTCATATATATTAGTGACGTCCGAATATTTTTTTTCTTGCGTTATAAAGCTTTTCTCACGCCCAAATCGAAATATTCTGTTGACTATCGGTCTGTTCAAGCGTATTGAAATTAGTTTGTGTAGACGCGAGTGAATTCGATATCTGTTGTGTATGTGTGCATGCAAAAAACGAGGTCAACAATATGTGTATACATACATATATAATAGATGCAGCTTAGAGGAATGAAACTAGATAAGGTCATAACTAGATATAAAATTTATTTGTTTTTGGCAAGAACACTGGTATTTCTGTACTAGGCCTAAGGTCATCTCCAATCCTGTACCAAAATTTGAAGTAAGTTTGGCATAATTTTACACAAAATTTTGCACCAAAATAAAAATCATCTCCAATCATTACACCAAAATTTATACCAAATGAATAGTGTTTAATTATTTCCTTTTTCTTTTTTTTATTATTAATAATTTATTTATTGAAAAATTATTAATTTATTTATTTTACAAAATACATAAATTACTAAATAAATAATTACGTTAAATAAATGAAAATATTAAATTCGTTAATAAGTATAAAAAATTATTTTTTACATTATTAAATTATTTTAGAATAATAATAATAATTATTGTTATTAATCATAATAAGAATTATAATAATAATAATTTATTGTATTAAAAATATATAACACAAATGACACAAAATACCCTCCATCGATTAATTTGACTTTGCACCATTTGATCAAAATGGTATGCCCTAAGTATATAGAGTAACATGGTCTAAAATTTCACTAACTTATCCCCGACTCAAGAAATTATTTGTTGGTTACCAGAGCAACACATTACCATGCAGTTGGGGTATTTATTGATGCAGTGACAAATATCAGTAGGAAGCTAGCTAGGGTTGCAGAGAGTACATTTTCTTTGCCTTGAAATTGAAGAAATGATGGTAAATATCGAGTTTTACCTAGAGTTGGGCATATCTCCCGAATCGAATCGAATCCGAACCCGAACAAATCGAACCGAACGATTCTTCGTAACTGAAATACTCGAACGGGTATCTGAATCGAGAACCGACGGGTTCGGGTCGATTCTCGATTCTCGACCTAGAACTGAAGAATCGAATAAGAACCGAATTTTTTAAAATTTTTATATATGAGAAAGATTAAATTATTTTAACTTTTTCAAAATAAATTATCTAAGATAGAGTTTGTATTGAAAATACTGAGTTCTATCAGAGCATTGAGACAAGTAATGAAATATATATTATATTTTTTCTTATTAAATCTTATTAGTTCAATAATTTTTAGTTTATTTATGTTAGTTAATTGTCATTTTTCAAATTTTCTTTTAGAGTTTTTTAGTATCTAGTATGATAAGTCAAACAATTGATGTTAAATCAACTAGTTGGTACGTACTACTGTATTAGCAATATTTTAAAATATTTTATCTTTACGAGTCCATGACTTCTAATTTATATGGATTACCGATATCTTAGTATTACTAATTTACTAACTACTTTTTGTTATTTGTATACATTGGTAAATTAATTTTATTTGATAACTTGTTACTTATATGTTATTAAATTGGAATACGTTAATTTGTAAAAGTCAAGATTAAATATGTCAGACTGTAGTGTTGTTATAAATGTTAAAAAATTAATTATAGTATGAAATCGAACAGACCCGAACCGAATGGAACCGAACTCGAACGGTTCCAAAATTATATTTGGACCAGACGGTTCCGTTTACTCACTACCCGAAAATTTTCGGTTCGGTTCGGTTTGATTCTCTTCAGAATCGAATCGAATCGGACCATGCCCAGACCTAGTTTTACCGATCTCTAGTGAACTTGCATAATGGCAACAAGTTGAACGAGCAAAGGTGTTAAAGGCTTGTTTGTTATGTATTATTAAGGTGTCACGATGTTTATTTTATATGATATTGGTGTAAAATGTCCATTAGATATTGTATTATTAACAAGTCAAAATGTGTGTTGTAATTGTATCATATTGTAAATCATATTAGTGTATTCGTTGATCATCGACCATTGGTGATGCTTTGTCTTTGGAGAAGCTACCGCTAGCATTGATAGACAAACTTAGACAATGAATGATAACTCAGACGACAAATGATGGCTAGTGTTTATCATCGATGTGGGTAGACGTCGTCATTGTTGACATTGTCCCATCAATTGTCATTGACAATAACTAGCCTTGATGGGTAGTCACGTGCAATAGACAATGACCATTGTTAGAGGCTACCATCAAATGCTAGTTAAAATAGATGCTCCAACTCAACTTTCCAATAACTTATGCATTCTATTTTATCGATGATCAATTAATTGATCTCAAGTGAAATCAAGATTTCATCCAAGAATTATATTGCTAATTACATTGTTTTAACTCTATTAGAATCTGACTCGAATAAGCTTGCACCAAATTCGATTTCTATAATTAAGTAGTGACATGTTTTATACAAATTAGACAAAAATCGAATAAAACAACTCTAAACATGCTAAAATAATTTCTTGAATACGGGATAACTTGGAGATTTACCACCCTCACCTCACCCAGGCCCCCCCCCCCCCTCGTTCCCTCACCCTTGCCTATATTATGAATGAAGTAGATAAGGATTAGGTAAAGTGTTAGTAAAAAAATAAAAACCAACATTGAGGTCCCCCACTGCCTCAAGCATTGGAGAGGAGATAAATCACGAGATATACCTCAGCAGATCAGGATATAAGAGCTGTCATATTAGTATCTACAAAGTGTTAGTAATAACATGCCTATTGGAGGAAATGCCTTTTAACAAACAATAAATGGATCCCAGAAGCCTTCTAGTGTCTCAAACAACTACCAATGAGAGGAGAAAAGTATATTTGCTTTGTGGGGTTAGACATACAAAAAAAATATTAAACTAAATTTTAGAAACAGAGAACACTATCAATTTTATTTTTATTTTTTCATATTATATTATGATATATGAGCTCACATAAAAAAAAATTGAAATTGTACATTTGTAAAGCTAAAAGGCCAAAAAAATAATAATAATAAATCCCAACACATTGTTATAACACTTACGAATATATTCTTTTGAATCCTCTTTCAAGAAATGCTCCAAGAAAATCTTGAAATAGAAATAAAAAGAAAATTTACAATACAAATAATGTTTAAATTTTTAAAGCAAATTCTTCAATGTGGGCTACTTTTTTTCTTAAGATAATAAGAATGAAATCTAGTATTTATCCCTTTTTTTTTTTTTTTTTTTTTTTAAAAGATTTTGAAAAAAAAAAAAAAAAAAAGAGAGGAGTTAAAGTGAAAAGGAGTTGAATGACTATGAACGGGTGTGAAGGGTGATGACTGATGAATAAGATAACATTAGTTCCCTGTGTACAAGGAGTTATGCTATATGTATAAAGTTAATTGATAAAGTAATATTTATATCAATAATTTCAAAGATAAATTTTTAAATTATTAAAAATTAATGACCTGAATTTATCAATCAATTTTGTAAATACACTTTATTTAAATAGCATAATACATGTACAAGTAGCTTTAAATATGAATATATATTGCTCCTAGAGCACATCTCTAAGTAGTAAAAAGGGAAGGTGAAGAAATTCAGTTTTACTTGAGATTGTTGCGTCAAGAGTTCGAAACTTGAAATATGAATTTGACTCTTAGGTAAGTATAAGTGTACAAACAGTCTTCCATTCTATATTATTGGAGGCATAATTTACGATTTATCTTCTTCATCAAAATTCAGGACAGAATAGATAATGAGGTATAATTCAAAAAAATATAAATATGTATTGCGTAATGCTTGGGGTTAAAGGGCAGGGGTTCTATGAAGTCTTACCGAATGCACACAACACCGGGTGGCCCATCTGAGTGTCGGCATCCTGTACACATGCTTTAATCTATATTTCCTTTTCTGCAAACCCCCATACATCAATAAAACCAAAAGTTCTACTATTATAAAACCGCCCTTCTCTTGCTTTCCTCTCGGCCTTTCCTTTTTGTTTTGGCTAATATCAATCCAACTTTGCAAAAGAACAAAATCAAGAAAAACAAATACCATTTTCTCTCTCTTCCCGTTTCTCGCTCTTCATATCATTGGAGGACTTTGATCAATCAAGAACTGTTGGCTCTTACCTCTTAGTTTTTAAAGGAGGGGTTTTTATGTCAAAGGTACAGCATTTTTTTGTTTTATTTCAAGAAACCCTTTTCTTTAATTTTGTTGGAAGTGTGAATTGTGGTCTTTTAAGATCTATTCATGTTAAAACTTACAATTTTGTGCTGTTTGTTTTTGTTTTTTTATGTTAGTTTGTTAGCTCTGCAATTTTTTTCCTAGCAATAATTAAAAAAAAAAAATCAGAAAAAAAAAATGAAAATGGACAGTTTTGGATGTTTGGCATGAAAGTGGTTGGTCTCTGTTAAGGAAAAATGGTTTATTTTATTGATTAATATAATCTCATTCATGTCTGTGTATATATATATATATATATACAGAGTTTGATCCGTATGAGAAAACTTTTGAATCCACAAATGGCACTGCTAAAACAGGTGATTAATTAGTCTTTAGAATGCTCATGAAAATGTAACATTTGTATAAATCTCCAAGTCTGCTTCCTGGTTCTTAGCTTATTTGATAATTTATAGTATACAAGTCTATTTTCATTCTTTCACTTGAGGTAAAAGATTTGTTTTCATTCTTTCACTCGATTTACAAAGAACAAAAATTTTGTTCTTTTGCTATTAACATTTTTTTTGGTAGGGGTAATTTTTTTGTTCTTTAGTTCATTTTCTTGTGATAAAAATAGAATCTTTAGAATGGTTTGTAGAATTATGTTCTTCAACAATGTTGACACGTGGCTTAAACCACTTGACAGGTGTATACGATCTCGTTTAATTGAAACTTGTATCCGTCTTATAAGATTTATCATTTGTTCTTCTATATTTTGTTAAAAGTATCGTGCCGGCAGCATCTTTTGATTAGAAAACATTTTGTTTTGATAATCTCATTATGCCCCTGTGTGATTCCCATTTTCTCAAAATTCATTTTTCTTTTTCTTCTTTTCAACCACATATTCTTCAATAAAATAATATTACACGCAAATTCAAAAATTTTCTTTAATTTTTAACCACACATTTTCCATCAATCAACTATTCAAAATACATTTTCTTCTCCAAAATGGGAATCAAACGGGGCATATATATTGGAATTCAAGAGATTCCTTTTGCGACTTTTTTGCTCAAGGATAGTAAAGTACGTGTATTCGTTATGCTGTAATTTTGTTTGATGTTTTGTGGCAGGATTTGCGCAATTCTTTTTGGTTATGGAAGGGGACACTTTATGGGTGAGTCACTGTGTCGAAAATGTTGCAAGTGACACTGCAGAGTTGGATTCATTTTCGGAGCTTAACGAAAGCAAGAAAGAAGTTCCTTCAATTTCCGTGGATTTGGTTTTACCTGATGATCTGTTGGAGCGGATATTAGCCTATCTCCCGATTGCTAGCATTCTCAGGGCAGGCTGCGTGTGTAAAAGATGGCACGAGATAGTCACTTCGGAAAGGTTCCTGTGGAATTTCACCCGTGTCCTGTCACAAAAGCCTTGGTACTTTATGTTCACTAGCTCAGACGAACCAGTTGGTTATGCGTATGATCCCATCCTACGAAAGTGGTATGGCATTGACCTCCCTTGCATTGAGACATCCAATTGGCTCATTGCTTCGTCTTGTGGATTAGTTTGCTTCATGGACAACGATAGCAGGAGTGAACTATATGTTTGCAACTTAATAACAAGACGCTGCAAGGCTCTTGATGGTCCTCCAAGTCCGAAGTTCTCTGATTACAGTGCATTGGCAATTTCAGTGAATAGGGTATCACACAATTACACCATATCAATAGTTAAATCTAAACAAGTTCCGGGAAACTTCTTTGAGTGGGATCTCTCGATCCACTTGTATAATTCAGAAGCAGTGACATGGGTGACCACATTGACAGAGGATTTAATGGGATGGAGAGCCGGTGACGAGAGTGTGATTTGTGATGGAGTTTTGTACTTTCTGGTTTATTCGACTGGGAGTGGTGGTCCTGAGAATCGCCATGGCCTTATCATGTATAACCTTGCAAGCCGATCACCCCATTGTATATTGATGAGGAGTTTCATCCCAGTGCCATGTTCTCTTACCTGTGGCCGTCTGATGAACCTGAAAGGAAAGCTTATAATGGTTGGAGGAATCGGGAAACAGGATCGACCCGACATCATTAAGGGGATCGGGATTTGGAGTCTGAATGGAAGGGAGTGGCAAGAAATAGCCCGAATGCCGCATAAACTTTTCCAGGGGTTTGGGGAGTTTGATGATGTCTTTGCCAGCAGCGGTACAGATGACCTCATATACATCCAGAGTTATGGAGCACCCACTCTTCTTGTTTATGATGTTAACCAGAAGCAATGGAAGTGGTCACAGAAATTCCCCGTGACAAAAAGGTTTCCTCTACAGCTTTTTACTGGTTTTTGCTTTGAACCAAGGCTGGAAATTTCTCCATAGATCTCTTCTGCGTTGAATATATAATTTGGTCTTACTTAGCAATTGATTTATAGCCTTTTTCTATATTTAATATTTGTTCAATTATGGTGATTTTGATATCTTGGAAAAAGGTTTATAGAATATGCAGAAGCCGTGAGGCAGTTCAAATATACAATGCAAATTTTATTATACTTTACATTCGAAATACAATGGGAGTGGATACAAATTGATATCTTCGTTTTGGATGTATTTATCTGCTTTTTTGTGCTTTTCAAGATTTGACAGTTCTTGCTTGAGGTTTCTAGCAGATCCTCGTCATGCTCTTCCTACCTCAAAATCTTGTTTTTTCACTTGGTTTTTGTTGTTGCATATTGAAACTATTATGGGGATTCGTATGTCATATACTCTACGAACCCCATGTATTTGTCATGCTTTGCTTAGTCGAGATAGCTACATCTGTTTTTCTTGAGTTGGATGTCTCATCCAATCCTAGGAGAACATCGAATGATTTTCTCCTGTTCATTTTCTTTGTTGTAATGCTCAAATAAGGGGCCGTCCAGTTGTAATCAAAGAAGAGGCCATCTTGACATTGGTACACAGTTTTTTGGTTGATAGTATCTCTTTGACATCCCCAGAGGCCAGAAGACATTGTTTCCGTATCCCCGGACGTACATTTTCCTTACTGAGGCAAAAGTCAATTCTGGAGATGGGCTTCCTCTCTAAAAGTTGCTACAATGACAGACAAAATCACTTATTTTGTAAAGAGTAACCAGTGGTTAACACTAGTTTGGATGATGGAACTAATGTTATAAAAAATAACAAGTTTAATTAAATTCAAGGAATTTTGTTCCATTTAATAGGATGTATGATATGCTGACATCTAGGTTGATGTTTAACATCATTGGTGCCAGATATTATTATTCTTTTGAAAATATTAAAATTTGATTTCAGTCTCTTAACAACACACACAGAATCGTTCAACAACATCGACCCTGAATCCATTACCTCCTGCAAAGAACCAAGGCATCCTTTAGTGCAATGGCCTCGGGTAGAAGTCGAAAGCCCACGACATGCTCCTTGAAGGCCACCACCACAACACCCAAGTGATCCCGAGGGACCACCACCAACACCAATGACCCCAGTTGAAAAATGAAAGAAATTATGGACAAAATTCTAATTGCACGTGAGGTAATATACAAGGTTACAAACTTGATTCATTCAATCTTCATTTTTGTTTCAGCTTAAATACTTCATCCACCTTCGTCCAACTAATTTTCACTTTTTAATATTAATTAGTCCACCTTAGGTGGCGTAAGGGGTAAGTCACGCCCCGGGCTCGACAGCGTTTTTGCACTTGTAGTCCCTATTGTATTAGATGTATGTGGATTCTGGATATATCTTTTTTCAATTTCGACAAAAAGGTCTATACATCAACATTCCCTTTGCAAGAATGGTTCTTTTAGTCCATACCCGTCCAAATTGTCCGTTAAAGGCTCACATGCATTGCACGTGCTTAATTTCAGAAGGATAAATTTGTCTAATCACTTAAAATAAAATGAAAAATTTATAATAAGTGGTCAAAAGATTGTATACAAATAGATGTCAAAAGACTCAAAGCTATTAAAAAATTAGATTCAATCAAGATCCATGATATCAAGTGGTCCATAGAATGTGATCTTTAGTTCTCAACCACCATGCAAAATTAACATTTTTTTAGTTTTTTTTCTTATAAAAAAATATTGTTCTTTTACTATAATACTAAATGCCAAATGGGGTGGTGGGACATATGATGTTGAGCACACTAGAGCTACCATGTGTTGGACCATGGACCACACTTTACGTATGTACAATTTTCTTCAAGAAACTTCTACTTCGTAAGATTGGGGCATTTATGGATTAGATTAGGGTTGCCTAAACTTAGTTTCAGATTCATAATTTAATCGATATAATGTACTTATTTGCACAGTTTAACTATTCTTTTCCTTATGTTAAATCGAGATATTCATCGCTAATAAAATTTTGAGACGAGTCTTTTATCACTTCATTACTAGGAACTTAAGAAGATTCAATTAGAATTACACGACAAATGACATTGACAATCTATTAACAAAAAAAATTAGGACACTTTTGTCATTCAGTAATTTGCTCATTTAAGTCTCTATATACACCACCGCCAAGGGATAAAAGTCAACATTAATATTCGATTACATCTTTTAAAGTCAATAAAGTATATTGAAATTTTTTTATGAGATCCTCCAACATTATTATTAACGGTCTACAACATAAATTGACAAAATATTTGGACATAATTATACCGTTACAATAGAATATAAAATAATTTGTATAAAAATATGAATATTTTTCATTCAATACAATATTATCTTACGAATCAATTAATTGATTTATTCAAATCTAACAATTAATTTGGAATTTGATTAACACAATTAAAATTAATTTATTAAATAAATATATACTTGAATACTAAAATAACTCAAGAAGAATAATGCTGCTCAAATAGGGGGCGGTCTATCACAAGCAAGAAACATACAAAAGCCAACACTGTCGTCCTAACCAGGTGGTGGAGCTCCAACCTCAGGCGGCAACGGCTTAGTGCCACGTGTCAGTTTTTCACTGCATCCAATGAACTGTAGAAGGTGAAACCTTAATTTGCCCTTTTAAGTTTCCCCAAATATACAGTAAAATGATTAGAATCCCACCCCCACCCCTACTTACTTTTATCCTTCATAGCCAACCCTTTTGAGGAACAAAGCATGTCTGCATGCAATCAAAGCGTTGAAAAAGAGAGAGATAAGAGAGAGAGAGAGAGATAGGAGTGTTGTGTACCAAGTCCAATTGAAATATTTGTCGTTATAGAATATTCAAGAGAAGAGAGAGGCTTTATGGGTTTTGAACAAAAGGGAATTTGAAAATTGAGAGAGGGAGGAAAATGGAGAGGGAAAGGAAAAGTAGGGAGGAATTTGTAGCGAAAAAGTTGAGAGGCGGGAATTCGGTGGGGAAAAGAGAGGGAAATTGTACTCCATCACCTACATGGAAATTTGGTTTAATTCAACCAGATGGTTCTCTAGTTCAAGATTTCAATTTCCCCCCAAACACTACTCTTTCTGCTAGAAAACTTGGTGCCAATCTTTGGGAGGTACAACCACACCTCACCCTTAAGATGAACAGAAATGGAACTAAGGATGATCATCACAAAATTGAGGAATTCAAGGCTTCAAAGCAGTTGTCTGAATCCCATGATAGATCCCCAGAGCAGGTAAGAATTTGGGCAATCTTATAATTTTGAATTCTTGAGATGATTGATTTGGATCTTGCTTCATCATTTTCTAAATTTATGAGTCTGTGCTTTGTCTAATTAACACGAACTTGTGTTATTTTTGTATTAATTTAAGTATTTTGGGGTAATTAAGGCAGCTTTGAGTAAGGTTACTTGATTGTCGAATAGATCGTTTTTGCCTCGTTTTCTTCCAAGATACTTGGTTGATAGTTGTCCAACTTCGAGAAGTACGCTTTATATTCTTTGTTTGTGCACTGGGGAATTTGTTTCTTCAATGTTTGGTTTTGTTCTAAGTTGAATTTCCCATTTCCAATTGTTAGTCTGGGTATAATTTTGATTATACTCGATCATTGTTATAGTTTTAGATGAGGTTAAATTTTGGATTAGACTCGCCTTTTTATTTAATTTAAGATAAGATATATTTCGACTTGGAAAATCTATGGTTCTAAATGGAAAAAAAACGATAACTTCTTGAGATTTCATCAAGTCCATTGTTCAGGAATGGATCCAGGATTTGGACTTCGGGATACACACATGTTGGGTTTGGCATTAGTTAATTTTTTTTTTTTTTTTTTTTTTTTTTTTTTTTTTTTGTAGAATTTGCCAAGTCTAAGTTTTATCTCAATTAAATATTCTTTGATTCTAAACTGAGGAGACTTTGGAAAAAACGGTTTTCGAATTAATAGTGTTATTGTAAGGAAGATGGTTGGGAAGCAATGGGGTTCGTTTACCCCAAGAATGGCAATGGCTTTTTTGAGGAGAAAGGAGGTGGGAATGAGGGGTTTTTCTGCATTTTTGAATATTCTCACTTGGCTAACTAGAAAACTTTCTTGACCACCTAATAGGAAACAATACATGCATATGACCCTTCCACCAGTTAATTCATGCATTGACCGTTGGAGTTTTGAGTTTTTGTAGTTTTATATGAGACGGGGAGCCCAAATTTATGCCTGGATATTTCTTTGCTGATCTTTACCCTCTATTTTGACAGGAAACGAGCGGCAGTGGTTTGAAAAAGCACGTTTCAGCATTAACGACACAACATAATCTGAGGCATAATGTTCAGCAGCCTGATTCCACTGCTAGTTACTGTAGCTCAATGGAGGTATTTTAACTTCCTACAAAACTCCATGAATCCGTTTCCTAAAGTGATGTTTTATTTATGTAAAATGAGCAGAGATTCAGAAATGAAGTTGCAGAGGGGCGTGAAATAACAACACTCTATTTTTATTTCACTCTGGACATTCCATCTTTTTATTTTTTCCCAATTTTGTGCACTTCCCTGCTCTGTAATCCAATGATTTGTTGCCGATGTATTGTAGAAAAACTCTTCCTTTTGGGTACAATGTTAGAAAACTCGTTCGCCATATCTTTACTAATTCGAATCAAAATTCTCTTCATTTGCTCTTGACAGATGGCTCCTTACAGACCGCCCCGCTCCCCAAATAGTTCTTTAGACTCCAAGGGTAAATTAGGCACGCCAAGTTATTGCCTCCAAACATCCACCGAGTTACTTAAAGTACTCAATAGGATTTGGAAACTTGAAGAAAAGCACGCATTAAATACAATGTTAATTGAAACATTGAAAAGGGAACTGGATCACTCAAATGCACGGATTAAAGAATTACTGCAAGAGAAGAAAAGAGATCAACGGGAAATTGCTGAGTTGATGAAGGAAATAACTGAAGATAAAGTTTCGAGGAAACACAAGGAGCAACATCAAATGAAAAATGCATTTGAGTCCATTGGGCACGAGTTAGAGGATGAACGAAAATTAAGGAAACATTCAGAAAATCTTCATTACAAGCTGTCTCTGGAACTTTCAGAAGTGAAATCTTTGTTCTCTAATGCTTTGAACGAACTTAAACAGGAGAGAAAAGCACGGATATTGCTAGAAGACCTGTGTGACGAGTTTGCAAAAGGAATAAGAGATTATGAACAAGAGATACGGTTGTTGAGGCAGAAATCTCACGAGAATCAAATTGGAAAGGATGGGAATGATAGATTGATTCTTCATATTTCTGAAGCCTGGTTAGATGAAAGAATGCAGATGAAGCTAGCAGATGGTCGTGATATTACAGAAAAACCATCAGTTTTGGACAAGTTAAGATTTGAAATAGAAACCTTTCTTCGAGCAAAACAATCTGGAAATTCTGAAATAAATGATTTTCAATCTGTGGAACAGCCAAGGGAAAGTAACTTATGCAGGCGTTTTTCGGAATCTCAATTGAATAAAGTGGTAAATTTGAAGCAAGGAAATGGCAGTGCCAAGCAACCAGCAGAAATCATTTCAGATAGTCGTCAGAAATCAACAGAAAAATCAAAACCGATAAAGAAAAAGGCAGTTTCTAGAGAAGTCAAGGGTTCTGATCCGTCTAAACTACAAGTGCAGTCGGAAGAAAAAATCATGCACGATCAACATTACCGGAACGAGGAACCAGCTAAAGAAAACCTAGACGAAAAGACCAATAATTTGCCAAATGACTTAATCAGAAATCCTTCTTTGGCATTGGAAAGTAAGAAACGTCATAATGGGAATAATTATATGGAAAGTTCTTTTGATCCCTCTACATTTACTGGTCCTTCCAGTCCCGCGCTAAAGTGGACATCTGAGGTAAAAGCTGCAGATCCCAACACGTCGGAATCTTTCTCGAGATGGCCTCGAAGCTTCAAACCAAATACGTTGCAGGCAAAGTTGCTGGAAGCACGGTTAGAAGGTCAACGACCTTGTGCTCAAGTTTCCAAAGGTTCGTCTCAAGCCTACTAAACTCAACATGATACAAGCTCAAAGAGTTGTTGAAACTATAAATGAGAATAACCTCTCTGTGTACATGGCTTTAGGGATTGATAGAATCCATGTCCTAACTCCTAGTCATTGTGGTTAACTTGTTACACCTTGCAGGATTTTGTAATAGAGATTTTGATTATGTAATATCAGTTTTGGCCCTATGATAATCTCGTCAAGAATATGTAGTTAACATGTTTTGTTGGATAGATATGTGTTGATTTTATTTTAAGGATACTATCTTCTTGATGTCTCAGAAGTGTCGCCTTAACATGCTAACATGGTCGAAGTCATTAGTGACGTGATCTCATTAACGATGTTTTGCTCTTCGTCTAGGAGCGTATTCTAAGATATCATATTTTGATCCTTTAGAGATCATTACCTAGTTAAATCCATAACACGTTTATAATTAAGTTTTAACACGTTTATAATTAAATTAAGTTTTACATTCTTGGATCTCAAACTCTTTTCTATCTCATGGCAGTTCGTTTCCTTTGTAAACTATATTTTGAAAGGAGTGATTGATGATTACACATAAAATCATGGAAGAAAACGTGCCCAGAGTACTTATAAGTATTTGTGTCAGGCTTTAACTTAGCATTGTAAAAAGCAATAGAGTCATTGCAATGATCCAACGATATTTCTAATCGTCTTTTCTGATTGAGAAGCATAATTTAGTAGGATTATAAGATAGTTTTCGAGTTGTAATTTCTTATAATAAAAGGGATAAGACCCATAAATTTAATGAAAAATAAAAAAAACCCTAATTTTATAATTTCTGGGAACTTATTGTTTCTTAACGAAATTTACTTAATTTTTGCCAAACATATAGTAAAGAAAAAATTCTCTACAAGAGAATCAAGAAAAAAGCCCAATATTCTGTTTCCTTTCGGGCTCAGCCCATTACTAAGCCCACTCAATTTTAACCCAAAATTGCTCACAATTCACCATATTTCGACGTCGTTTAGGTCCTTGAACGCCATTTTGGGTATCTTTCTGTTCTCCCAAGCAGAACTGTAGAGAGAAAAAGAGGAGAGAGAAATGGCGGCAGCAACGTTCAGATATATAGTTCAGCTACATAAGGATGTGCCAAAAGCAGCTAGATTTTACTCGGAAGGATTGGGATTCACCATTAATGTCTGCACTATCCGGTGGGCTGAGCTCCATTCCGGCCCGTTCAATCTCGGCCTCTTGCACTCCCCCAGGTCTGCTTCGACTCTTTTCAGGTTTCATTGTTCTTTTTCTAGGATTTTACTTGTTTCTGTCTAGAAACTTTTAATTTTATCCATCTTTATTTTGTTTTTAATAGTTTGTTAACGTTGATAATAAGATTTAAATGTAAACATGTACTTGATCTCTTAGACGGAATTAAGGTAAAATACCCGGCTTGAAATCTCTTAGCCACTCATTAATTAAAAAATTAAGGAAAAATGAATTCGAGATTCATAATTGCTTCTTAAAGTTTTATTTATAATTAGGGACGCTCACAGATGTTTTCCCCAAAAAATCATTTTTTTTTAATTTAATGGCCAAATGGAATGTATGAGTGCTGATTCTTGATCTGTGATGAGTTCAATTTGCTAAAGGTGAAAGGATTACATATTATCTGAGCTCTATTGGGTGAAATTTTGTTACTCTTGTATATTAAACAAGTGCTCAAATTTTATATTGTGCAAGTGCAATAGGTTATTATTTGTGTAGTAAGTTGAATTATAAGAGTATGATTTTCAGTACAATTTACTCGGGAGCATGCTTGTAGTTTACTGTTTAAGGATATGAATCTTGTAGAAATCTTTTAGCCAAATCATTATATAAATTTTGCTTGGTAACTAGGTGATTCTTTTTTATTGAAGGTACGGGTTTAAATCTCGGAAATTACTTGAGGGCATGCTCATAGTTCACCAACATCCTATTTTTAATGTAATGGGTGTTTGGATGGTTCAACCAACGTGCCACTCTTTAACACTATCGATGCTCTTTCTGTTCTATGTTTGTTAACGGATATAAATATTGAGGTCTCTTGGATAAAGTGTAGAGGATGAAGCATTTCTGATCAAATTATCAGACAGTTTTCCCCGTTATATATGAATGTTGCTATGCACTGTTCTTGTATTCATGACTAATTCTGCTGTGCATTGTAGATTAATGTTATTCGTTGCATATTCAGACAAATTTTTTCTATCAAAATTTGTAGGCAGAATTGAGATGGCTCCTGTAGACTTTAGTATCTGTTACTTTTACTGTTAGATTTTGGTTGAAGAGATTTGATGATCTTGCTATCTTAGGAGTCTCTCTCACGAGGAGCAGTGGGTGGCAGCAGTGTGAATTTTTTCCTGTGTCAGATTCTTATCTTAGACATTGTTGGTCTGGAAGAAAACTTACAACATCTTTGGCTTTGTACTAAGCCACATAAAAAAATAACAACCAATAATTTATGAATTATATCAATATGCGAAGCTTTAATTTTATGAACAACATCTTTGGCTTTGTTCTAAGCCACATCAAAAAATAACAACCAATAATTTATGAATTATATCAATATGTGAAGCTTTAATTTTATGTTTACTGGTTTTGTAGTTTCTCGGATTGCATATTTGCTTCATGAGAGAGGAATGAAACATTTCCAGCTGTTTTTCTTCTGAACTGTGTTACACTCATCAGTTACATGTGCTATAAAGACAGCGTCTTCTCCATCTTTACTAAAAGGTTTACGTATAAGTTAGTAAGTAAATTTTAAAAGTCATTAACCTTTTGTTGGTGTGGTGAAAGTCGGAAAGCAACGAAAGAAGACCTTACAGTCAAGATATGTAATTCTTTTATTTGTAGGAAGAATGTAATTTATCCAAACAGATATGGGAACATATAAGTATTTTCAGTAGTTTTTAAGCTTAGCCAAACATGCTTTATCTTCATTTATATTTGCAGGATTTGATTGACCCCATCTTTTTCTTTCTTCAAGGGTGCGTGACTGTCATTATTTTCTTTTCCTTGTTTTTTCAGTGACCATGTTGAGCAAAAGGGATACTCGTCACTCCTATCCTTTACAGTGACTGATATCAATAGTACAGTGACAAAACTGATGGCTTTGGGTGCGGAGATGGATGGTCCAATCAAATACGAGGTCCATGGAAAGGTATCTCTCAAGCAATAAAATTGTAGATTTTTGGAATCGCTTTTTACATTAGAATCCAAACATGTTTGGCTATGTTATTTTTTTCTTGGCTAAGCTTAAAAATAAGTAAAAGTTACTTCTTGTTTTCAAACATATTTGGACAACTAACATGTTTTTACTTACGAGTAAAATTAATATCTTAAAACTTGCTTATTTACTTGTAAGTTGACTTTTTTAAGCTTAGCCAAACATGCTCAATGGGCAAAGATGTCACATATAGGTCCTGCTAACTCTAAATTCGTGATCACAGATTACTCAGAAATATTTGTGTTTCCATTCCTCTGTCCAAATTATGAAAACTTGATCTTGATTCTTGTCTTGGCTTTTACCAGGTTGTGGCCATGAGGTGTGTTGATGGCCATGTCTTAGGTCTCTACGAGCCTGCCTAGAAGAGCATGTATGATTACGAGAATTTGGAACGTTTACCTCTTTTAAATATGCCTGCTAAAGGACGAGATTATTTCACAGAAGTAGGGCACACATCAAAAAACCCTGTATACTGTTCAAAATTTGAAATTTCGAGGCAGTAAGAGGAATATGTCCAGGATGCATGAGCTGTTCTATTTTGTAGATTCAAGGGATCATGATTGTTAAATGAAGTTCCTTGTCAGGTACAGTTTTGCACAAATACTGATCTGATCATAATTTGTTGTAGATATTTTCAATTCATAAGAAAACGTTGGTCTAAAAACACTTTTGTAAGTACTATTCACTTTTGCATCACTCAACACTAAAATTTGTACGATAACCCGGGATGAGGGGCTATCATCGGCATGGGGTGCATTGTAGTGCGATTTTTACTTGAATAAAGTTTACTTCTGAGTCTACTGTGCTATATAATTAACCGATGTAAATGCACCCTGGTCCCAATTCTAATAGGTTAGGTATTACTTGGTCTTCGTAATGCAATTAACAATAAATAAATCTCATATAAATATCTTAGTATAGAAGAATAAGGCTAGTATGGGTTATATTGGTATCCTTTTCTACTTCATTTGGTCAAAATATAACACCTTCATCTTAGGAGGTAGGCAATTTTTGACCTATCAAATTCTATCCTGACTTTGGTGGGCCTATCATACATGGCAGGGCCAACATGGCCAACATTTGTATAATAATATTATTTGTCATCACGATGATATATATTCATTCTATTTTGCAATAAATATTATGTTGGAAATTTGCACCTCTAGCAGATTATGAACTCAGCAAATATTGTAATAGATAAGAGATCCCACTATATTTGGTTCTATATTAACGACTAATCTTATTTGCTCGTCATTTTGGACCTATTTTCGTGGTTTGACATTATAAGATGACCAAAAACTTTTGAAGAATTAATGAGTTTGGTATGTTGTACTAGATTTTCCTACAAGGATATTCAGTGTTCAACAGTAGAATGGCGTAGTGCAATATACGATGTTTCTAATAATGATATTATTTTATTTCTAATATACGATGTTTTTCAGAGGTGGGTGGAAGAGAGATCGGGTTGCGAGTAGGGCAAGTGTGGATTAGAAATTCGGAAAAATTACCTAGAATCCTTCTTATTAAGATTATATGTCAAAAATAAGTGGGTGAAAGATTAATTTCATTAATCAGGTGATAAATAATATTTTAAATAATTAAAACAAATTAATTACACCTATTCAGTATTCACACCACACCCCCGAACACGGAACACTTCTTTTACCCCCATACCTAATTCATACGCGAATCCTCCCACACACACTCTCTCCCCAGATCGGCGACCGACATTCTCTCTCTCTCTCTCTCTCTTACCCAAAAATTAGATCGGCGACTTATTCTCCACCCCACGCTCTAGATTCCGGCCATCTCCACTTCTCTCGTCGGAGTTTCACGAGACCAGTCATCTACTGCATCGACGATTGCAGCTGCTCGCAGCAGTTCAGCTGTGATTAGAGTGCCTCCGATTAGGGCGTTCTCCCCGCACCAAAATCCAGCACCACCTGCACCAAAATCCACCAACACCTCCTCACCACACCGACAACACAAAACTCAACATGAATGGTCGATAGCTACAAACACAAAGCCCAAAAAAATGGTGATGTTTTGGCTGTGATTAGAGTACCTCCAGTATACTCCGGTTAGGGCATTTCCCCCGCACCAAAATCCAGCACCGCCTGTACCAAAATCCACCAACACCTCCTCACCACACCGGCAACACAAAACTCAACATGAATGGCCGACAACTACAAACACAAAGCCCAAAAAAATGGTGATGTTTTGAAATTGAACAAGGCGGCGGTCCTCTTGGAGGGGCTCTTCGTCGGCCACATAACCACCATCTTGAAGAACTTTGACGACTGCACCCGTTACCGCCTTTACAGCAATTTCTTGGTCACGCGTGAAGGCATTTGTCAACCATGAAATCTATAGGTAGTGATAGCAGCAATGTCCCTAAAATCGCCCCCAAAATCCAAAACCACCCCCAAAATCAGAGCCGTTGCCCGGCGTAATTGGCGTGAGAGGTCGTTGGGAGCGACATCATCATCGTAGGCAGAAACAATGATCGACGTCATTGCTGCTATTGTAGCGACGTTCAAGCCACTGTGGTGTAGCGTTGATGGAGAGAGAGAAGAGAGAAGTGAGAAGTGAGAAGTGAGGTAGAGAGAGAAATGAATAGTGCGTGAGGTGGGGTTTGGGTAAGGTCAATGGCGTGCAATTGGGGTTAGGTGAATGGCGTGCAACTGATACCTGAAATGCATTAGTAATATTTCAGATTCACTATTAAACTCTTGTTTTGTTTACTGATTTTTTTGGATTCTCAACTAACTAATCTATCTACTAACTAAATTCACAGCTGGAGCTAAATTTATTTAACTAAATTGCAATACTTGTATGTGGTGTGCATATTTGTTTGTGGTGATCCTATGCGATCGAATATGTGCTTGTTGTGATTATTTATGATCAATTTTGTGTTGATTGTGACTGATTGTGACTTGAGATTGACCTAGTCACAGATGGTTACACTGAATACACATTTGGTCACAATTAGTCATAGTTAGTCACAATTGGTCACAGTTAGTCACATCGAAGAAAAAGTTGGTCGCGAAAACAAAGTCAGTGAATTGGTCACCTATAAAACATGGGTCATGGATAACACAGTTATAAATCTAAAATGATGATGTGTGTCTTTGCCCTTTTTACTTTTCCAGGCTTTTGAAATGAAACTCATATTTAAAAAAAAAAAAAATTGCCGAAGCAGTCGTTGGAGCTCCACCGGAAATGCTGCCGGAGTGTCATTGGACCAGTCGCCGGAGTGGTCACCTGAACCGATAGAGAGGTGAAGGGAAGGTGGTGTAGTAGGGTGATAGGATGAGATGTGTAAGATGACATGAGATGAAAATAATTAATGAATATTATATTATAATTTAATATTTAATAAACTTATTTACCACCTGATTTTTGAAATAATTTAGCAAGTTTGTTAGTTGTGAAAAGTGATTCTTATATGTATGTTTTGTGTATTGTTCCCTAGAAATTCAGTGTTTATTGTAATATTTAGCCTTGTTTGGGCCCCCATTAAGAGTTAGTTTGTCTTCCATTATTGGATAAATTAAAGAGTTTTGAATATTTTTTAAAAAAATGAGTAGTTAAAAAGTAAAGAAATTAAAAAATTTTGAGTTTGTGTGTAGAATATTTTATTGTATGAATGTGTGGTGAAAATATTTCTATAGCAAATTAAAAAATTTAAAGCCATGGGCCAAATTTTAATTCAATTTTATTTTCTATTGTAAACCATACATTCTCTCAATAAAATAATATTATTCGTAAAACTCAAAAATTTTCCTTACTTTTTAATCACATATCTTCCAAAAAAAAATGCTATTCCAAAAATCTCGCGCCCACCCGCCCCCCCAAAATAATGGAGCTCAAACAAGGGCATAATTAAATAAATCTTTAATGCAATTTAAATTGAAAACATAAAAATAATATTAAAAATAATAAAATAAAAGGAATTGAGACAGATTCAAGAAATTCAAGAGAGAATTTCAGTCTCGTTTGTATCAGGACAATGTAGTACGAGGAACAAAAAAATTGTCATATTTGTAGAGAGAACTAACTTAAAAGTCCATTTTTATTAAGAACCATGCTATGGTAACCTAATGGATGATTTAGGGGATGACATTCTCCTCACACATGAGAGGAAAAAATGTTATTTTATTCAAGTGGGCCTCTCATCCCATGTGAGGGGATGTCAACCCCTAGGTCATCCCTTAGGTTTCTTTAACATTATTCTTTACCTTAATGTGGGCATGATTTGACTCGATTCGATTCCAAAAATAATCGAATCAAACAAAAAATTATTTAGTGTCTTATAAATGAAACTATCAGATCCAACTCTACGGCGTGAAACATCTTAATGTCCCTGCATAGAACCATAAATCGTTTTTGACACCTGATTTATTGAACATAGAAAACAATGTCGATTTGACCATAAATAAAATTATTATAAATAAGATTACTTTAACGATCATTTTTAAATTTGACTTACCATGGTTGGAATCTGTCCAAATATGACAAGCATTTATTGCTGAAACACATCCAAGAAATTTATTAATTTGACTAACCCACTCCAAACCCGTCTGTTGAGTTGATTATCAAAGGACTTTGAGTGGCTTGAGAGAGAAAATGAGAGGTGCGGGTCTGGATTTATTTGATCCGAGGACGGCGGTCATGGACTCCGACTGCAACCTTTCACCGTCAAACGGACGTGAACCGGAGGATTTCGGGTTCGCGTTCAATGACAGAAACTTCTCGGATCGAGTCCTCCGAATTGAGATCATGCCCGACTCCCCAGACACCCGACCCGACTCGGAGGGTTGCCAAACCCTGGCTGATTGGACGACCCGCAAGAGCAAGCGCCGCCGTGAAGATATCGTCGAGAAGGAAAATGGTAAGTCCACCTTGCAGTCAAATAAGTATAGATGCACACGCTTGACCATTGACGATTTTGGTTATGTGGTAATTGTTTCTTCTTGTGATAGTATTTGATGTACGTGTTACTGTTTATGTGTTGGATTGGATTGGATTGGGGGGGGGGGGGGGGGGAATCTTGTCAATTAAGTTTATTTTGAAAGTGGAGCTAGATAAAAAGAAAACATAATTCAAAGGAATATAGCTGAGGATATGAGGAATTTGTTAACTTGTTCTTTGCTTGATGAATTATCAAGTAAAATAAATATATGAAATTGAAGTTAAGTTAATTGAGCTTGGCTCACTAAGAAGTGAGTCGATCATTGGACTCGGACTCTGAAGTTAGCTTAAAAAGCAACACCCTGCTTGGAAAACCTATTTTTAGACTTTTCCCTGTCTAGATTTCCAGTGTGGAGATACCAGTCATGTAGTTGCAATTTAGGGAAAATAAGTGGGAAATTTTGATTAAATAAATATAATTCTCAACTTTTTGACTATGGGTTTTCCAATATTTGAACCTTTTCAGTATGATGGTTTATCAAAAGAGTGTAGTTAGGCTACGTTGATTGACAATTTGGATTTTGTTAAAAAGTGAACTTTCCATTTCTAATTCCAATTCCAATTTCAATACCTTGTTCCATGCCACCAAGTTTGTCATTGGGTTTGCTTTGTTTTCTTTTCTTTTTCCTTGAATTTTTTCTCAGTGTTGATCATATCGCAACATTAACCTCATATTTTATTTTATTTTTAATTAAGAAATTGTAAGAAGCTATGCTTCTCCTACAACTATCCTTTTCTGGTTTGGACCTAACCCTACTTTGTTGCTCCTATAGAAGTTATGGATTGGATAACTATCTTTTCCAGATATTCTGTTGCATGGATGCTTTATTGCTGCATTTTTGCATAGTTTTTAAAACCTCTTCTCATTCTTATGCTGGTATGGGTTGTGCTGATGTTAATCAGACATGTGCCACTCGTTTGCAGCTCTGGATATCAACATTCGCCCAGAGGAGCAGACTCTTGATTGTCAGCAGCTTGATAATGAAGTTTGTGTGGATGACGATAATCACGAAGAAGAAGAAATTCCAATGATCGAAGGATTGTCTCCTGGTATTAAAAGAAAAGGATTCATCATCACTTTCCTATTCATCTTTGTGCATTATCTTTATAACTGTTCTAAGAATCCACTCAGTTCTTTTAATAGTTCTGGATAAACTGACAAACTTTATTAGGCGTTGAAAGTCTAGATTTAAAATAAGGAGACATTTGAAAATAAAAACCTTCAATGTTCTGTTTCTCAACGTCATCCTATATGTTCGATGACGGCAAGATGGAAGACTGAGAAGATTTACTATGTGTTTTAGATACAGGAGGTTTGCTTTTGGGCACGGGAGATTTATTGCCAATGGTCCGTGGGATCAAAGGGTCTGCTTGGTAATGATTATATGCTGAATAGATTATCTATGAAGAATGTTATAGTTTGGGGACTGCAGATAAAACAAGAGCCAGTAGCTGGTCAGAGATTACTTTGTTGAAATTAATAGTTCTCTAGTTAAGAAAAAATTAAGTAATATTCCACAGTTAGTGGATATATAGTAACCTAAATAGCTGGAAAATGAAGAATCAAGTATATACTTATGCCAATAACTGGCAAAAAAAATTATTTGCATATTTCCATCATAGTTATATACTTCAACATATTTTGATGTGCACAATCTGGGAATCCACATATGGAGTGCCTGCATCTTTCTTTACAAAAATCTGCCTCCTCTAAATTAAAGCTACCAAATTGCTGCTGCAGGAGATGACGATGCAAGTAGTGATGATTCAAATTGGTCTGACGATAGTTCAAGAGTTCTAAGAGTTAAAACATTACATATTAGCTCTCCAATTTTAGCAGCAAAGAGTCCATTCTTCTTTAAGGTAATTTGAGAATTTCTATTGTTTCTCTCTCCAGGTAGATTTTATATGAATTTCTTGTTCCTTTCCGTGCAGCTATTCTCAAATGGGATGATGGAGTCAGAGCAGAGACATGTAACCCTAAGAATTAATGCCTCTGGTGCGTAGCACGTTGCACCAACTTGCGTTTTTCCAGCTCTGCTTCTCAATCTTTTTTTTTTTTTCTCTTAATCCTCTTCTCTTCAAGGAAGTAATTGTGTCTAATTTTACTTGTTAGTAATCTCAAATTCCCAAATTTTGCTAGTCATTTGTTGTCAGTTGCATTGTGGAAAGAAACCCTGCAAATATTTCTTTCATACATTTTACGGTCGTGAAGAATGTTTAGGTCATGTCCTCTTCAGTATCTTTTAGCTTTTTCTTCTAGTAAATACTTTTGACAGTACACAGCTTGTGTATAGGTTGCAATTCTTTCCTCTTCAGTTTCCCTTTTATTCTTTCGTCACAACTTTTCTCTTCGGTGTCTTATCGTCTACTAGACAAATATTTTATTATTGTACTATGTGAACTACAACTAATATATATATTTTTTAATGGAACAGAGGAAGCTGCCCTGATGGAGCTCCTGAATTTTATGTATAGTAATACTTTAACTACAACTACAGCTCCTGCTTTACTGGATGTGCTTATGGCTGCTGATAAATTTCAAGTTGCTTCGTGCATGAGATATTGTAGCTGCTTACTGCGGAACTTGCCCATGACCCCAGAATCTGCATTGTTATATCTCGATCTTCCTTCTAGTGTCCTAATGGCTGATGCGGTGCAACCATTAACTGATGCAGCAAAACAGTTCTTAGCTGCTCGTTATAAAGATATATCAAAGTATGTTCCTTTGTTCTTCCTTGGTTTACAGAAATGCAAAAGTAGAACTTTATTACCTAATTTTGTGTGCTGATTATGTGGAAGACATTTTTCCTGTAGTTATCAGCTATGTCGCACCGGACACGGACACAACAATACGTGATTTTTTAAAAATCTTAGGACTTGAACGAATCAGAGACATGTTAATTTAAATTCTTTAAAATTGTAGATTTATATATTCTATGCCATACTTTTTATCTTTTACTAAAATCAATTCTTTTCTTATTTTTGATTTTTGTACATGAAATCTTTTAAATCGAATGTTTACCTATTTGTTATATTAAAATAACTTTAAGTTAAACTATATATTACACTTTCATGGAAGGAAAATACATATAGTACGTGTCTTTAAATGAATTTATTGTTTATTTTGTATATCATTATTTTCCTTGTAGTAGAGGCATAATATTGATATCTTTGATACTATAAGCATATCTTAATACTATGATAAGTTCTTCGAGTAGAAAGTGATGGAAACTCTTATGATAGTTAATTCATACTTAAACCCAGTGAAGTATTTCCTCTTTGTAGCTGATCGGTGAAATATTGCATATAGTATCCTCCAACATTAAAAAGTGTGACTTTCCACCTGGAGTCAGAGTTATCTATAATTATGTGTTAAAGTGGGAATATTAAGCATTTAGAAGGTTTGCCTGGTAAAATGCTGGACATCAAACCCACAAGGTTTTGGGATCAAAACTTCCTGCGCTTGTTTTGGGTCTTAATTGAAAAAAATCCAGCTGGTTTAATTGAACCGTGTCTCCAGATTTCTTAAAAATGGGCAGTTTTGACTGCTTTGAGTGGTTCAATTGCTAAAATATTTAAATAAAGTAACCAGTCTGGCCCACAAGCCACTCCGGTCTGTGCTTTTTTCTCCAAAATTTTTTTGGATTGATTTATCACTCATCTTATCCTTTTCTTCTCATGCTTGATGCACTATATATATACTTTTTTTATTTTTTGACGCGAAAAGTTCAGCTTTTGAGTTTTGACATCTCATCTTGTTGTGAAAAAAACGTCGTATTGGATTTGTGAACATTTTGGAAATTTGTGCCCTTTGCTTTTGTCTCTCTGTTCTCGTACTTGCATAGGTGAAAAACAATTTTGCTTTTATATCTCATGAGCAAAATTACTAATTTAATCATCATTTTAGTTTATTAAAAGCAGTATTTCAATCCTTCCATAGCATTTGATGCTTATTTATCAGTATATACTACTGCGGGCAGGTATCAAGAGGAGATTATGAATCTGCCTCTTGCTGGAATTGAGGCAATTTTGTCTAGTGATGACCTCCAGGTGGCGTCAGAGGATGCAGTGTATGATTTTGCATTGAAGTGGACTAGGTCGCATTATCAAAAGCTGGAGGAGAGGCGGGATATCCTTGGTGCTCGTTTAGGTCAATACATACGTTTTCCTTACATGACTCCTCGGAAATTGAAGAAGGTTCTTACATGCAATGACTTTGATCATGAATTTGCAACCAAAGCTGTCCTTGAAGCCCTATTTTTCAAGACTGAGCCCCCACATCGCCAACGACTTCATTCCTTGGAGGATTTGACCTCTACAAACCATCGCTATGTGGAACGGTCCTACAAGTATCGGCCCATTAAGGTGGTTGAGTTTGAACTTCCACACCAACAGTGTGTGGTCTACTTGGATCTCAAGCGGGAGGAATGTGCAAATTTGTTCCCATCTGGACGGGTGTATTCTCAGGCTTTCCACTTGGGTGGACAAGGGTTTTTCCTCTCCGCGCATTGCAATATGGATCAACAAAGCTCTTTCCATTGTTTTGGTCTTTTCCTCGGGATGCAAGAAAAGGGTTCGGTGACATTTTCCGTTGATTATGAATTTGCTGCCAGATCAAAACCCACAGAGGAGTTCATTAGCAAATACAAGGGCAATTACACTTTCACAGGGGGAAAGGCAGTTGGATATCGCAATTTATTTAGCATTCCATGGACGTCTTTCATGGCTGACGACAGCCTCTACTTTATCAATGGCATACTCCACCTCAGGGCCGAGCTTACTATCAGGTGCTAGAGCTAACTTATTAGTTTACATTATGTCGAGAGTTTCAGATTTCCTGCTTAAATCTCGAAGCTGCATTTCGTGTGTTCTGTGTAATGAATCAGAAAACGTATGACTCGCATGTAATTGATATACTGAGATTATGAAAATGCTGCTGTAATGAAATCTCAAAATTATAATGGATGTATGTTTTGTTTATCGAAGAGTACTCGGAGTTTGTCTATTTATTACTCTTCAGAATTGAAGCTCGAAAATTTTTGAGGAAAAAAAAAAAAAGAACTCTATCTATGCTCAAGATATATTTGAGTTCTTCATAACTAGGAGCCTGCAAGAATAGGGTAGGCTTGCAAAATTGTAGTCCTCAAGTTGGAAAGATGTAAAGTGATGAAGATAGAGCATTAAAGGGAAAAATAATGATACTGATGCTACTTGGTGGTGGTACTGCCTAAATATTATTGATTTGTAACTAGGTTGTCAAATGTTATGATCGAAACTTGACTACGAAGTTTGAATTTAAATGTATTTTTGGAGTTATAAATGTTGTTTAGTTTGTATGCCTTGCAAGTTTCGCTTACATTATGAACTTGTCAATATGTTATGGCTTAGTTGAAAAGGATCTTGCGATAGTAATTGTAAACGAAAGTATCTTTTAAAAAATGCATTTTTAAAATAGTGTTATTATGGAGAATGTGTAGTTAAAAAATAAGGAAAAAATTTGGGTTTGCGTGTAATATTATTTTATTGAAAAATATGTGGTTGAAATGAAGTCAATCAATGAAAAAAAATGGAGCTCAAACAAGGGCATATGGTGACTACATTTACTATGAGGAATTACTACAACTAATTAACGTAGTGAAAATTAGGTCTGGGTATGGTTCGATTCGGTTCTGAAGAGAAACGAACAGAATCGAACCAAAAATTTTCGGGTAGTTAGTAAATGGAACATTCGGGTTCAAATATAATTTTGAAACCGTTCGGACTCGGTTCTGTTCGGTTCTATTCCATTTCATATTATAATTAATTTTTTTTAACATTTTTAACAAAATTACAGTATGACATTCAATCTTAATTTTTACAAATTAACGTATTCCGATTTAATAACATATAAATAACAAATTGTCCAATAAGATTAATTTACCAATGTATACAAATAACAAAAATTAGAGAACAAATTAATAATACTAAAATATCGGTGATTCATATAAATTAGAAGTCATAGACTCAGAAAAAATATTTTAAAATATTGTTAAAACAGTAGTACTTACTTACCAATTATTTGATTTAACCATCAATTACTTGACTTCTCATACTAGATACTAAGAAACACTACAATAAAAATTGGAAAATCACAATTAATAAACTTAAATAAACTAAAAATTGTTCAATTAATAAGATTTACGCTCTATTTGTTTCAGATTAAAATCTAATTTTAATTTAAGTTAAAGTCAAACAATCAATATTAATCACATCTTTCATGGGCTCCACAACTTTTTAACCACATATTTCAAAAACTTCTATCGCAATCTACTAAGAATATGATTTTAATCCCCACCAAACACTCTTTTAATAAGAAAAAATATAATATATATTTTATTACATGTTTCAATGCCCTCATAGAACTAAAACTCTTCAATGCAAATTTTATCTTTGCTAATTTATTTTTAAAAACTAATTTAATTTAAATTATTCCATATATAAAAATTAAAAAAATTCGGTTATTCGGTTCTGGGTTTAGAATCGAGAATCGAACTGAACCCGTTAATTTTCGATTCAGATACCCGTTCAGATATTTCATTTACGAAGAATCATTTAGTTCGGTTCGGGTCCAGTTCAGTTTAGAATTTTTGCTCAGCCCTGTTAAAAGTTAACAATTCAGAAAATTACATACATTGTAACAATATTCGCACGGAGGGTTAACAATTATTGTAAAAAAAAAAAAAAAAAAGGAAAAAAAAAATTACACTGTAATTTGTAAAAGAAATTATATACTCGTCAAAAATAACATACACAATAATTTGCCAAAATATTTATGCACAGGTCAAAATTAATTTACCATACTTCTCTTTAAATGTCAACAAAAATCAATAATTTTTAAGTCCTTATTTGATAGGAATTAAAATTAATTGTTGATTTTAATTTAAATTTTAGTCAGGCTAATTAACCAACTATTTTTCCCTATTGATATAAATTGCCCAAAAATTTCTATCCATACACACACAAAAAATAAAAATCCCAAGAGGGTTAAAATCGTCCATTCAGGCCCAATTGAGCCCATTACTCAAAGCCTTGCAAATCACTTCAGTTGAGTATACAAAGAACGCTCGAAAAAAGAGTTAATTGTTTCATTACGTATTGAACTTTGCGTATTGTCACATTTTACTTACTGGGCTTTGAATTGTTTTCAAATGGTCACTAACCTTGCACAAGTTGCACTTCATCCATTAGCCACAAAATTACTGTTACCTAAGAAGCTTACGTGGTGGCTAGATGGAATTTGAGATGGCACGTTAATGGAATTTTTTCCATCGTTACGTTTTACTTACTATACTTTAAATTGCTTTCAAATGGTCATTGAACTTGCACAAAGTTGCACTCTATTCATCACCCATGAAGTTATCATTACCTTCTTTTCGATTCACAAAGTATAATCCTATATCAGATGCTAAATGCCTACAGTCTGCAGAATTATAAGGAATAACATGCAATAATCACCATATATCAATTAATTCAGTAATTAAATTAATCTCAATAAGCATCGAAGATGGGCTTTTGAAGTCAAATCTATCCAAAATCAATATGAATTTTTAAGGATACGAATG
Source organism: Osmanthus fragrans (assembly GCA_019395295.1). NCBI lineage: Eukaryota > Viridiplantae > Streptophyta > Magnoliopsida > Lamiales > Oleaceae > Osmanthus > Osmanthus fragrans. Next base: position 26,349,996 of record CM033356.1, read on the forward strand.
ATATGCAGCTTATTTAGCCCCTGTTTGACAATCATAATTTTGAGAAAAAATAATTTTGAATGATGATGTTTAGGATAATGTGTTTTTAAAAAGTAGTAAAAAAAATCTTGCGTTTACATGTAAATATTTTATTGTGTGAATGCGTGATTTAAAAAGAAGTACATAAAAAAAGAGTTTTAAAAGTATGATTGTCAAACAGGGGCTTAGGTCGGCAGTGCTTTGAAATTATAATTAAATTCAATCCAAAGTGACCTTTGGGTTTATTTTGGAAATTAAATTCAATGCTCGGCTAATCATTTGGATCCTCAAAAAATTCATGTTGATATATGTAATCATTGATGGGTTCAGTTATGATACATGTAACGAAGATCGCTTTGATCCTATATTGATAAAATCAATGGACAATATTAATCGGAGATGCTTTTGATTATGTTAGCAAAGGTTTTGAACTCATAAGATTATGCTCATTTATAAGGCAACATATGTGGTCTAAGTAAGAGATTGTTGAGAAAATAATTCGTCATGTGAGGCTACATATGTAATTAAGTGTGTATTAAATGTTATCTTAAGATTAAGCCCATTGAAAGTTATTGTATTTCATGTTGGAGAAATTACACCTAGATCATTCTACTACATATCTTTACATACACATGAAAACGAACAGAGTTTCGACTTACCAATATGTTAGATAAAATTTCGCAAACGTACGAGATCATTGATAAGTAATAGATTTAGTGAGTTAAAAGTATCATTCCATAGGGACAAAAATTTAATTCTAATTTATTAGTTACATATGGAATTTGAATTATGTAACACAAGAAAGATTTTGATGTGGTTTATTCTAAATTAATCTAAGAAAAATATAAAAGTTTGGTTTTTATGAACTTATAGATTATTATATTGGAATTCCAATTCCAATTCCAATTCACCTATTTCTATTTATTTAAATTCTCAATTATACAATTTAATCATATTCATGTGTTCTTAACAATCGATAAAGCTAATATATTCAAATTTCTTTCAAAATAAATTAACTATATTCTAATCATGAGCCGAGTATATTCTTTCAAATTATCTATACGATTGCACACATGATAAATGTTATTCCTAACATCGATTGCAAATATGTTAATTTTGTTACGGTGTAAACTTATTGTAAATCTCTCAAAACTACAATGAGTAACTAATTATCTAATTGGTTATCGAGCAATCAAATAATGTAATGGGTATGCAAAATTAATCAAGAACCACAAAAAATAAATTAAATTAATATAATATGGTTCATCTTCATCCAATACAAAAGGGAATCTAGCATAGCATTCTTTTAAACAAATTTTTTTAAAAAAATGAAAATTCATCACCCAAATCATGAAATAATGCAAGAAATCTTGATATTCAATTTCGAGGTTGAATACTTCAACATCTTGATGTAATTGACTTTCATTCCTTGCTAGAGCTTGATCTTCTCTCTCAAAAGTGATAAATTGATCTATTGTTCTAGATGAATTTGATGATATTATTGTGTAGAAAAAGGCAAGAGAGTTCACCCAATGTGTAGCCCTTGTTTTGTATTTATAAGAGCCAGAAAATAGGCTAAAATCACGTTCAATTTGGGTTCAAAAAGATTTTAAATAAAGAAAGGAAACTACTGATTCATCTGCGGCAATAGCCCACTCTGTGCACGGGCATAACTACCGCTATCGCGCCGTTGAGCCAAATGGATCTCGCATGAAAATTAATGTATTACGGTGCCAAAATAGCCCACGTGAGCACACAAGTTCACGTAGTTTTGTTTCTGCATAGTTTCGTTATTTTAGTCATAACTTTCTCTACTAATATCCAATTGAGGTGATTCAAAGTGTGTTGGAAAAATAATTCAAAGGGCTACAATTCTTGTAAATGTAACAATTTTCCAATTCTACTAAAAATAAGTCTCAATCTGATCACACCCCAAACTTTTTTTTTCTTAACTATTTCTCAATGTGTGATCTAAGATTGAATTTATATACTAATCATCACCCTCTGTAGTTTGATTAGATCTTACTAATTGTAGCTAAACACATCAACAAATGAATATTCTCCTTATTTATGATTGCTTCAACCCTCAAAAACCAACTAAACTAATAACCCCTTGTCAAAGTTCAATTATCTAAAATAAATGTTTGGAGCTTAATCAACGTACGTAATGCATCTTCTGTTTCATGCACCTACCTTTTCACTTTTTTCTTTTCATCTCATGTGCGAACTTCTTTCCATTAAGCTTTTCTAAATAATCATTGTTGTAATCTTTTGGCCGATGACTATAAGGCACCAGATTTTAGATGCCCTTAGAAACTTAATCACTCGAGTCATAAAGGTTACAAAGAGAAGTTTTACAATGAGACAATTTTTTTTCATAAGATGACTAGCGCAATGCACTTATTAAACACTCATTCTAAAAAAATCGACCTCTAACTGAAGATTTTTACCTAATTTTCATCTTATTGGTCTTAGACAATCCATACAAAACTTAACACACATGAAATCTACATTTATCTCAATATCATAATCTATATTTATTGCAAATGAGGATTTTCTTTATTTTTTATTGCTTCAATCTCCATGCGCTTGTTTTTTCACCTCTTTTTTTTTTATAATATTTTCATCATATGTGGGCATTTCTCTCCATTAAACTTTCTAAATGATCTTTGTAGCAAACTCTTGGTCGATAACTCCCAATTCAGATGACTATAAATCTTGAGCCAAAAAAAATATCAAGTTTCATATGAACAAGCATAGATTAATCATAACATGCAACTTTTCCACAAATTATAATCTAATACATTGTTCCAAATATATGCATCATAGTAGACAAATTTATCTAATACACACAAGCACACAAAAATAATAATAAAATGGAAAATAATTTTTTTTATACGAACAAGCACACAAAACAATAAAACAAATTAAAACTCGATATTTTTCTCAATGTCTAAAATATATATTAAGTGATATATAAAAATTGAGGGCAAATAAGAGAATTAAGTACACCTCTGGTATAAATCTGCAAGTGGTGGATGGACTGACATGAAAGTATTGGATCACTTGCCATATCTTTTCCCTTGTCTAGTGTGTTCAAGTGAAATGTGATAAGTGTGCTTTTACACACTTATTTAGCACTTTTTAGGGATTTATTGTTGATGAAATTGAGTATATTTCTACACATAATTATGTACTATTTGCATTTTTAGGTGAAAACCCCAATTGGACGTCAAACGAGGCAAAAAGAGTGAAAAAGAGATTTAAAGTGCACAGTTTCATGAATTTGGGAACTAAAGTGTACAAGTCTGAAAGTTCAAGGACTTGGAGTGCAATTTATGGAGGACCAAATTGCACGAGCCAGAAAAATGAAGGACTTGAAGTGCAATTTACGGAGGGCCTAAATGTAATGAAGATCAAATTTTGAGGACTAAATTGTACAAGTTCAAAGTTGAGGACCTAGTGCGCAATTATCCTTGGGGACTTAGGCTGCAAATAGAAAAGTTTATTGTGTAGGCTGCTGACTAGGGCTGGGCATATCTCCCGAACCGAACCGGACCCAAGCCGAACCGAACCGAGCGGTTCTTCGTAACTGAAATACCCGAATGGGTATCTAAATGGAGAACCGACGGATTCGGTTCGGTTCTCGATTCTAGACCCAGAATCGAATAAGAACCGAATTTTTTAAAAAATTTTAATTTTTATATATGAGAAAGATTAAATTATTTTAACTTTTTAAAAATAAACTAGCAAAGATAGAGTTTGCATTGAAGACACTGAATTCTATGAGGGCATTGAGACAGGTAATAAAATATATATTATATATTTTTTTATTAAATCTTATTAGTTGAACAATTTTTAGTTTATTTATGTTAGTTAATTGTGATTTTTCAATTTTTCTTTTAGAATTTCTTAGTATCTAGTATGACAAGTTAAATAATTGATGGTTAAGTCAAATAGTTAATAAGTACTATTGTATTAACAATATTTTAAAATATTTTATCTTTACGAGTCTATAACTTCTAATTTATATAGATCACCGATGTTTTAGTATTACTAATCTACTATCTAATTTTTGTTATTTGTATACATTGATAAATTAATTTTATTGGACAACTTGTTATTTATATGTTATTAAATTGGAATACGTTAATTTGTAAAAGTTAAGATTAAACAAGTCAAACTGTAGTGTTATTATAAATGTTAAAAAAATTAATTATTTTATGGAACCGAATAGATCCGAACTGAACCGAACGAAATCGAACCCGAACGGTTCAAAAATTATATTTGGACCCGACGGTTCCGTTTACTCACTACCCGAAAATTTTCGGTTCGGTTCAGTTCTCTTCAGAATCGAACCGTGCCCAGGCCTACTGCCGACAGTTTTCTTAAAAACAATGGGTTGGGACCTTTTTGTTCAATGGTCAAAACTTGGGGGACTAAAGTTGAAATTTCCCTACGGTTGTGGAAAAATATCTAAGTTTACTTCATGGCTAAGAAAACTCTCCTCTCCTATATATTTTGACATGCCTGGGACATTTCGACACTTCTTCTTCTTTTCCTTTTTTTATTTTCTTTCTCTCTACATTTGTCTCTTCTTTTTACTTAGTTAATATTGGTATTATTTTGGATATCAATTGAAGAGCACAAAGGAGATACAAAGGATTTGGCAAAGTTTTGGGAAAATCAACTTCAAACTTCAACTAGGGTTTATTCTATAACTTTGATTTTTCTCATTTATTTTGCCATTTTTGTAATGTATTGTATAAACACTCTCATTTTTATCATATCTATAAAATGAGCTAAATATTTTTATGTTGGGATTTATGTATTAATTTAACCAAAGTTTTATTAGTATGTTGTTTTGTATGATAAGATGCATGTGTTACCAAGTTCTAGATGTTTTAATTATTGTGTTTTATTGATTATCATGTACTTGATTAATATATGATATGGTTAAATGGTTGGGACAATTATTGAGAAATTGTTGCACTAGCTAGATCAAAATGATTAAAACCCTAGGTTTGTATAGTTTCGACTATACTCGTTTAGGTGATATAGGGATATACATCTACCCTAAGTGACCCTTAGAGTATTTTCATAACAATTTAATATAATTGGTTAAGTTGTATCCATATGGAGATATAGTGGATAGGTTGATTAATTAGGGTTAATTTCACTCGGGAGAGGTTGTTAACTAAAATTGGAGAATTGGGTCTAATCGGACACTTTGGTAAAACTTGCATCTTTATTTCGTCGGTTTTGATACTAATGAAACAACAGTTAAGTGAAAGCATAAATTCTAACATTTTCCAAATCAAAAACCCTTTTCGTCATTTACTTTGTGTTTTTAAAATTAAATCGAGTCTTTTGTTTTTTTTTTTTTATCGTTTTTAAAAAAAATCAACTCTTAAATGTGTGTATCCGTTTGTTAAATTGAAGCAAATACACTTGTAACTAGATAAACGCTTTTCGTGGGATCGACTCAGACTTTAAAGGTTCATTATACTATTTGATTGCGACCCGTGCACTTGCGGCATTCGTATTCGGCCCGATCAATGTTCCTTATTTATAGTCATTAAATTGACTTTGATATTTTGACTATTCATGGTGGTTTAAAAAGAGAATTTTTAGCCTTGCATTGACCGCATTGGTAATTGTTCTTTAATTCATCTTCAAGCCTCCAGATTATAAAATTTTATTTCTGCAGATAGACAGTGGCATCAAATTAATACTTAATTTAAAAAAATTAAAGCATTTAAATCATGTGAATTTCCTATAGAGCAAGGTACAACGAAAGTCCATAAATCTTTTAGTTTATGAGGAGTGTATGATTGTGTTGCACTCTTTTGTCAAAGCCATTGTTTCATCTATTGGTAGCTTTTTCTTCTTGGTCAACATTTCTTCCAAAAACTTAGTATAATTGGAAATCTGTAGAATGTCATCAATAAAATGAATGTTGATGTAAAGTTCTATAAGGACATCCAAGAACTTCTTGAATTGTTTGTTCAACTTATTAATTTGCAACCTTTGAAGGAATGAGACTGGAAATGTGTGTTTATTAATACGAACTATTACTTTAACTTGTGGATTATTTGCTTCTTAATTAACTTTTGTTGATTTTTTAGACTGGCCCACTTGTTCCTCGATAGTGGTAGGTACCTGATTCTCCTCTATCTCTTTTTTTTTTCACAGTAAATTATGGCAACTGAACTCCACTTCTAGTTGTAACGGCCTGAACATGTCCCTTTTAGGATGTCTTTAAGGGTGTTAATGAGGATCGTCAGCTCGACCTGAAAAAAGCCTAAGCCAGCCCGAGCCCAAAAAATTGAATGAATCAGCAACTTAAGGCAGCGTGTTTATGCCTTTTTAGGTAGCAATTAAAAAAAAAGTGAGCCGCCTGGCTCGATAATGCCTTAGTCGAAAGGTCGGGTCGAGTGTAAATTTTTTGGCATAGCAAAAACTCGACTCGGGCAAAAAATAACTCGAACCATTTTTACTCGAGCCAAGCCCGAGCATCAAGTTTCGGCTCGTGAGCCAGCTCAGCTCGTCTTGTTGACATCCTTAGCTGTCTTCGAATCCTTTGAAGAAATGGTATAGGCGAAACATAAGCTCGAACATGGGTAGTAGGCTTGATTGATGGTGCTTCTATAGTTTCATAATTCACAGCTTCAATTGCTAATATCTATTCACGTGGGATCTTTTCTTTATCATTTGGCAAGGTACATTGTGTCTTGTTAGCTAATGTAGCTGCTATCTATCCTACCTGAGTTTTCAAAATTTTAATTGCAACCTATTGGTTTTGAAGAATAGTCTGCTGGTTCTAGAAATTAATCTCACTTTTGGTAATGAATTAGTCCCTGACAATGACGCCAAAAACTTGTTCGATAGAATTTCGCAATCGTACGAAATCGTTGACAAGTAATAGAATTAGCGAGTTAAAAGTATTGTTCCACTGTGAATAAATTTCAATTCAAGTTTGTTAGTTATGTATGAAATTCAAATTATTTAACATTAGATAGATTTTGATGTGATTTATTCTAAATTAATCTATGAAAGCTATAAAAGTTTGGTTTTTATGAATTTATAGATGATTATATTGAAATTTTAAATTAACCTATTTCTATCTATTTAAATTCTCAATTATGTAGTTTAATCATATTAATGTTTTCTTGACAATCAATAATAAGTTAATGTATTTAACTTTCATTTTCAAGATAAATTAACTCTATTCTAATCACGACTATTCCTGCCCAAATTTGAATGATTAGAACATATTAAATTTCAGATTATCTATATGATTGCACACATGATTAATGTTATTCTTAACATCTTCATCCAATACAAAAATGGAACTAGCCTAGCATTTTTTTAAATAAATTACAAAAAAAAAATAATGAAAAAAAAATCACCACCCAGATCATGAAATAATGCAAGAAATCTTGATTTTCAGTTTCATTGCTGAATTTTTCAAAATCTTGATGCAATTGGCTTAAATTCATTGCTAGCGTTTGATCTTCTCTCTCAAAGTGATGAATAGATCTCTTATTCTTGATGAATTTAATGATATTATTGTTTATGAAGGGGAAAGAGAGAGTTCACCCACTGTGTAGCCCTTGTTTTGAATTTATAGAGCCAAAAAATAGGTAAAAATCATTTACAATTTGGGTTCACAAAGAGGTTGAATCGTGAAAGAAAATTGATGATTCATCTGCAAAATTATCCCGCGTGCGCCATCGAGCAAATCTTCTCGGGCCATGAAAAGTAGCATATTGCGCACTTGCACCAAAATGGCTTGTGCACGCAGGTTCACGTCTTTTGATCTCTGCACAACATTCGATGTTTTGATCATAATTTTCTTTACCGATATCTGATTGAGGTGATTCAAAGTACATTGGAAACATAACTTAAATGGGTACAATTTTTGTAGGAATAACAATTTCCAATTCAAACATTTACAGTGCTAAAAATGAGTCTCAATCTGAGATTGAAAATAAATGTGTGAAAATACTTCAACTATATTTCATTTATTTGACTTCCAATTGCATCCAATTGATCATATGTCATCTTCAAAAATCATTTTATGGCCTAATTAAACTATTGAGTATTTACACTTTGGTCCTTGAGCTTTGAATTTATTTCATTTTTGCCCTTTTCCCTTAATCTCTTCCAATTCACCCAATTTTTCTATAGTTTTACCAAACAAACAAAATTAAAAATAAATTAAGCCATAATTCATTAAAATTAACGACAATTAATCACAGACAGATAAATGTATTCAGAAAACCGAATATATGAAGACGAATTCAAGACTTTCCATTCTTCAATGAAAGTTATTTTGTTCTTCAATTAAAAACCTTTCATATTTAAACAAAATAAAGTTAGTATTTCTGAAATCAAAACACAAATTAAAAGAAATCAAAAAATAGACATGCAAGTGATAGAATTGATTGAGTCAAATGTTTTATACTTTCTTCTTAAGACGAATTTGCCCCGCATCAGTGCTAATGATTTCTGGCAATCGCCTCACAATATGCAACAACCACGTGTCGCAGTAAGAACACTCCAAATTACGTAAACCAACGACCTTGTAATGAATTGTTTCTCTCTACCAAGAACATGATTTTGATGCAAGAAAAAAATCACTTCAACGAAGAGTTTTTATGTAAACCAGAGAATGAACATGATATAGAATGATTTAGAAACAAAAAGAGTATCCAATTTATAGAAGGTGGGGGTTGTGGTCGGAAAGACATACCCCAAAACTCAACATACTTCATAAAGGGACACAACCCTTGACGATGCTCGCCTGGTGCTGGTTGTGGTGCTCAAGCACCCAATGCAGTGACCTAGCGTCCGCCTGGCACTAGGCTGACGCTCGAGCGTCACCTATTCATAGCCAAATGTTTCCTTCTAATTTTGAACAACAATTTTTCATTCATTCGGAATTGATTTTGAAATTCTAAATAGACTACGGTTATCTACTTCACAAGTAAAACAAGTTATTCTATTCAGTTATATGATTTGACTATCGGATTATGTTTGAATACTTGACTCAAGTTGATACAAATCAACTTTTCATGGTTTTACTTAACTAATTTCAACTAACTTTAAACCGAATTCCCACATTTTACGATGGCCAAAATATATATGAAATGATGGTTATTGTCCCTAATTCATGCGTCAAAAAGAAAACAGAGACTTCTCTATGTGAGAAATCACGTTGAAGAGAAAGATCAAGAACTCACAATAATCTTCGTTTCCATGGATCAAGGTACATTTTCATTCTTATTTTCTTGGTGATTTGATATAGTGAATTTTGGAAAATATATATATTATGTTTTATTTATAATTTATAGGCTGGGTAAAAAAAATACTAAACTTAAAAATCCAAATTTTGATAGTAATTTGTCTAAAACTCTAATCCTAATAAAGTAAGACCGGCTCCTACTTTTTTGCCTCTCACCTCACATGAGATTGTTGCATTTCAGAGTGTTATGTTTTTGACTCAAATTTTATGTGATTTGGAAGTTTGATTCATGGAGGAAGCTCAAATAATGGTGATTTGGAAGTCCGGTTTGATAAATGATCAAATTTAATTATGGATTGGGAATTTGATTGGGACAAGGACTTCAGAATGCATGAACAAGTGTTTTGAAAGTATTGGTCCAAAACGAGGCCCTAGGTGCCAGGTCGCGGTGCCTAGGTGCAGACAGTGCGCAAGGGAGGCAGTCGGTGCTGACATCGCCTATTCGGGAGGAATTTCACTCCTAGTTGGTTTTTTATGCGGTTTTTGTGTTCTACTCCATCCATAATTCCAAGATTTAACTCATATAAATACTTCACACGGTGTAGGTTCTTTAATATGACGCAACATAACAATTAGATCATTGTTGTATACATTAGAAACTTGAAAGAATTGTTTATATTTAGATTGAGAGAATTAAATCTTGTAAAGACAATTTTATTTCTTGGTATAATAAATTCTCCATCTTTGATGATGCTTTGTTGGGGATAGATAGAATGCCCGCAACAATGATTGTGGAGGAGAAGCAACGTAAGTATTGAAAAGTCCTATCACGGATACATCTCCATCTTTTTAATCAATTCTCCAGGACGTGATAAAGGAGAAAAGTACTGCTAGGTTGTGATTAAAATTAGAATAGCTATGTATGACAAAGATCTTGACAAGTAAATCACACTTGAAGCAACGATTGTATTCTCATTGCTTGACGGAAGGTGAATCTTTGGAATATAATCTATCGGCATTCAAGAAAATCATTGCTGACTTGGAGACCATGGAGGTCAAGTATGATGAAGAGAATTTAGGGATTATATTGTTATGCTCATTGCCGCCTGACGCAAAACGGAAGTTCAAGGATTTACCAGCGTAAATCCCAAGTACACACAAACTGGAATGCACCAGAGAATATTTGCAACTCAAAAACTAAAACTTTATTTCGATGACAAAGAGCCTTAAATAGTCTCTAGAAACCCTAATTTAATCAAAAAGACCAAAAGAGATATCCACTAAAACAAAACAACTAAAACGCAAAAACCAAACAAAAAGGCTAAAACTTCAATTGCCCACCAACGTGCCTTAAATCACGAATTTGAAGGTGGAAATGACCTCAACCTGGAAAACTCGGGTTGGGACGGTATGGAGTTCCGCTTCCCATTTTCGAAAACATATTATAATAGAAATTCTGACATCTGAGCTGAAAGTTATGCCCGTTTTTTTGGAGCACTTCTTTAGCTAATTTTTTGTCCATCTTTTCTTCAAACTCCAAAGCCAGTTGTACTACATCACCGCCTTCATATGTGACTTTTGGAGATACCATTATTTATAGTCGGGAAACTCTTACTATTGACGATGTATATGATGTGATTTATTTCAAGGAGAAGATGAAGTATCTGGTTGTCAGATCTGATGCCCAGGCAGAAAGTTTTGTTATTCATACGAGGAAGACATGTGGACATGGAAGGGGAAAAATCAAGGATAGCAACAGTGATATAGTCTGGTAGTATTGCAACAACATGGGTCACATAAAGAGGGATTGCTATGAGTGGCGAAACAGGTTTGCTACTACAGATCAGAAGGAAAAACTAGAAAATTTTAGTGATGCCAATCTTGTAGAGGAAGATTGCAGTAATGTAGATATTTTGGCAATTACTGATGGTGACTCCAAACCTGACGAAGATTGAATTCTTAATTTAGCTTGCACTTTTCATAAGTGTCCAAATCGGAATTGGTTTCTCTTTATTTAAAACAATCACAGGGGGTTCCGTGATAATGGGAAACAATGAGCCTTGTAAAATAGTTGGGATTGATAATGTGAAAATTAAGATGTTTGATGGGGTGGTTAGGACACTTGACCATGTTCGTCATGTTACGAGTATAAACAGGAATGTAATCTTTTTTGGTACTCTTGATTCAAAAAGGTATAGGTATACCGATGGAGGTGGAGTTCTAAACGTTAGCAAGGGTGCCCGAATTGTGTTGAGGGGACAGAGAAAGTCCTAGATATATGTGTTAGAAGATTCTGTGGTCACTGTTGATGCAATTGCAACTTATGGTTTGATAAGCAGTGACTCGGGTGGAGTCGGTTGTCATCGAGTTGTTGGTGGTGATTTGAACAATAATATTGGGAAATCTTCCTTTAGCCCAGGTGAGCTAATTGTGATCATGTTGCTCGTGGTGATTCGAGCAGGTTTAGTGACTCAGCTGGAGCTGAAAATGAACGGGATAATTCAAGCAAGTTTGGCGCGTAAAGTAGTTCTGTAGGTGAGCAGGGCCTGAATTTAGTTCACAATTACTAAGTATGCCAAACAGGGGCATATGGTGCCCGGAAGGGACATTGTGGAAGAGTTGGAGAATAACTTGAAGAGCAATGACTTAATTCCTTGCTATGGTATTTGTGTCAATGTGGAGTTTGTTATGTTTGTGACTCAAATTTCATGTGATTTGGAAGTTTGATTCATAGATGAAGCTTAGATAATGTTGATTTGGAAGTTTGATTTGAAAAATTATCAAATTTCATAATGGATTGGAAGTTTGATTGGGATAAGAACTTTGGAATAGATGAAAGAGTGTTTTGGAATTATTGGGTCTGAAACAAGGCACCCAGGCATCGACAGCGCGGCCAGTGATGGAGCGCCGAGGCACCGACGACAGCGCCGCTGCATTGCCTATTCAGGAGGAATTTCACTCCTAGTTAGTTTTTGACGCAATTTTTGTGCTCTACTCCATCCATAAAGTGTAGGCTCTTTAATATAACTCAACATAACAATTAGATCATTAATGTATACATTTGAAACTTAAGAAAATTGTTTGAATTTAGATTGAGAGAATTAAATCTTGCAAAGACAATTTTAGTTTCTTGATATAATAAATTCTCATCTTCTTCCACAAAATCTTGCTTGTTGTGTAATCAATTATTTTTGTAGTGCCCATATTTTTTCATTCTTTAATTATTTGGCCGAATTCTCAACAAATTGGTATTAGAGTTATTCTACTTTCAACAAAATAATTTTAGATATGGTCCGAATTACAACAGAGAAGTTAATGAATCAAAGCCTTCATTTTTTGCAATTCTAGCTTTTTACATTTTTATTTATTTATTTATTATTATTATTCTTGAATTGTTTACAAACTTTAGTGATTTTTTAATTTTTTAACAACGCGTGGTAATTGTACTTGATATATTCATAGCTTGGGCTATGATATGCCTGTTTGGTTATCTTGAGTTTGTGGCTCCCTTTCGAAATAATTTTTTTTTTTCATTTTTATAAACAAAGCGAATTCAATATATGGACTGTAATTTATTAATACTATATAGTTATGTATCTTATTAGCTTTTTTTAATGTCGGTTAGTTTTAAGAATAAAAGAATTTAATCATTGTCGATAATTAAATTATAGGCTCTAGCATGGCTCACTTCAAATAAGATTTATTAAGAAAAAACAATTTATTCTCAACCTGTATTTCTACTACTCTAATGTAATGGATGTATGATTTGTTTATCGAAGAGTACTCGGACTCTATTTATTATTCTTCGGAATGGAAGCTCGAATTAAATATAAAAAATAAAAATAAAAACTCTATCTATGCTTAAGATATATTGAGTTCTTCATTACTTGCAGCCAGCAAGAATAGGGTATGTTTGCACAATTGTATTCCTCTTGTTGGAATGAAGTAAAGTGGTGAGATGGGAAAAATAATGATATTGATGCTACTTGGTGATGGTGCTGGACTACAATTACTATTAAGAATTACTACAACTAAATAACGCAGTATTAGCTATCATTTCAGAAAATCACACACATTGTAACAGTAATCGCACAGAGGGTAACATTATTGTAAAAAAAAGTTACACTGTAATTTGAAAAAGAAATTACATCCCCGTTTGGCCTCTATTTTTTTAATGAAAATGAGAGGAATAGTATTTTTTTTAAAAAAAATAAGTGACTGAAAAGGAAGGAAAAAATTTCAATTTACGTGTAATATTATTTTATGGAAGATTGTGTGGTTGAAAATATGAAAGAAAAATTGAATGTAATAGAATTTAATTTAATGGGGATCAAACATACATACTCGTCAAAAATTTGCCAAAAAATTATAGCACACGTCAAAATTAATTTTCCGTACTTTGCCTTAAGGGAAGAATACATAATTACAAAGGATTGAAATTACACTTTCAAAAATAAGAAACTTGTAAAAATGTTTCAAACGGAGCAAGATCACAATAAAAGGTCAAAGTCACAATAACACACAATTATATATGGTCACAGACACAAATTGTATAAAGTCACAATCACAAAAATAAAGATTATGAGTCACAGTTTCAAATTTAATCGCTATCACACATTTCTTTTAGGTCACAAATTATCCATTTTTATTCGGTCACATGTTATTTATTTGTCACGAATTATTCATTTTATTGACCACAATCACTCAAATAATTGATCGCATGCTTTTTATTGCACTCTACAACCATCGCCACCACCTCCACGAACAAAAATCACCATTCGTAAACTAACTCCCGATCGCCATCGCAGGCACATCGTCGACAACATGGTGGCGGGGCAACAATTGTGGTAGTGTGAATGTGATTGTGACTTGGAAGAATGGGTAAAAAAAAAAGATTGTGGGTGTAATTTTCTCTTTCTCTAGCCAATTCATATTGTTTAACAAAAATATATTTTTCCCCCATTGGTATAAATTGCCCAAAAATTTGTAACCGAAAGAAATCCCAAGAGGGTCAAAATTGTCCACTCAAGCCCAATTGAGCCCATATCCCAAAGCCTTGCAAATCACGTAAGTTGAATTTACAAAGAATACGTTCTCTGCTTTCTCTCTTTGAAAAAAATTCATCAAACGGAAAAGAAGCAAAAAGCGAAACGAACGTTAGCCGTACGATTTAGGGTTCATACGAGATGCCGAAGAACAAGGGAAAGGGAGGTAAGAATCGCAAGAGAGGGAAGAACGAGGCTGATGATGAGAAGCGTGAACTCGTGTTCAAAGAGGATGGGCAGGAATACGCTCAGGTTTTGAGGATGTTGGGGAATGGCCGATGTGAAGCCATGTGCATCGACGGCGTCAAGCGTCTCTTACATATCCGTGGTAAAATGCATAAAAAGGTCTGGATCGCCGCCGGTGATATCATCCTCGTCGGCCTCCGTGACTACCAGGTATTATTATTATTATTACTGTTTTGATTTTTCTATTTTGAAGAAATTGAGATCTTAGGTTAATTTAATTTTGGCTGTGTATGGATCAAGTGGTGGAGATAGGGTCGGTGAAATATAGTGTGCTTTTTTTTCCCATTTTTTCTTTTCGTTTTGTTCATTAAATTTTTTTGCAGTTTCAAACTGAGTTTTTACTTCTATAGAGCTCAACAGTTAGGTGGTTGTGGGAAAAAAATGTACTTTTGAAATCATATAATTTCTCTGCGTGTGCTTATTGGAATATTCCAGCTTTATCAATCTTTTAATTATTGTTTTCTGAGTTCAAAAGTATCAGGAATTCTATTGTATGTATAGATTTTGCCAAATGAATTCAAAGAAGAACTATTATGAATTCGCAGGGCAATTCATGGTTGCGATGTTCCAGCTTTATCAATCTTTTATTGTTTTCTGAGTTCAAAATTATATTTGGGAAAAATTGCTAATGGATTTTCTGAATTTTCTAAATACTGCAACCATTTGTTTTAGTTTTTCACGATCAATTATGCAAATAAAAGTACATGATTGAAGGAACTGGAGAAATATTTCAACTCCTTAATTGTATTTCTGCAATGTTTTGGTCGGAATTTGTTACTTGGCTTCAAATCTGAATGAGATTTTTCCGAATTCAAATACTGAGGCTTATACGTTTCAATTTGGGTGGAGGATTTCTATTTAACCACTTCTTTGATTCCCATAGGATGACAAGGCTGATGTAATCCTGAAGTACATGCCAGATGAAGCCCGGTTGTTGAAGGCCTATGGTGAGCTGCCGGAGAACACGAGGCTCAATGAGGGTATTGCTGGTGGACTTGACGAGGAGGAGGATGGTGCTGGTGACGATTACATTGAGTTTGAGGATGAAGACATCGACAAAATCTAGAGACTTAGTCTGTTGTTTCCTTCTAATTTATAATACTTTCGATGCTTAAAATCCGAATAAAAAAGTAGAGGGATATAAATCTTATGTGTAATGTTTCAAGTGATGTCTTGAAGTCATTTGTGTGGGGGGGTTTATGTATTACCATTCATGTGACATGGATGCAATAATATCGAGCTTCTTTTTTGGTTTTTCATTTTCGTGTTTAGTTTTTCCAATTGTTGGTCAGATTGCTTAGCCCTATTCATCTTTTGGTGCAAGAGCACTGATCTTCAGGTTGGTTGCTTACGGACAAACCTCCTGATTGTCTCTGCACTCCTACCCTTCAAGGAAATTTTTGTGGGTCGGTATGCGTGTGCCAATTGTGTAACTAACAAATGGTTATGCCTTCTACTAAGTGCGTCTGGCTTTACAAAACATGGTGATAGCTAGTGAGAATTTGCTTCTGCGTTGGCCTTAGCAGCTAATTGTTGGAAGAGAACGACACGTAAAGGAGGTCTGTGGGTTTTGTTAAGCGCTAGTACTCGACCAGACTTTAGCCTGCCTTAAAGACGAGATAGACCTTATATAATCAGGACAAACAACACTGTTGCCCCTGATGGATGGTGTAATTGTCCACGGACTAGCATCTGTCCATGCTTATTGAGTACTATTATGCCTTGTTCAAGAACGGTAGTGACTGTAAAAGTGAAGACTAGAAACAAGATTTTGGGGACTAGAATCTTTTGCTTTCCTTGAGAAGCACCCTTTCGTACAGATGACTTGTGTCGCTTCAGTATCGGCTATAAGCATACATTGTTGAGGATGAGAACTAAAACAGGAATATAAATGAGCTTGGGTGAACTGGATCACTCCGAACAAGATTAAAGAAGAAAAAGAAGTTCAAAATCTAGTGCAATCTAGTACTACATAACAAACATGCCTTTGTGAAAACTCAAACCTAGTTTGTTTAGTAAATTTATGGCAGAAGACAACGTAAATGCACAAGCCATGGCCATCAAAACCCAACCTGAAGAGAATAAATCATTCTACAGAGCTGCAAACATTATTCAGTAAAACCGAGTTTACTTTTTGTCCATCTAAGCAGGGGGTGTTGAGGATGTTAAATAGCGAGATTAGGTCTCGTTCACTACCCAGCAAAGATTTCAAGTTCTTCCATAAACAGCACTGCTGAAACCGTAGATCATCTGCATCACCAATATTTAACTCATCAATAAGGTGAACTTCAGAGGATCATAAACAAGTAATTAACCATGTTCTTTGCACACAAAACAAGCAAGAAACATAATATATCATAAAACACCAGGAATCTACCTCTGGCCTCTAAAAGCTTCATGTTCCAACACATAGTAGGAATGAAATGATTACGTCCATGAACAATGCTATACAACTCTGGATATCAGTACGATAACCACATTTCAATACATATACTAAACAAGAACGACAAAGGAAACTACCATATTTCACTTGTGCCATCTATTGTACTGCAGTTGATGCAGCCCACAAGTTTTTTTGAATTTGTTGTGATTTGAATATTCTTATGGTAGTTTTGAGATTTCCTTCTTGTGTTAGAATTTTATAACAGGAACCTTGAGCTTTGGTTTTCGAACTATAGTTCTCATGGTAATTCAGAGATTTCCTAGCGATAAAACTGTGGTATTATTGTACAAGCAAAGCTAGGGTCTGATGAGAGGGAGACTTATTGAATAAACATTTGTATCTTCTTCAAATTCTTGGTATTCTCTGTCAATCAACAAGTCTGTATTCCCAATATTATGTGTGAAACAAAGAGTTTTTAATGCCTATTTCTTGATATTCATGAGTGGATATCAACAAAAATTAGAATTTGTTCATGTATTGAATTTTCCAAGTTACATTTCCATTCACGCTTCCCCTCATCAACATTACTCGTGATGATAATCCTGATAAGAAACTTCCCGCATCCGACAAGTAGGAGCAACAGAAAGTCGGTCTCCAATTGAAAAGTCCCAAAAACTGTCTAATTTAAAAAAATAAAAAATAAAAAATAATAAGGGATTAAAGACTGGAATTGATTCTCCAAATGTTGAGAGCACGTGAAACTTTTCATACATTTTCCCTCCTTTTTTTACTTAGCTTCTCCCTATTTTATTTTGTCATTTTTCCTATATTTTAAAAGAAGTGTGAAAATCCTGAAATAACAAATGAAAGCACTAAAATATTATATAGAGTCTTCCTAGATTTTCACAACCAAATTCACTCTCTATTTTAATTTTAAATTTGGAGAGTTTGTTGAAACTCTTACAAAAAGGTGTTGACTTCCTAAAATAAAG
This sequence comes from Osmanthus fragrans, assembly GCA_019395295.1. NCBI lineage: Eukaryota > Viridiplantae > Streptophyta > Magnoliopsida > Lamiales > Oleaceae > Osmanthus > Osmanthus fragrans. The sequence continues at coordinate 26,367,930 of CM033356.1, forward strand.
AGAGTAAGGCTAACAAAAAGCATATGGAGATTCTCTTATGGTATAATAAACAGCTACGGGCATATCTATAAAATTGAATTCCAATACTATGACTCTAGCATAAAGTTACTAAAGCAATACAGATAATTAGGATAGGTTATTAAGTCATTTTGCGCACATGTATATTTCAAGTGAAGGTCCCAAGCGCTTCTCTTTCTCCAGGGTCAATTTGTCGAACGGCACACTGAAATCTTAGATTCTGCAGCTCAAACATTTTGCTTTTATCACTTTGAAGTCATTAAAAATCTCAAATTTGAACTACACCATGCAACACACACCGAGTAGCACTTCACAATCAGGACTTTCAGTAGTTCGCACAATCATTAAACGTTACAAATCAACGAATAGTATGACGATTTTTGGTATTGCAGAGGACCTACAAATCCTATTTGTCTGTTCGAAATTATTTTTTATGATAATAGCCTCTCACAGAAAAAAAAAAAAAAAAAAAAAAAAAAAAAAAAAAAAAACCACAGAAAAAAGGTTACACCTATAGTATCTGCTTAAACCAACAATGAAAGGCTTGAGAGGACTCACAAATCACTATACTAAAATTAGGACCATATTACTTGAAGTAAATTTGAGAATTACCCAAATAAGACATTGAAATCCCAAACTGTCATTTCTGTATCCTTTCTAAGGTTCCGTTGCTATCAATTTTGACGTTTCAAACACCTCCCGTCCCCCCCACCCACCCTTACGCCTTTTTTTCTTCAGGAAAAAGAAAGAAAGAAACAGCCCCACGAAGGAGTGCATGCCTCAACAACCGTAAAAGATAAATTACAGACCAACTTCATAAAAAACAAGCCTGATTCAAACCAAGCATATCCTTGGTAAAGCTTTTACTTTAGATTCAAATTTGAACCTTGGGCTCAAACTGGCTGGGAATGAACATATATGCTCAACATCAAACATTATCAAGTACAATACGAGGTACAACTCCTCTCTGCACTTTGGCTAGCAGTAAAGAAATTTTAAATTGTAGATTCACAAACCCCATCTAATATATTAGACCCAAAGAGACTTATTTATCTGTCTTATTAATGGTCCGTGTAACTTTAAAATTTGACAGTCGCCATGTCATAACCAAAAAAAAAAAAAATAACTAAAAGAAGTGCATATGATAATGCAAAATACTGTACTTACAAGATAATACAGTTAGCAAGGCTTACAAGCAGACTGTGGAGTGGAAAATGATAGAATTAAGCTTCAAATCATGTAGAAAAATATTGCTCAATCGTGTCTCCGCAATTTACTAAGCAAAATACTTGATACCGTTAACTAATGGAATAACAGCAAAAAGGGTAGGATGTCACAGACTATTTATATCAATAAACGCATATTAAAATGGGAAAATCTTATGATGTGACCATATTCTTGTACATGGTCTAAAGCAATTGAAATTCACACAATACTAAATGCAGTCAGGAAAAAAAAAAAAAAAAACTCAACGCACAAAGAGAAGTTAAATAGAAATCCCTGACCTCTCATTATCGGAGCTTCTCTTTGCCAGCACTCTTCCTAGCTGCCTCGTTAATCTTCTCAATATAGCCTTCAATAGGTGGCGTCAATGTTGCCATAAACCTGTTCACTGGGAAAAGGTGTCAAATCTGGTACCAAAGCAGCTGCCTTCAAGTTCTCGGGCAATGCCTCAATTGCTTCCTTCTTCAACCTCAAGAGTGTTGACTCTGCCGCCTGTCTTGCTCTGTGCTTCCTCATCAAAATTCTACTATACTCTTTTGCAAGCCTCCGCCCGTCATCAACAGTCAGCTCATACTTTGGGATTTTATCAGCGTCAACTGCACCTAAAGTTATCAAATCCATACCTGGAGTCCCGAGTATCATTGGTGAATCAAAGTCCTTTCCTTTCTTCTTCAGTTTCTGAATCTCCTGCTCACGGGCTTTGCTTATGAGCCCCATTTTCTCTCTCTTGGCTTCCCTCGCCTTTTCTTTAGGCTTCAAGAATCTGACCGGCGAAGTTGCACTCAAGCATTTATCAACCATTTCGTCAAATTCACTTCTCCTTCTAGGTCCTTCTGTTGGAGAAGAAACTGCTGAGCCTTTTTTAATAGTAACCTTTGATCGCTTCAAGGTCTGTCCGGTTTTGATTTTGCCCTTCCCCTTTGCTGTTCCACTGACGGAGCATCTTTGAAAATATTGATAGCTTAGCGACTCCAAAGATGATTGCAAGGGCTTTAATTTCTTGATTTCAGTAATTCTCATCATCTTTCACTAAATCGACCCAATTCTATAACCCCTATTTTCTCTCTTCGGCAGAAAACAATGCAAGTAGTCAATTTCTGTTGGTACAACACAAAAAGGTAGAATTTTGAACCCGATTCCAATTAGACAAGAACAAATTTATTTCATATAGATGGAACCAAAACTGTATCTATACATATATCAATATTCAGCATCATGTGCAAGTAAATGAATCAATATTCAGCTGTAAGCATCCATCATTATCCCAAAAAAAAAAAAAAAAACTGAAAAAAAAAAAGCATAAATGACAATATAAAGAAAATGTGCAATATCGTAAATAATCATACAGAAAACCTAAAACAAGAAATTTAACAACTGATCATACGTATATATCAATATCTGGGATGGCCGCAGAGGTAGCGGTGGCGGCGGGGAATTTTAGTGTAGTGAGGACTGTTTTGAAAAGTGAAAACTTCAATTCTTCTACCAGGGGTTTTTCCATGAATTAGGGTTAATTTTGTACATTTTCTTTTTCACCCTCTAAATTTGACAAAATTGTAATATCATATCCAAGGTATATAAAAAGTGAGTTTTTTTTTTTGTCACGTGTTAATAATTTATATCGTCAATCAATATGATGTTATTTTTTGTGTGAAAGTGTAATGTGAAAGCGTGAAAAAATGTGTAAGAAAATAAAATTTAGGCCCTATTTGAGTCCCTCTTTTTTCCCTTTTTTTCCATCTATTTCCTTTTTTCAATAGTGAATGCATTAATGAGAAGTAAAAAATTACTGAATTTTTTGACATAATTTCTAAAAATTTCAGCCGTTACTAGCAGATTTGAAACTTTCCAACAGTATACCATGTTTGTCCTCATACCTAATTTGTAAATTTACTTATTTATCTTTCAATCTTTCTCATAAATTTGGATTAGTATATAAGGGCAAAATTCGCACAAATATATCATAAAAATAACAAACAATTTTCGCCATTTTTTGACTTCCACGGATTATGCTGCAGACGTGGGACTCTTATACTAAAAAGGAAAAAATTTGGTGAAGATAGGGGCTCAAACAAGGACTTAAAATAAAGTGAAAAAAATAATAATAATTTAAAAGTTACTCTGAGAGTAAGTTGAGAGCGTTACTCTCAAATATGAGAGTTACACTCTTCATATCACAGTTCTTAATTTTTTTTTTCTTTTCGTAACATTTTTTTTAATTATTATTATCTTTTCATATTTCGTAAGTTTTGAAAATAATTATGCGTCCAGTCCTTAAACTTTCATATTGTACATTTTACTCTTCAAAATTTGACTTTTCTATCAATTTCATCCTTAAAAAATTACAACCCTAAGTCCTTAAACGTTTGGCACTTGTACACTTCGGTCCCTAAAGTCATCTTTTTTGCAAGTTTGGTCCTTTTTTGGAATTTCGACCATAACTTTAGTTACGAGAATCGCGCTTATGACCCCAATTCGAGAACCTCTATTTGGCACGGATGTCGTGGCCATCAAACTCTACCGGGTGCGAGTAATTTTCAATGCCAAAAGTTACGGCGCGTCAAAGTAGGCCGTTCCAAACTAATATTTCGAAAATTTCGATAACAATCTAATTTTAAAAATTCTTTGACGATTGTACGCTAGCCGAATTCATAAATCTTCTATATCCTCTTGAAACTCATTTCGAGAACTATATCATAGATTTATCGAAACTCTACCTTGCTTTTACACAATTCGGCAAAAAAAATATCAAATATTTCCTAAATATTCAATTATAAAAACACTGAAAACTAAATTAAAAAGATTTTAAAAAATTAAAATCTTTACGTTAATATATTTTTTTCTTTTGGCATGTCAGAATTACTTTTAAACATACTATATATCATATTTTAATCCTAAAAATATTTAATATATAATAAATATACAATTTGATAAAACAAAATATTACATATTTCCTAAATATTCAATTATAACAACACCGAAAACTAAATTAAGATGATTTTAAAAAATTTAAAATTTTCACGCTAATAAAAATATCTAATATATAATAAATATACAATTTGGCAAAAAAAATATCAAATATTTCCTAAATATTCAATTATAACAATACCGAAAACTAAATTAAGATAATTTTTAAAAATTTAAAATCTTCACGCTAATAAAAATATCTAATATATAATAATATATAATTCGACAAAAAAAATATCAAATATTTCCTAAATATTCAATTATAAAAACACCGAAAACTAAATTAAGAAAATTTTAAAAAAAAGTTTTTAAAACTTTAGAGAGAGTGTAACTGTCAAAGTGTGAAAGTGACACTTAAACGTTTCACGTTGTAATTTTTTTTTTGCGTGTTAGAATTACTGTCAAACCTACTATACTATACTATACTATACTATATATATATCATATCATAATCCTAATTTTTTTCATCTGTCATGCCTAATTTTTTTTTAAAATAAAAAAAAATTTAAAGCACATGTCTCGCACAGTACGAGACATCTTTCGCACTGTGCTGTGAGACACTGTGTTGTCTCGGACAATGCGAGAGGCATAGCACAACACAGTGCATTGTGCTGTCTCGCACAGTGTGAGACACATTTCTCGCACTGTGCGAGACAGTACAGTGCACATGCCTTGCACAGTGTCTCGCACTGTACTATGAGACACTATGCGAGACAACATAGTGCGAGATGTCATTTTCAAAACTTTTCTTCTTTCTTCATTTTTACATGCAATTGTCATCACGCCTAATTCCATTCTACCTTTACCATTTTTCACGCAACCATCCATAGAACAATACTGTACCATACCCAATTTTTGGTCTCATTATCACTCTATATTCTTTTACTTTGCCCATGAAAATCTCTTCATTTCTTCCCCTATATATTTTACCAAAGGGAGCGATGAATATTTATTCTCTGGGACTTACCTTCTGCCCAGAATTGTTTGTTCGTCTCGCAATTTCTGTTACTTTCTGTCGAAATTGTTGAAAATTCCATTTTTTTTCTTCATGTATTTGAGTTGGAGATTTAGTGTAAGAACGTGTATTTTTTTTTTTTTTTGCAAAATTTGACACGTGTTTCTTTCAATCTAGATTACATGATTTAGTGGAAGTAGTGTATTGAAGCAAATGTTTGATGATAAATGGTAAATTTCAATACACATCCTTAAATGATTATTATTATTCATATATAACAATATGCTTCTATCTAAACAAAAAATAATCTTTAATCCTTACTGCTGATCTTACACTCTCAACTAAAATCAATAACACCTTACTTTCTACGCTAATAAAAACACAATAACTACAGAATTCGTGCATCGCATGAGACACAAACTAATTGGCATAAAAAGTGTGAAATATTCTTTTCTAATCCTCTTGGACAAAAGTTCTTTATTTTAATTTTTTTTTTTTTGGGCTTATCCTTTGGGAAAAAAACAGAAGAATAAAAAGGGTTTGCACCTAAATCTAAAGCTGCCCGTCTCGCTGGTAAATCTTTTTGTGTATGTCCTTTTGGGAAAAAAAAATTAATAATAAAACAATAAAAAATTTTGTACTAAGCTTAAACCAGCTCGTCTCATCGGACAGACCAACTTACAGAATCACTTATCTTGGACATAGATAATGACAGGTAGGGATTTGGAGATAGTATGAAAAGTCCATCCTAGACTAACACCTTTAGAATTGTGACTATTTATTATAAAGAAGCGTAATTGTTTTTTGATTAGTTTCGACGTAGCTAATATTGCATGTATTTGATTATTTTTCTTTATTTTTTTTTGTCTATTTTGTTATGTGAGTGAGATAATGCTCGTCGATAGCTTGTCTTGTGCACCTAACAACCATGGTTTATACAGCATTTTTTTTTTCTCAAGTAAAATTGACATTTTACACGTAAGAGTGGCCATTACGTCAATAATTTCAAAAGGTATCCATTGTGTAGGAAACATGTTTTGCAAAGAGAAAATTACACGACCAAATACACGATAACCGTGAATAACTTGCTGAATATTTATTCAAATATGAACAAAATCAAGTGCATTAGGCCTACATTTCATCACAACAACACATGCCTCTTGTACAGAATACGTAAATCAATTTGATCCGATGATTATATGATGAATTTGGCACTGGATAGCATACACTCACTCAGTTCCAGCAATCTTCTTCTTCAAAACTTCAATGTCTTCTGCCAGTTCTTTTCTACTTGACTGCAAAAATAAAATACGACGAATTAGTATTAGAAATCTATGCATTTTTCCAAATCATGGGATTTAGAATCTGAATGAAGAGTATCCATGTGTGGTGTGCCAAAATTGGGAATGAAAATATGTACGTTAGCAAAAAGAAATTCTTTGGATCACGAAAACTCATAGTTATTAATTTTTCAAAAGATCCTTTTTATGATAGTCAAGGCGAAATATATCCAATAGTCAAATTCCGTCTAAAAAGCCCCCTTTTTTACTTTTAAAAGTACTGAAATTTTAAGCCGATCCAAACATGCTCTAAGCCTAAAAAAGATTAGAGTTAATTTTATATGACTTTGTTAGCAAACAAGTTTGAGGTTTTTTCAGAAGTTCTTTGGGAGTTTAGTTGAAGAACTAGCTTTTTTAAAAGCGAAGTCTTTACTTTTTATGCACTTTTACTTTTTTTAAGGCTTAGCCCAACATGCACTATATCTTTTTGTTATTAGAATTCAGTTTGAGATACACGAGAGAGACGAGAAAGAGACCTGTTTTTATATGGTATTTATGGAAGCCAATAAGTTTGCAGAAGGTTTATGGCCGCTAACAAAAAATGCTTTTTTTTAGTATTATAGTTTACAAGAATGGAGAAATCATACCTTGAAAAGAAGGTAACGGTACACAAACCATCCAGTGTATCCAAGACCAACCAACTCCATGATCTTCGGAAGCTGAAATAAAATTTAACAGACAATATGATACTTCAGATTATTAAAAGAATATCAACCAAAAAGTAACTGAATTTTTCTCGGATTTACTATTTGTACAGAATTTTTTGCCATAATTGTTTACAGATGCCATGGTGGCAGCAAATAACTGGCTGCAAAAACTGTTTTTTGCAGCCGACATCCAATGGCAGAATGTCAGCATTCCTTTCAAAATTTACGTAAGTTTTTTCTGTACATATAGCATACTCCATTTTTCTCAGATACAATCACTTTGTTAGTTAAAATGGTAACATAGGAGAAGAACCCACCAAAGGGACCGAGTTAACTGCGCCAACAACAATGGAAGCTAACCAAGTTGCCAAAATTGCCCCTACTCCATAAAGAAGTACTGTAGGCTTGTTTTCAACAGCATCCCACTTCAAAACGCAATGTGAAGAGAAGAGTCATCGAAAAACAGGAAAATAAATCTGAGAATAAACAAATGGAAGACGGAGCCAAAAAACTGTTTTTGCAAAAATGACGTGTAGTTACCTTTTCTTTTACGTCTGCTAGTAATTCATCAGCATCAAATGCAGATGTCTCGTCTGATGATGAGGCTTTGGCCAGGAGACAAGAAGACTTCCTCGACTCTGTTTAAAAATAAAACTAAGCTACATAACCACAGAAATATCAAGAAGTGAAAGGCCTATGCAGACAGCAAGCATAATACGACCTTTGTAAATGGAAGTGTGTGATTTGAACATTAAGCACTTGACATTCAGTGATAAGCTTAATCCAAGGGATAATGAAAAGGAGCACAATACAGAAATATTCGCATTCATTTTTATTAAATAATTTCACTCTGCTAGTGCAGGATCGGAGCCTAGAGTGGTGTTAAGAGAAACTCTCAGTATACAATCACCTGAACAAGTATTAAAATTCTTACTCAAAGCACATGAAACTTCCGACTACGGAATTATCATTGGACAATCGAATCAACATCGATAAGTGATCAACCAGTTGGAATGGAGTTTAAAGTTTCAATTTCTCTGATCGAAATTACACATTATGATTTGAACGACAAGGAAAACTCTCGTAGAAATAGCCATTTATCATAATTTATAACAAAAGAACTGAATCCTGATCGTAGTCTTCATTTCTCTCAATGCCACTGAATATTATTCATTTTGAATTCTCAATATCAAGACGAATAATCTGAGAACCATCTTTTCGTATGTAGCTCTCAAAAAAGAAAACTTCAAGGTCTTCGGCAATTTTATCTCGTTCTTAAGAATAAAGAAGAATCTATGAGGGTTAATTCCCACATTGCTCCTTATAATTATTGTAGACTCGTCTTATTGGTTTCAAATTCTGAAATCCATAAAATAACTTACCAGCCCTTTCTACGCCACTGAAATTATTAAAATTATAAATGCTGGTTTATCAAGTATGCACCAGAAAAGAGGATTATGCAGGACATAACATTGACAGGGATAAAAAAACCCACTGAATATGCTAAAGAAACAATAACAATTACTACTAATTCATCTTTTAAGATATTCCTGAAAAGTCGAAACCTAAGTGATGAGGCTATGCGGAACATAACACAATTTCAGAACCAATGCAGTGTGGCATTTGGACACCCACATTTAAGTACAACTGTAACATGTCCAAGATTTTATTAGAACTCCCTACCAATCCAAAATCCCTCTGTCACAAAAATGTGAAAACTCGTCTATCATAAAGAACTATTGGTCTAGATTGTTAGTTCTTGCTGATACTTTTATGGCATATTTATCAAAATGTTTCTACCTAATCAAGAAACAATATAAATGTTCATGAGTCAAAACAATAGAATCAATGCTTCGATTTACTACGTAAAACTTAAGGATCAAAATCCAATATTCAAGAAATCAATTGGGATCGACCATCTTTATTGAGAAGATTTCACACAGACAAATTAGTACAAGAAAAGGTTTCGATTATAAGAATAGAATACGACCCTAATTGAAATGTACACATTAAATATCCCAGCAATATGGAACAAAGGATTATCCCGGAGCTATTGACACAAAGAGAATACATAAAGAAATAGTTGAACTTTACCAGAAAAGGGCTTGAAGGAAGTGGAGAAAGCTGAAGAAGAGAAGCGGCGAGGCAGGCACGGCAAGGCGAAGCAGTGGACGGTGGCTTTGGTGGGGAGACGATTGAGCAAGACGGCTGTCGCCGCCATGGAAGTGGAAGCTGCCGCTGCCATTTGACGGCTGATGACCAAAGAACGCCTCTCTTTTTTGCTTAGCCTCTCTTTTTCTATCTCTTTTGATGCAAAAATCCCATTTGATGCAAAGATTTTCTTTGCAAATTCTTGCTATCGACAATGATTTCCCTTCTGTCTTCCCGGATACAGGACCCATATGATTTCATTGCGTGACACGTGGAAATTTGCAGATTCTTGATTGGATTATATTCTATCCTCATAATCTACTTCGTCTTAACTTCCCCAATTTCTAACACATTCCAGTAAGCGTCCGTTGGATTGCAAATTGGAATTTGGGCGGAAGAAAAATGAATGGTAGAAAATTGAATTATCTCGAATTTATTTTATTGAGAATTGTCGATTAATGATATTTAATTATTATAATTTTTTATCTAGAAAATTTTTGAAAGTTTGAATCTTTTGGTATTCGTTTGACTTTATTTTTTATAAAAATTGTCCATTAAAGTGATAATTTTTTCCACCATTGAATCTAAAATTTGTTTCAATTGTCAAAAAAAAAATTAACATAACGAATATCATTCGTTTGACTTTTTTTTTCATGCAACTTGTTAAGTAAATGAATAAATTTTTTTTATCATTTGATCTAGAATTCGTTCCAATTGTCAAAAAAAATTACCATACCAAATATCATTTGTTTTGCTTTATTTTTCATGCCAACTGTGAATTAAAGAGACAAAATTTTCTATCATTGGATCTAGAATAAATTTCAATTGCTTGGTGGGAAAAGCAATTCCCCTTTTTCAAGGAAAATAGGCACATGCGTGGGGGGGGGGGGGGGGGAGGGGGGGGATGGGGGGGGGGTTGGAAAACATTTTGTCGAGATAATTTGCCATCAAACACTATTAATTGGTGAAGATGGAAAACCTTTTTTCCATTTTTTATGGTAAATGTTTGCTATCAAACATGGCCTAAGGTTATCAAGTGGTGCGAACCGCTTGCAAGATCAGCTCGTCTCACTAACGAGTTGAATTGGCTCGACTCGAGTCTAGGCCTACTGCAAGGGCAAGCGTAATAGCGAATCACTCATACGAATTACCACCCGCTTGTGAACGACTTATATTTTTAGCGACAAAATGTAATTTTCGACTAAAAATGAGATAAGTTGCAAGTGACTCGTGAGTCGGCTAGATTCATCTCTTGGACCCCAATGTTAATAAGATGAGCCAACTCGCTGGGCTAGTTGAGTTGAGCCCGAAAGTACTCGAGTCAAGCCTGTTCAATAGAAAAAGAAAAATTTTAATCAAAATTTTGTATCATATAGATGTTATACGTAATGAGAGTGTTAAATATTCGTTCCATGAAAAAATATATATTAATAAATTCTTAGATTAAAGAAAGTCGAGCATAAATAAATATTATACACAAACAAGCTCAATAATAATCTCCACATGTCAAGGGGACTAAACGTTACCTAAATGCTAATTACATTACTTCCATTTGGAAATCCAATTATATATATAAAAATTAAGTACAAAATGACAAGAAAGGGAAATCGATTTAAAAAAGTCCTCTAGGTTCTTGTCAACAATTCCTCCATAGTAATTTGTTAATAAAAGACAAAACTTTTCTATTGTAAAAACAAATATAAAAGAAAGAAATATTTTAATTTTAGAATAGTATGTTTTACTTGTTCAATGAAACATTAGGGGTTGTTGATATGTCTATTTCTCTACTCTTGGAAGTAGACCTATAACTAGTGGGCATGATGTTTTTTAATATTGTTTTCTCTTCAAATAAAATCGAAAATATGCAAAGGTCCCCAATTCATTGAATTTGAACAAGACAAACCAATTATTATTATTATTTTTTTTTTTTTTTTTACATAAATTGAAAATAGAACATTTCCTTCTTCCATGCATCCTCTAGGCGGCAATCTTACTCTTGATTCTATAATCAACCATTGGAACACGCATATGAGTTCACGATAATAAATGATAAAGTGTTCTATTTCAAACTTTATCTTCAGCCAGCACAGCACATGTTCATTTCAAAAAATAAAAAAATTTACGACTCGCGTGTTTTTATCTCAAGAATAAGAAAAAATAAAACAACTAATTGAACATACAATATTGCACACATTTTAATGAATTGGATCTACACTCAATTCAACTCTTTCTATCCTAATCGAATTAAGCAAGAGCTTGTCTAGATTTATCAAACACTATCCCTAACCAATCACAATGTCCAAAGACCATTAGTGAGGTTAGAGTTTAAACTCGGCCTATTAAGGAGCCTACTTATATGGCATTCATTTAAGAATCTAAATTGTTACTCAAAAATTTGATCAGTCTTATCATATTGTATTGAGGACGCGCACGCTCATGCACACTAACACATACATACATACGTATGTATGTACACATATTGGTTGGATAAGAATTGTATTGATGAGCCTATTTTCATGCCAATTTTTTCAAGAAGTTATATATACATGTATACATATATAATTTCAACGACATAGCCAACACAGGCTACATGTGATTAAACAAACTTAGTACAACTCAAAAGGGTTCCTTGTGCCACGTTAAGGCGGCGTCCTGTCTTCCTATAGAATATATACTGTACAACCATGAACCACCAAAGCACCCCTCCCGCGACCAAATATATTATCCATTTTTGCATTCTCTAATCATATCCCTTCAAATTCAAGCAATGCCAATGGGATTACAACGGCAAAATCGTGTAAATTTTGAATCATTCGTTGCTGTAATCTCTTTTTAATGACATCCCAATTCATGAGTTTGCATAATAATTACGAAAAACTGTCATTCAACCCCGTGGCATTGCTAGATTAATCACTGAAAAGGGTTTTGTTTTTTTCTGAGAAGATCAAGTCCAAATAACAAACAGTTTTAAAAATCTGATCTTAATGTACAAGATTTTCGAGGTCGAATGAAAGACAGAAGAGGCAATACTGTAAGTGTTTGATGGGTTCTCAAATAATTTGGAATATCATTTTAATGATGTTTTGTTGTTCTTGTTTATTGCAAAATGTTCAAGGATCAAAAGTTTATAGCAGGGATTCACTGAATTCTTTTGTTTCTGATTATGCATTCAAGAAAATTTCAAGGTCTCGTACTGGAAAATTGTATGATATTTCACTTCCTTCAAATTATTCGGGCATGGAAGTTTCGATTCTTCGTATAAGAACTCACAGTTTATGGATGAAGGGGGCTAATTTCAGTTTTTTTGATATCCCAACAAGGATTTTGCCACGGCCATTTTCTCGGAGAGTTGATTTAGTCTATCAAAATCTAGGTAATTGGTCGACTTTGTATTATAACGTGCCGAATTATACTTTTGTTGCTCCTGTGTTCGGGTTGTTGGCTTATAATTCGAGTACTACTACTAGGTTACCACGTTATGACCTGATTGAGCTTAATCTGATGGGGGATAATCCAATCTTAGTTCGTTTTCCTAGTGTTTCTTTTAGTGTGGGGATGAAATGCGTTCAGTTTAGTACTAATGGCACGGTGCAATTAAGCAATGTTGCCGGGAATAATTCATGTATGGCGCGTGGACACGGGCATTTCTCTATAGTCGTTCCATCTCGATCATCTGATGAAACGACGAAAGAGCGCGTTTGGAAGTGGTGGGTGATTGGATTTGCAGGAGGAACTGTGGGATTGATCTTGCTTCTTGTGGTTGTGATTATGGTATACAAATTGATTAAAGGGGGGAAAATCAAGAAAATGGAGAGACAATCTGAAAGAAATGAGGATTTGGATGCTATTTGGATTGGGAGAAGTAGAATGCCTTCAGCTTCAGGTATCAGAACTCAACCAGAACTTGAAAGTTCTTACGTTCCTTAGCCTGGATTTCCTCTTTTTATCTTTTAATTTTTAATTTTTTTTTTTCACATTGCTAATGGTTCTTGATTCATTTTATTGAAAAATTGAACATATTTTTTATCGAAAGTTTTAAACTTCATGTATTTATTCGATCATTAGGATTACATAGTTTCTGAATTGTTTAAGCAAAGATTATCTCTTGCAATTGCTTTTTTTTTTTTTAGTAATTGTGGATTGGATATTACAGAACTACGATCTAAAACTGTAAGTAGGGTACAATAGATGTTGTGAGAAAATGAATATTTTGTAAAGTGGACTAAACTATTCACGACAATATTAAATAAGGGTGAGTTTGATTGCAATGGTGGAATTTTGGTGGAAAGAAAACGAATTGCAGAGATTGAATTACCTAGAATTTGTTTTAGAGTGAATTGTAATTAATGGTGTTTGATTGGTATAATTTTTCACCTAATCCGTTTGGCTTTGTTTTTCATGCAAATTGTTACATTTTGAGATAAATATTATTAAAATTTGTTTGGATTGTTAAAAATTTAAAATAATAATAATAATAATTAAAAATAATAATTTTTGAAATTTTTTTTGTGTTCGTTTGACTTTGTTTTTCATGTAAATTGTCAATTAAATGGATAAATTTTTTTACCATTGGATTTAGAATATATTTTCATTGCCAAAGAGAAAAAAAAAAAAAAAAGATCAAAAAAAAAACATGGAAAATCACTTTCCCACCAAAATCATGGGAAAATAAAATATGAAAAATGTGCTTTAAATTATCGTACCTAGAATTTGGGTGGAAATGAATTTCATGAAATTATTTGGCAATCAAACACCAAAATTAAGCATGAAATTGAAATTGAATTTCTTTTTCCATCTATTTTCTAGGCTATCAAATATAGCCTAAGAATAAAATTATAGTGTTCACCTAAAGCAATAACAGTCGAGATTATGCACAATATATTGAGTCATACGGAATTTTTTGTTCTCTATCACGATCGACATATCATCTTGTTTTAGTAACAATTAAATAATGTGTATCAAACATGTTCAAGAAAAATAATTTAAAGGTAGCCAGCCAGTTGGCTCTTTTGCTTTTGGAGTCCAACTTTGTCCAGTGGAAAACAGCAGAAGTTGCAAGCCTGCTAATACACAATAATCTAAATTGATTGAGTAGAAAACTTAAACCACTATAATTGGGTCAGCATAAGTAGAAAATAAATTAAATAATCAACTTCAAGAAAAAGTCAGGAGGCAAATTTGTTGGTTAAGATATTGCTTTCTTGAAAAAATAATGTGTAGATGATTAGATATGAAAAGATTCCCACTTGAACTACCAATTAGTGTATGTGTTAAAGGGTTTCTCTTATATAATTGCATGAAAACTACCAAAAGGGGATTGATCTTACATAGTATATGATAAAGTTTTAGTCTGGTTGTTTACGTGTCACACTCGTTAATTTTTTTCGAATTTGCGACGACTCTAAAAATATAAGTATGGTAAAGATTCATATCATAAGATGTAACGCAATTCTATCTTGACTGTCAATTTATCAAACCTTTTATTTGAGAATGGGGCCCACTATGAAAACATGTGTGGAGTTCTTAATTATTCGTATAAGATTCATGTCATAAATATGACAAAAGTTTGTACTAATTGTTGATTATCGCGATCCTTGTCCTTTTTTAAAGATTGGAACTAGTCGACCATGAAAATATAAACAAATGGATTCATGTCATAACATGTGGTTGCTAAGGATTTATTGTTTGAATAGAAAGGGAATCAAATTACGAAAAAAGTATTCATGTAGCTAACTTTCAAATTTATGAAAATAAGACATAGTTCGTTGCTATTGAAGTTAAAATTATCGAAAAAAATTCATAAGTTAATTTTTTAGTCATCTGTGTGAATACAAACTATGTGAATGATCAATGTGAACAGAACAATCAAAAATTGATTCCTCTCCATAATTAATTATAAGCTGAAATTGACTAATTCAACAGTATGGACTAGGAAGTCACTTCACCAAAACACTACTAGACTGCTCTGGTCTTGTCTTGTTGTTTATGAATAATGGAAGTGCCATGCGAGATTATGAAATACCCAAAATAAAATCCTTCAAAAACTTGCTTGTGGGCTCCATTGTGCGGGGAATAAGTGTATAGTATGATTTGACTTCGCATGGTCGAACAAATGTTTCTATGATTCCCTCGACGATGAATTTGGATACTTTTCATGTAGTTATGCAGAAATAAAAAAAGTCTACAATAAGATTCCTTGCGAATGGCATGTGCCGTAATTGGCTCAAAGAAAGGACGTGTCACATGTCAACAAAAATTTGATAGAAAGAAAGAAAATGTCCACAAAATATGACAAAGTGAGAAAGGATAGAAAATTTCAAAATAAGAATCTTTGAGAATGTCACGTGGGTTGGGAAGTATTTACAAACGTTTTAAATTATAAAAAAAATAGAAATAAATGACTAATACATGTGAGTCTCTCGACATATGTGAACAAAAATTAGCTTGAGTGTTCATAAACAATTTACAAACATGAGTCAAATAGTTAAATCGCTCAAGTTTTTCAACGAAGGTGTTCATTTAACATGGTATAGGAGTAGATGGTATCCTGAGTTTAAATCCTCCACATCAGACCTTTGGTTAAAAAAGGAGATTGGAGAGATGCATTTTTAATTTTTAGATTAAATAAGAATGCACTATAAGGCGAAAATAAGATCTAACATGTGACACATAGGCAACAAAATACAAGGCAAGAACAGCCAAAGATCACGTGTTGGACAAGAAATTATGTAATTTTAAGTGTGTAAGTCATGGACCAAATTTAATTACTCTATTTAATTTTTCTCTCGTATCCAATTAATTTGAACGTCCATTGCATGCCAAAGTCACAAAACAGCCACAAATGCGAGCCTTTTCTAGTGTCAATAGATTTTGACATCAACACACATTTTGAGAATTCCAGACAAAAAAAAACAAGTATTTGTTAATTTTCCTTGATAAGTGTGGATTTTGCACTTAATTTATACCATTAAATTTAAATATTTGTGAGTTCTCATTAATATTTAGTTACTTAATATAGTTATATTCTATTTTGTAGATGTTCCATTTCCAAAATCTCAAATTGGAGATGAAAACGGAAGAAAGAAAGAAAAAGGACCAAAAGTGCACAAAAAGATAAATTCGGGGACCAAAACGCACACGAATCGAAAGTTGGAGGACCTAGACTGCAATTTCATGAAAATAGTGGGATGGTGCTGCAGCGCCACTATAGCAGTGCTGCAGCGCCATCACTTCTGGTTGTGGCGTCTCAGCGCCACCTGTAGAGGCGCCGACCTCCCGGGTAGCGAGAAATCCAATTTTTTGACCCGTTTTTGGCTTATTTTCGACCCAACTTATCTCCTTTCCTTCCTACAATATAAATACAACATTTTGGGGCCATTTCTAGGTTAAGAAAGGAGAGGGGGAGCCAACCAAATGAAGAGAAAAGATATGGGAGCTCTTCTTCAACATTGATGATTATGGGGAAGAAAAAGAGGGACTCCATTGATAGAGAAGCTTCCATCCATTCATCCTTTCATCAATAAGCTTTTCTTTTTCCTTTAATTTCGTTTTCATCTATGTGTTGTAGTATTTTGTTAGTTATTTTTGAATCATCCATGTGTAACTAAAACTATTGTGATTTGGGGGTATTTTCTAACCCTAGAATGATTTTAAATCAATTTGTGCTTCATAGTTCTTGAGATTGATGTGTTTAATTCATTGTGCTCATTGTTTTTATTGTTCTTCTCGGTTATTTAGCGGACCAACTAGATGATTGAGTTGTTTACAATATTTGCTATTTTGAGAATTTTAGTACGTAATCGCTAATTTAACCAAAACCTAGTAGCAACTACACTTTGATGGATTATGAGGAATTTTCTATTAAATGTAGGTGGATTATCACTTAAGTTAACAAACCGAGCTTGTGTGTTTGTGCTTAATTCAATTCGACTCTCTCGTATGAATGTTTTTGTTAAATTAAATTTAGGGAACTTATCCTAGGTTGTTTAATGAATAGGGTTGGGTAAAGAGCTTGTTTTATTCAACTAAAATGTAATGAGAGTTTGAGGTAATCGAGCTTGTGATTATTCTCGAATTGTTGTTGATCTTTTGAACGAAAATCATTTGCGAATATCGATTAGAAATTCATTCTAGCGGCGAAAAAATATCCTTCGATCACATTTTCGTTTCCTTGTGTTTTTTGTCATTTTCAACTTTTATATTTTTAGTTTATTGCTTCATTAGTTAAACAACCAAACCCCCCCCCCCAATTTACTTATTTGTACATTTTTATTTTCTTATTGCAATTGGTGTAATTGAAAACAATCCTCTGCGGGAATGACCCTTACTTACCACATTACTATTTCAACGACACATTTTTAGAAAAGTAAGGAATATTATTTTGACCCCCTTTTGGGCGTGTCATTCCTCTCGATTTCTTCTTCACTCATTACAACGATAGGATCGTCATAACCAATAGGTTGAATATCACAAAACCGATTAAGTTGAAAAGGAGGATCAAAATATGAGCCATTGAGAATGGCATTCGCAATGTAAATTACATTTGCCTTAGGAAGATCTTTTCTAGTTTTTTAGTCGTTCGCTGCATTGCTGTAAGATGTCATGCACCTAGATGCATCTATATCAGAACTGTAGATTGTTAAGAGATAAATATCCCACATCGAATAAAAATGAAAACATAGACCAACTTATAAGGGTTTGAGCTACTCTTCTTAATAAGGTTGACCTTTTAAGATGGAACCCCAAATCTCAACATGGTATCAGAGCCCATTAACCTCTAACGAACGATTCGATCCGATTAAGACTCAAAAAAATGAACACACGGATTTCAAGATTGGTCTGCTCAAAACGAGCCACCATCTTGCTGGAACATGTTAAGGGATAAATAATCCAACATTGAATAAAGATGAAAACATAGATCAATTTATAAGGATTCAAACTACTCCTCTTAATAAGGTTGACATTTTAAGATGGAACTTCAAATTTTAACATAGATAACAACGTATTGAGCTAGATTGAGTAACCAGTAAAGTTCTTAAATATTGTAGACGAAAACCAAATGTAGCCTTTTCAGTCCAATATTATGTGCAAAACATGCCCTTATTTGTTACGAGGGAGAAAATGGCGTAGTAGATGGTATAATAGGACTAATGCTAGACTTCAAACCTTGATAGTGCTAGCAATCTGGGAAACTACTTGTGGAAAAAAACTGCTCAACTCCACTGATTCCAATAGCTGCTAAGCTTGAGGTGAAGTTCTTTTGGCCAATGTAGATTGTGTAGAGGGATGCCCAGTGGAGGAAGATTGTTTCGTCCTAGAACAATATTTCACATTAAAAAACCAACAGACTCCATCAGTTTTTGGAAAAATATCAGTCATTTACTTAGGTCCATGTAAGAAAAAAAAAAGGGAGTATGTTGTTGAGGAGTAAATTACCGCTGGAGTTGAGTTCATCAACTCTAGACTCAATTGCTTCATTTGATTGAGTTGAATAGCCAATGAGAGTGGACTAGTTATACTTACAAATACACAAGTATTAAACAGCAGTACTGTGGATCCTGATGTGGCAAAGTTCACACCATGTCTAAAATCAGATTCAATTGATTGGAGATAAGGGCTAAGAAAATGTCGACGAAAAAAAAACTTGTTTAACAATCTATCAGAAAAAGATCTTTAACATTACGGACGAAAGAATGTCCAGGGACCTAGTCGAACCCTTTCTTGGATTCATCGAAACATGGTAAGAATAAGAAGTATTACCCAAGAATACGATGTAGAGTGACCCATCTGTGGGTCGACAGGTAGGTTTCTTAAAGTAGGTCATGCCGTTGGGAGGCAGTTGCGCAGGAAAAGCCGCATTCAAGAGCACATTTTGCATTAGTACTAGGCATCAACATGTCATCATAGCCATCCAAGAAACAAGAATTTGCCTCAAAATGGCAGACTTTAAGTATGATTTGAGACTCAAATTTGGATCTCTATTTAGTTTCCTCTCAATTATCTCTGTATCACAAATAAACTATCTTTTTATAGAGCAAGAACATTACAAGAATGATGAATACTTGGATACTGTGAATGACTTGAAATCTGAACAGATGATTTTGTTTGATTTGCAATTGCCATGACATAATTTGCCGGCGGAGCCATAAAAAATGACAAATGATTGTGGACATACATGTCCAAAAAGAAAACAAGCTTTCCATTGGATACAAGTTTTAAGGTTTGAGATCAAGTGAATGCTCCAACATGGTTGCAAGAATGGATAAAAACAGTTTTGCAAGTGTGACGTAGCGGAAGATTATATAGAAGATGAACAATCTTACAAAGATGAGAAAAACTCACGAAATTTTTTATTCAATTCAATAAACTACTGCCCACAGGGTTTACAACGTCTTAAATAGTAAAACCCTAGCAAAATTCGAAAAATAAATAATAAAAAAATTAATATTTTTTCAAAAATGGAAAAATACTAGATAACTACTAAAATTGAAACTCTTAATATTTAGGATCGTCCTCCAACAAACGGAATACGAATTCGAATTTTATTAAATGAGATATTGCGAAAATAAAAATTACCATAAATAGCAAAAACACCTAAACGAAGGCCTAAACCATGGAGTTTGCCCAAAGTTAGCCTTGCGTCAAGGCCAAACACACTGAGTTGTCTTCATTGGTCCGTTTCCAATCGAATTATACTAACAATTCGCAAAAATGAACAAATCTAAAGTTATCATGAAATCATTATTTTGCCTTGCATCGATCTCACTTCATAAACTTTAACCCCTTATGCACTTCATCAAAGTGATTTCTTAAATTTCACAAAGAAGACCTAAGGATATTAGGACACGAAATGCTAAAAATTTACCGATTGGCAAAATATTTGAGTTATTTGTTTGAAAAAGCTCAATATTAATTAGAAACTACTTTTACATTTTCAAAAGTTCTTAAGAGTTTTCAAAAGTTTCAATTTTTGATAAGGTATTAGAAACACGAATACTAGCATTTTAAAGGTTGACAAGGCAATGGAGTCCGCTACCAAAGTTGACCAAGCTACGAGAATAGCAAAGCCCATGCCACAAGAAGGCTCGATAAGAAGCCAAGCTAAAGAGGTCGATCGTGTTACTGTTTTTATAGAGCAAAAAGATTACTAGTGACTGGATATGCTGTCTAATTTGCAACTGTTATGTCATAGACATGTCCAATAAAGAAAACAAGAGTTTATAATATATTTTTCTCTTTCATGTATATTTGAATGTGTATTGTAATAAATATTTATTTATTTTACTTGTAACTATTGAGTCGAACAAAAGTAAGAATAATATGAGTCATGGTGAATATTGTAGGTGACACGTGCTACAGCGAGCAAGACACAACTATACGCGCCTGTTTGACGCACATTATTTTATTTTATGGGGCTCCCTATGTTTGAATTTATTGGACATTTAAGACCTAAATAGCATTTTCCATTGACTTGTATACGGGCAATGTCATAAATAAAAGAGTAATGTTATTTAACCTCACTAGGGTTACTGCCTCACTTTAGGTGGCGTTAATATGACATTAAATGATAGATGAAATTAAATAAGTAATGTAATTTCACATTTCATTTATCATAACATGTAGCGCCACTTTTCGATTTTATTTACTATATTCACATTAATCAACCTTATCTTGGATATTACTTACTAAGATATATGTCTATTATGGGCTCAGGCCCAATTTACTTTGAAATGAAGATATTGGCCCAAATCATTTCATTGAGACTTTTTCAATAGAATAGTCATTGAGTTATTTAGCCATTGTTTGATTTGGCTAAAAAAAAAAGATCATTAATAGGTTTTGATAAAAATTAATAAAATATGTAATTAAAATTTGTGAATCCCGTAAATCATGTGATTAGAAATGAATTTGATTAAAAAAAATAAGTTTTTTAAAAATTAGAGCCAAATAAGGGCTTAATCTGATCCACAATACTTATGAAATGTTTGACATGATTTTTAAAAAGTCAAAAATTATTTATAAAATTAAAATTTTATTTTTGAATATGTTTAGATAATTTTCTATATGAACTTTTTCTTATTGAAGAGTTTAAATGATAAAAAAAAAAAAAAAAATGGTTTAAGATGATTTCATAAGAAGCTCTAGAAATCGAAAGATGTCCCAACTGTATAAATATATACAACTAACTTTGTTCAAATGAGTTTTTCCATCGAATTAGGTAAAAAAAAAAAAAAAAACACAAATCTCAAAATAATCAACTATGTTCAAAACATGATGATTCATTTTCGATAACATGTAAAATAGGCAAGTACTATGACAAGTACACAAGAAGTGTAAGTCATTAAAAAAAAAAAAAAAAAGTTAAAATTGATTGTGTTGCAAACATATAAAAAAAAAAAGGAAAATGATATTTGTGCAGTAGTACAAATTTACAACCCCCTCACAGGAGGGGGCTCCATGCTGATTGGGGGGCCCCCTCATGTGAGAGGGCTGTAACTCTTGCTATACAAAACACAAAAGTGTACAGCAAGCGGGGTTCTAAAAAAGGCTATAAGTACGAAGATAATTTAAAATTTTAAAGTGAACTGAATGATTGTCAACCGGAGTTGTACAAGTAGCATGGTTCTTTTGCATAAACACCCAAGAAAAGGATTTTTTCTAGTGAATTTGATGTTATCAAACTAGGTTATTGATTCTTCTAAAATTGTAGTTGGGTCTAGATCAAAATTAAGTTGTATAAATCGACAGTGTCTCTTTTAATTATTGTAAGCTCGCTACCGTCATCTTTCTATAATTTTCATAGTCAAATCTATGAAGAATTCAACAAAGAGAGACGTAAAAGACATATATGATTGTGTTACTTTTTTGGTAAGAGTTAAAATTGTATATGTCAATAGTTGAATTAATGTAATTTTGTAAATATTAAAAAAATTAATTATAGTATAGAACATGAGAATCAAACTGACCCGAATGGAACCAAATTCGAACGGTTCCATAATTAAATTTGGACCCAACGATTTCACTTACTAAATATCCAGAAATTTCGGGTCCGATTCCATTATCATTAGAACCGAACCAAATCAGATTGCTACCAACCCTACTTAGTTAATAAATAAGTGAAAATTCGATTTCATGCACTCAAACACAACTCTATTACCCCTCCGGGGGGAGGGGGGTAATTCTTCCGAATCGTGCTACGTTGCACACCATGTTGACACTTCGGATGATCGAACATATACATCTCGAGGTCGAGACATTATTTTATTCACACAAGATCCACCCTCCATGTGAGAATCGATCATCCAAATGAGTAATTTTCATATGGCAAATTTGCATTTCCCAATTCTTCCAGATCCAGTCTCAACGTTCCCCTTGTGGTCCAAGTCACAGTAGGACTACAATTACATAGTCAAACTCTAAAACCATGGGCAAGCGCAATACACGTCACCCTTGTCGGTAACCACAGAAAATATTACGACGGACTTCCTCTCTCCACCGCATCTCCGTCCATTTAACCAATCCATCCAACGGCTGAAAATGTAGTGACGTTGCAAAATTCTGAGTCTGACGTCATGCCTCACTTGTCACGTGCAAGGCTGAAAATTGAAAGCTTCAATCTGCAATGTAGCCAATAAATGATTAACACGTTCATCGAGACAAGTGGGTGTCACGTGGGCTGCTCCAACATGTAACGAGATTCTAAAAGGGCGAAAATTGGATTTAAAAAAATAAAAATAAAAATTTGCATACTAGTTCCAACCTGTTATTCTATTAGCAAAATTGACAGTCCACTTTTAAAAAAGAAACAAATTGTTCTTCATGTTTTATAATAAATCTTCAGTTACGAATTAGAGTCCAATTTCTTGACATTTAGAAAAATTACATATTTGTACAATTAATCTCCGATTACATAATTTTTCGTACTTTCACTAAATTGCTATATGACCCTCTTATCCATTTCAATTTTTAAGCATCAGAATCTTGAGTAGAATTCATAAGGAATATTAGTGATGATACCAAAAGTCGTACCTGGGAAATTCCCGAACTCGAAGAAAGATGACGAACACGAACAAGGTCTTCGAATACCTGAAACAAAAGGCAATGAGGGTTTTCCTCGTTGCCCCTCCGATGCTTAAGTCAGAAAAGGGGGTGTTTTTGTAAGGCTATGAACTGAAAATAATATGAATAATAATAATGCATACCTGAATTCTGAATTTGTGATTGTATTTATAGGGTGTAGGTAGTACAGTCCCTGTAGGATTAGGAAGTCTCTATCCAAAAGAATTCTATTTGAACGAAGTGTTCAGCTCGTACTACAATTCTAATAAATGTCGGTAACATGTTCGCGACAGAACTTCACTAGGCAAAGGAATCTTATTGAAGACGAAGGGTTTGATCTCGAGGAGGGTATGATCTCGAGGACATTGACGATCTACTAAGATGCATTATGGTCCTCGAGCAAATATATGTCCTCGAGTAAGTGCATGTCCTCGAGGACATATATGATGGGTGGTGAAATGGAGTCCTCGAGGTATCTGCGAGAGAGTCCTCGAGAAGAAGGAGTGAGCAAGTCTCCTCGAGAATGGTGAGGGAGACTCCTCGAGACGTAGTACAGGGTTTGACCACATCACTGGCCCCCGTGCACCTATGCTTGAAGCTCGAGCTCAAGGAGTAGGTGCACCTCGAGTGATATGGAAAAACAATGAGGTCGTGGTCGAGTGTGATGTGACCGTTGGAGGAGTGGGCTTGGATGATTGACACGTGTCTAACGTGAACGGTGGAAGATCGTGATCCTTGGCGTTCCGAATTCACCCACTATAAATACCTCATTTTCACTCCTCATTTTTCACTTTTCACTGCTGTAAAATCGCTCTGGGAGGTCGTGCTCGAGAAAACCCTTAAGGTAAGTAGCTCGAGACTTTAAGTTTTATTTTTAGTTTAAAGGTCGGTTAGATAATGTCTAGTGGCGGTAGCTCGAGTTCGAGTAGTAGCGAGGATTTAGGAACAATAATTCCCATGGCAGTACCCCTAGATGCCAGACCACGAGCACAAGCACAAGACTTTATGTATCCCGATGAACAATGTAGGTTGAAAGAGCATTTGGCCATAAGTGCTGCTCGAGAGCACGGGCTAATGCCTAGGTGCGACATTAGATCCCCGGACTTTGAAGAAAGGGTGATTAGGGCGAGGAGGGGGGAGTTTGTCATTTTTAGAGAGACCTTAAAGGCTGGGTTTAGGTGGCCTTTTACACCCCTTTTTTACTGCCATGTTGCTCGAGCACTCTATGTGCCCGGGGCAGCTGGTTCCCAACGCCTGGCGAATGCTCGTTTATTTTTTCATAGCCTGTAGATATTTAGGTATCGAGCCCACAGTCAGCCTTTGTAGGGTAATGTTCGAGCTCAAAAAGCACCCTCGATTCACATGTTTTGGATACCTCTCGACCATAGGGGGGTTTAAGGTACCGAAGATGGCCTCGTCCCTCAAGGGGTGGAGGGAGGGTTGGTTTTATGTAGTAGCACCCGACCCCGACCTTCCTTTCTGGCCAGAGTGGGGTGTACCCGACACCGAGAAGTTCTGTGAGGACCAGGAATATTCAGAGGAATTGGATCGAGGTAGGAGAATGCTGGTGGAGCTCGAACCCCTGTTTTCGAGCATGAAGGAGATCGGGGCAGAGGTTATAGATCTGGCAGATGTTAGAGGAGCTCAGGGTAGGGATCTTTTTCTGCATAATACTTTTCCTCGAGGTTGTGCTCGAACTAATATGTTGTGTGTTTGTTTTTCAGGAATGTCTTTTCAATCCTCGTGCCCTCAGGAATTTTGTGAACTCGAGGCCAGAAGCCTCCCAACAACAGCCTCGTTCTTCGGCTAAGAAGAAAAGCAAGAAGAGGCCTCGTTCTCAGGAAGAGAACGTAACTGGTCCCGGGGAATCATCGCAATCTCGACCACCAGTTCCAAGTCCTCGAACTCAGAGGTCTGCCACACCACCCGTGCCCAAACCACGAGCTCCTCCTGAAACCATCGACCTTGATGACGATGAGGCAGTCCCCGAGGATATGTCCATGTTCGGGGACCCTGAGAAGAGCCATTTACTCCCCGGCCTCGTAGCAAAGTACAGTGGGGAGGTAAAACTTGGCGAGGGCGTTAAAGTCCTCGAGCTATTGACACGGAAGGTACGCCCCATGACCTATGTCCTGAATTTAACATTATTTCGATGATATGCTCGTTCTTTTAACTTGAAGTCTTGTTCTTTTCAGGCATTGAGTGTGGCTCGAGGTCTGGCGATCCAAGGCCTCGATGAGACCCAGAGGATGTCTGACATCGAGGACTCCTCAGCCTTGAAGGATAGACGTATTGCTGAACTCGAGGCTGAGCGTGAGGCCCTGAGGAAAGAGAATGCTGAAGCCAGACGCGAGGCCAAGAAGGCCCTCGAGGAAGCTGGAGCTGCAAAGGACGCGGCAGAGGAGCTTAGGCTCGAGATCATGCACCTGGGCAAGGAGTTTGAGGATAAGCTCGCGGTTTCCAAGAAAGAGGCCTGTGAGGAGTTTAAGCTGTCCGAGGAGTGTGACAAGCTTAAGGCCGAGTATGCCTCGGGTGCTTACTTTCATGCCTTCAAGGAGGCTCGAGCCTTCCTTCGCTCCAGACACCCCGAGGTTGATGCTGAAGAGTTGAAGACCGTGTCCTCTATAGCAGACACCCTCGAGCTATCAGATGCCGAGGAAGGTGGAGATGGCGAGGATGAGGATGAAGGCCCAGAGGAAGGTGATGACGTCGAGATAGACATTACCAACCTCGACCCTCCTCTGGGTCATATAGAGTAGAGCCCCCCCCCCCGATCACATGTAATTACAATTTTTGACACAATGTATTTTGATCGAGGACCTTTATGAATGAATGGGCATTTGCTCGATATTTTTGAATGGATGATCGAGCAATATTTGGCCTTTCGTCTCGAGGAATAAGTCCGTTTTGAAAAATACATGATCGGATCTCGAGGACAAATAATACTCGACGAATAAATCAAATTTTAGAAAATGCTTGATCAGTCCTCGAGGACTAAATGGAATTTCAAAATTATATGATAATTCTCGAGGACAAATAAACTCGAGGAATAAATTGAATTTTCAAAATGCTTGATTAAATCTCGAGGACAAGTAAAGCTCGAGGAATAAATCGTATTTTCAAAAATGGTTTATTAACTCTCGAGGACAAGAAACACTCGAGGAATAAATCGAATTTTAAAAATGCTTGATTAAATCTCGAGGACAAGTAAAGCTCGAGGAATAAATCGTATTTTCAAAAATGGTTTATTAACTCTCGAGGACAAGAAACACTCGAGGAATAAATCGAATTTTAAAAATGCTTGATTAGTCCTCGAGGACTAAATGGAATTTCAAAATTATATGATAATTCTCGAGGACAAATAAACTCGAGGAATAAATTGAATTTTCAAAATGCTTGATTAAATCTCGAGGACAAGTAAAGCTCGAGGAATAAATCGTATTTTCAAAAATGGTTTATTAACTCTCGAGGACAAGAAACACTCGAGGAATAAATCGAATTTTAAAAATGCTTGATTAAATCTCGAGGACAAGTAAAGCTCGAGGAATAAATCGTATTTTCAAAAATGGTTTATTAACTCTCGAGGACAAGAAACACTCGAGGAATAAATCGAATTTTAAAAAACGCATGAATTATTCTCGAGGACAAGTAAAGCTCGAGGAATAAGATGAGCTTAAGGTGCCTGTACTGGGCAAAGCTTCAGGTGCTTGCTTAAGGCAAGGCTTGAGGTGCTTGTACGAGACAAGGCTTAGAGTGCTTGCGTAAGGCAAGGCTTCAGGTGCTCGCACGGGGCAAGGCTCAGAGTGCTTGCGTAAGGCAAGGCTTAAGGTGCTCGCACGGGGCAAGGCTCAGAGTGCTTGCGTAAGGCAAGGCTTAAGGTGCTCGCACGGGGCAAGGCTCAGAGTGCTTGCGTAAGGCAAGGCTTAAGGTGCTCGCACGGGGCAAGGCTCAGAGTGCTCGCGTAAGGCAAGGCTTAAGGTGCTTGCGCGGGGCAAGGCTTGAGGTGCTTGTACGAGACAAGGCTTAGAGTGCTTGCGTAAGGCAAGGCTTAAGGTGCTTGCGCGGGGCAAGGCTTAGAGACTGATGGTCGAAAGTAACGCCTGTGTGGGTCTGTAAGGCCCGAGCACTAAATTTATTAATATTTCGGACTGGACTTGGATTTATATCTCATCCAAGCTGCCTACGTACCCAAACGGGATCAAGCCGAACGTAGTTCATTACAAAAAAGAAACGATGTAAAGATAAAGGGCACGGGCACGCAGACCCAAAACAAAAATTAAAAATAAAAAGTGCAATACCAAAAACCTACAATTTAGGCGTAGGGAACATTACTTGTAATATACCTTCAGGTTATCGGCATTCCAGGGCCTCGGGAGTGGTTTTCCTGAGGAATCTCTAAGGCTGTATGCTCCTCCATGAACTTTTCGTATAACTTCAAACGGACCTTCCCAGGTGGGTCCGAGCTTTCCAGGAGCATGACCTGCGGCTTCGGCTTTTCTCAACACCAGATCCCCAGACCTGAATGTACGGGGTCTTACTTTGCTATTGAAATATTTTGCTGTTCTGTTTTGGTAGGATGCTACCTTCAAGACTGCTTGCTCCCTTACTTCTTCCAGGAGGTCGAGATGTTCGGTTGTGTGTTCCGAGTCCCCGGGATTAATCCTCCTGAGATTGGGTACACTGATTTCGACCGGGATAGTGGCTTCAATACCGAAGGCTAACATGAAGGGAGTTTCTCCTGTCGTTGTCCTGTGCGATGTTCTATATGTCCAAAGTATCGAGGGTAACTCGTCGGACCAATGACCCTGAGCATCCCCAATCCTGGTCTTGAGGTCTTGAAGTATGATTCTGTTCGTAACTTCTGCTAGGCCATTGCTCTGGGGGTGTGCGACTGACGTCAAGCGGTGGTTGATGCCGAAGTTGGTGCAAAAGTTCCTGAATTGAAGATTGTCAAACTGTCTGCCGTTATCTGTTATGAGGACCTTAGGTATCCCGAACCTGCAAATGATGGATTTCCAAACGAAGGCCCTGAGCCTGGGCTCCGAGATTATTGCCAGTGCCTCGGCCTCAGCCCATTTAGTGAAATATTCCACGGCAACTGCTACGAACTTTACCTGACCCCGGGCTATTGGGAAGGGGCCGAGGATATCAACTCCCCACTGTTCGAATGGAGCCGGAATACTGATGTTGGTGAGGTCTTCGGCGGGTGAATGGATGATGTTACCAAACCTTTGGCATTTATCACATCTTCGGACGTACTCCAGGGCGTCTTTCTTCTTCATTGTGGGCCAATAATATCCGTACCTTATGAGTTTGAAAGCAAGAGCCCGAGCTCCCTGGTGATTTCCACATATACCCTCGTGCACTTCGGCCAATGCCCGGGCAGATTCTGTTGGTCTCAGGCACCTGAGGTATGGCAGGGTGAAACTCCTACGGAACAGCGTTCCTTGAATCATGCAGTATTTCGATGCTCTTGATCGGACACTCCTCGCCCCCTGTGGATCCTCCGGAAGCTTTCCGTTTGCCAAGAAGTCAATTATGGGGTCGACCCATGAGGGCTCATGATCAATGTCCATGACGGTGCATGAAGAGTTTATGCTGGGCTCTGTTACAATTTTAACGTGCACTGTTCTGTCCAGTCCGTCAACACCCATAAACACGAGCTTCGATAACGCATCTGCTTGGCAGTTTTCAGCCCGGGCAATCTTTATGATCTCGCACATCTTGAATCGTCGCTTGAGGTCATGAACTTTCAGACAATACAGACTCATCTTCTCCTCTTTTCTTTCGAACGTTCCTTCTATTTGGCCAACTATAAGCTGTGAGTCGCTGTAAATCTTGATGTGCTCAAGCTCAAGATTCTGAGCGAGCTCTAGGGCAATGATGACTGCCTCGTATTCTGCCTCGTTGTTTGTAGCTTCGAATTCGAACCTGAATGCACACCTAATTTCAGTGGTTTTACCGGGCTGTGTGATTATGACCCCTGCACCCGAGCCCGATGAGTTAGAAGCTCCGTCGACAAAAATTTCCCACACTTCTGGAGTGCTCATGCTCGAGCTCGCTTCTGGCCCCCGACATTTAGGAGTGAGCTCCGCGATGAAGTCCGCTAGTGCTTGGGCCTTTATGGAGGGCCTGGGCTTGAACTCAATGTCAAACTCTCCAAGTTCAATCGCCCATTTTAGTAGTCGACCTGAAACGTCTGGTTTCTGAAGGATGTGTTTGAGTGGCTGATTCGTGAGCACGACGATAGGGTGAGACTGGAAGTACTGTCGAAGTTTTCGGGCTGCCGTGACCAAAGCGAGAGCGAGCTGTTCCGCCAGTGTATACCTTGTTTCGGCGTCAAGTAATACTTTGCTCACATAGTAGATTGGTTGTTGGGACTTGTTGGCCTCTTTCACTAGTACCCCGCTTACTGCATTCAGTGACACTGCCAAGTATAGAAGTAGCGTATCACCAGGTTCGGGCTTTGTGAGAATGGGTGGAGAGGCTAACGTTTGTTTGAGCTCTTGGAAAGCCTTCTCGCATTCTTCATTCCAATCAAAACTTCGGTTACCCCTTAGCACTTTGAAGAAAGGGAAGCATCTGTCAGCTGCCCGAGACATGAACCTGTTCAAGGCTGCTACGCGACCTGTCAGTTTCTGGACCTCTTTCCTAGTCTTGGGCGATTCCATTGATGTCAGCGCTTGTATCTTATCGGGGTTGGCCTCTATTCCCCGGTGGGTGATCATGAATCCCAAAAACTTTCCCGAGGCCACCCCGAAAGCACATTTAGTGGGATTCAATTTCATCTGGTATTTTCGCAGAGTGCTGAAGACATCCTCGAGATCGGATATGTGCTCATTCACTTTTTTGCTCTTGACAACCATGTCGTCGACATATGCCTCAACATTCTTACCAATCAGATTAGCAAATACTTTGTTGATAAGCCTTTGATATGTTGCCCCTGCATTCTTCAGACCAAAGGGCATGACCTTATAACAATATATGGCGGAATCTGCCATAAAAGATGTCTTCTCCTGATCGTCCTCGGCCATGAGGATTTGGTGATAACCGGAGAACGCATCAAGAAAGCTATATAGCTTGTGTCCTGACGTGTTGTCCACTAGGTTGTCAATTCTAGGTAGGGGATAGCTGTCCTTTGGACATGCTTTGTTAAGGTCCGTGAAGTCGATGCACATCCTCCACTTCCCATTTGCCTTTTTAACCAATACCACATTGGCTAACCACTCGGGGTATTGGACCTCCCGAATGAACCCCGCGCTTAGAAGTTTATTAATTTCCTCACGAATGACCTCTCGCCTTTCTGGCGCAAATTGTCTCTTTCGTTGTTTGACGGGTTTCGAACCAGGGTTCACACTAAGTTTATGTATTGCAACCTCGGGGTTTATGCCCGGCATGTCCTCGACCTTCCATGCGAAGACATCAATATTTTTTGATAAACAATCAATGAGCTCGGCTACGAGGGTTTCATCAAGACCCTTACCAATGGAGATTTTCTTCCCATGTCCGAGATCAACCTCTACCACTTCTTCCACTGGAGCTAAGCGGGCTCTGTCCTCGAGCTCAGTATCCACAAGTTGCATGACGTCCGTGCCAATCGCCTTGAGGCATGTCACATAACACTGCCTCGCTATTCCCTGATCCCCATGAACGACCCCAACACCGTTGCAAGTGGGAAACTTCATGGCGAGGTGGAAGGTGGATACAACTGCCCTGATCTTATTGAGGAGTGGTCTTCCCACGATAGCATTATAGGCCATGGAGGTACGAACAATTTGGAAAGCTGTAATTTCTGTTACCTGCCTGTTATCCCGACCCCAAAGTTAGGGGGAGATCGACGATGCCCTCTGGAAGGACGACGCTACCGCCGAATCCCTGGAGGGGAGTTTTGATTGGTTTCAGTTGTTGGGCTGAGATTCCCATTTTGGTGAATGCCTCATGAGATAGTACGTTGGCCGCACTTCCACTGTCAATCAGGATCCTTTTAACTTCAAAGTTAGCCACAATTGCTGAAATGACCAAGGCATCGTCATGAGGATATGATACCCCTTCTGAATCCTTTGCCCCAAATGTGATGTCCTCGGACTTGTCGTAGGCTGCTCCAGGGGCCGAGGTATATTGACGAGCATACTGTTTTCGAGCAGCACTTGAATCTACCCCCGACGCAATGCCCCCTATGATGACGTTAATAGTTCCTGCTGTTGGCTGACCCTGACGTCTTTCATCTGTGGTCCTTTCGGTATCCCTGTCATTCCTCGGGCGCTTGTTGTGACCAACATAAGAGCCAAGAAGTCCTCTTTTGCTCTGGCTTATCCTGGGATGTTCCGACCCTCCTCGGGTTCAAAGTTTCCTCCATATTTATGTACTTCTCCCCCCTTGTCAAGAGCTCGGTTACTGATGTTGGGGGAGTCTTTGACAAGGACATTTTGAATGCTTCGCACCTTATCGCATATGTTAGAGCAGATACCGACGCTGTGATATGGAGGTCGGGGATCATGAGCCTCTCTTTATTGAACCTCTTCATAAAATCTCGCAGGCTCTCGTTTGGGCCCTGGCGGAGTTGCATCAGGGATGCTGCCGTTTTTCTGATGCGCTTACTGCTCGCGAAGAAGGCAGAAAATTTATCGGCTAGGTCTGAGAATGATGCTATGGAATTGGGCTCAAGAGTGGAGAACCAATCCCTGGCAGCATTTGTCAACGTTTGAGGGAAGGCCTTGCACATTACCTGATCCGGGGCAACTTGTAAGTTCATGACGTCGGTATAGATATTCAGGTGGTTGGTAGGATCTGTAGAACCGTCATACTCT
Organism: Osmanthus fragrans; assembly: GCA_019395295.1. Classification (NCBI taxonomy): domain Eukaryota; kingdom Viridiplantae; phylum Streptophyta; class Magnoliopsida; order Lamiales; family Oleaceae; genus Osmanthus; species Osmanthus fragrans. The sequence goes on from CM033356.1 coordinate 26,400,097, forward strand.
TTTATTCGAGGATACTTGAATCTATCAGGCAAGGGGAATGACAAGACTTCTGGGGTGAACGGAGTGTTGGGAGCAAAACCTGTTGACCCTTTGTCTTTCTGTCTTAGACCTGCTGTAATTCCATCCTGGATGATCCTGGCCAAGTCCGCGGACTCCATTGTTACTGGTCCTGAGGCCGAGGCCACATTGGGTAGGCCCGAAGTCCCGGCTCCATGATTATCATGCGTTAGAGGTTGAGCCCGACGTCGAGCGTCTGCCATGAATCCCCCTTCGGGTGTCGGCGTACGAGACGGATGCGAATTTCTCTGAGTGAGCAACTGAGTTAATGTGGCAACTTGTTGACGGAGCTCCTCGAATGCTCCTGCGCTAACGACAGCAGGTTGTGGTTGTTGCATGCCTGACGACTCCTCTTGTGGGAGCGGAGGATCGGCAGGGGGTGGTGGATGTTCCGGAGCGGATGAGCTCGCTGGAGGGAGACCCGATCGTGTGTTAACCATGGCTTTTGGTAAAGATTTCCCACAGACGGCGCCAATGATGATACCAAAAGTCGTACCTGGGAAATTCCCGAACTCGAAGAAAGATGACGAACACGAACATGGTCTTCGAATACCTGAAACAAAAGGCAATGAGGGTTTTTTCCTCGTTGCCCCTCCGATGCTTAAGTCAGAAAAGGGGGTGTTTTTGTAAGGCTATGAACTGAAAATAATATGAATAATAATAATGCATACCTGAATTCTGAATTTGTGATTGTATTTATAGGGTGTAGGTAGTACAGTCCCTGTAGGATTAGGAAGTCTCTATCCAAAAGAATTCTATTTGAACGAAGTGTTCAGCTCGTACTACAATTCTAATAAATGTCGGTAACATGTTCGCGACAGAACTTCACTAGGCAAAGGAATCTTATTGAAGACGAAGGGTTTGATCTCGAGGAGGGTATGATCTCGAGGACATTGACGATCTACTAAGATGCATTATGGTCCTCGAGCAAATATATGTCCTCGAGTAAGTGCATGTCCTCGAGGACATATATGATGGGTGGTGAAATGGAGTCCTCGAGGTATCTGCGAGAGAGTCCTCGAGAAGAAGGAGTGAGCAAGTCTCCTCGAGAATGGTGAGGGAGACTCCTCGAGACGTAGTACAGGGTTTGACCACATCACTTAGTTTCATAAAGTTTGGATGAACAAAACTTGACAATTTAACAAATTCACAATTGGGGATTAATTCTGCAAGAATAATAAAAGTTGGAGATTAAAACTTCGTTGGGTAAAATTTATAAAGTCATATATTTAAATAGACTCGCATATACAACCCACTTATCCACTATTCATTTATATTTATTTATAAATTTTTTTCAAAAATGGAGGATAATTTGATTGTGTTTAAAGGTTGAGGACTAACTTATTAATAAATCAATAAGTTGGAGGCTCGTTGTGCAATTTTCCCTTCTAGAACTCACTAAACGCTGTGGGGCCTGCAGGAGAGGAATCGTCAGGTGATTTGACACGTCATCCACGGACCACTATAAGGTGCCGCACGATAAAATGCCACTGTGGGGTCCGCTTTTAAGGTACGCGTTGGATTCTTTCCCGTCGTCGGGTTGCAATTTATAATCAATCTAGTCATAAGTGGGCCTATGTTTCCCTGAGTGGACACGTGTCCAATTGGGTAATATGTGAGTACGAATGAAGTGTTTGGGATTGTTGGGAATAAGGAATAGACAATAAAGGGTGGAAAAGTGATGTGGCGAAGATAGATAGTGCTTTTCTGCGTAAGAAAGGGTGCATCAAAGACTGCTAGTGTGTGGTTTCTTTTAGGCATTTGAAAATGACATTATCTTGATAAACTTCTTATACACTTGATAATGTGTATCGCGTGTAATATGAAATTTCATTCGCAGATTCTCAACAATTTCTAATTGAAACAAAGTTTGGCATCCATTTGATACTTCTACAAATAATAATTTGTTTCTTATACTTCAATATAACCAAACTCTTCTATTGTATCTTGGATCAGCGTTTTTTATAACATAATTACTTGAGATTAATTTTTTTTTCCACTTCGTCCTTGTTCGATTGCAAATTTGAAGTCGTCTTATATGACAAATTTTGGAACTTAGATTTTATGTCACATTTTGGAAATCATGAGTTCCATTTCAAAGATTGACATATTATGTAAAATTGCATAGTACTTGCGATACTCATTATTTGCCCTATGTTTAGTCATATAAGAACTTATTCACACTTTTTCAACATTGCTGTTTCATCATACATTTTATTTTTTATTTTTTTAAAAAAAGACTTGTCCTCTTATTTTCAAATGATAAAAAAATAGGCAAAAAAGGGTTTAAATGCATTAAAGGTATATGAACTTTGCCTATGTACAAAAACTAAACAATAGCTTTGTTTAAAAATAATAGATATACATAAATTTGTATATCATTCATACATGAATTAATTAATTCTCGTAAGTAAAAAATAAAGGAATAATCTATGTGGCAAACGGAGTGTCTATATGATAGACACTTGACAAATTAATTACGTAATAATGCATGAACTTTACCATGTATCAAAACAATACATAAACTTTGTATTGACCTTGAAAAATGTATTTTTCACGTAGTCAACATCTAGCAGTTCCACGTAAGTTCCTCCTTGCATACTTGAAACACACATTAGTCACTCGTGGCCCGTTCCAGTGGTAGATAAAGCAGTCACAAGTACTCCGACGGTAAAGTCAGTCAAAGATGTGTAAAATTGGGACGTTCTGATAATGGGAATCACAGAAAAAATATATCTATGATATGTGAGTGAAACTATATATGTATGAGTTGGTTGGAGTTGCATTACTTTTTTAGGGGCACTAAGTACGAGTATATACAAGGACATAAGTAAAATTTTGGACCTTTAGACGGAGAGGTAAGTGGCCTCATCTGTCAACCGAAGCGTCTCCTCCTAGGTGTCAATCCATCAATCCTTAGGTGGGCATGAATTTGTTTCCCTCTAACAGGCAGATTCGTGACTTAATTCTTTAGCGTCTGCTATATAGACGTGACTTCAATCAATCATATAAAGAATTTATTTTAGATAGATCTTAAAAGATCTCTAGGTTATTAAGGATGAAAGATTGTGACTCTTAGAAGCAGAAGTTGTCCCCATCATACTACTTCATCGCATTTCGCTCTGTGTATCGTCTCGATGCCTCTATTGAGTGATGGATATGTGTAGCGACCACTTCACCTCGATGCCTCAGAGTGTGGGGGTGATGTAGAGTGCAAGCCTTGTTGATCGACTTAGCTATCTGCTACATTAGTGAATGATTTGGAGTCTTTTCATAAGAGGAGTAATAATAGTCTCCCAAGTCCATATATGAATATTTATATAATGCATGGAGTTTCAACGTATGGTTGGGGATGAACTGTTCAACGTCGAGGTAATGCATTGTGTCTACCAGAATGTACCCTCTGGCTTTGCACTTTTTCATCTTCCTGTTGTTTGACGAGGCCCGATTGAGGCACATTCTAAGGTATTTGGAAACTTCATTGACTTTGAACTTGGATGAGAAGCTTAAGCATTGTAGCATTTTGTTCTGTGATACTTCTCACATTGATAGACATTTAGGCTACTTCTGCAGTTAGGCATACAATTATCTTACCACCTTGTCGGTGGCGATGGCGGGGCCTTTAGTGATTGACATTAGTTCGAAGGACCTCTTTCTCAGAAGCCTCTTATACTCTTTCCGGATTTACCTCTTCATTACTTGAACTCATTATGAATAAATACCTCTTTTCTTTAAAGGGTATTCATGCAAATCACGAGGAAAGCATTGGAGACAATCATTTCCAAACAATTTTCACTTGTCCTTTATTTAAGAACAAAACACTTTCATGGGAAAAATTAACGCTCTTTTTCCAGCAAGCTTTTGTTCATAGGATGCTCGTGGTTATAGTATGATTTCTCACAAACTGCGCCAATTCATTGACTTCGGAAAATGTATTTTTCACGTGGCCAATAGCTAGCAGCTCTATGTAAGTTCCTCTCTACACACTTGAAACACACCGTTAATCTGTAGCCTATTTTGGTGGTGGAGAAATCTATCGTGAGCACTCTGATAATCAGGTTGGTCAAAGATAGGTAAAATATGGGAGTTTAGGTAGCGAAAATCGCTTGAAAAAATATATCTATGACGTGTGATTGAAACTATATATGAATGAGTTGGTTGGAGTTGCATTACCTTTTTAGGGGCATTAAGTATATGTATGGAAATAAGTGAATTTTGGATAGTTAGATGGAGGGACACGCAATCTCATCTACTGATCGAAGCGTTCTCTTAAGTGTCAATCCATCAATCCTTAGGTGGGCGGGAATCAGTTTCTCTCTGACAAGTAGATTTGTGACTTGATTCTTTGGAGTCTACTGTATAGATGTCACATCAATCAATTGTATAAAGATTTTATTTTATACAAATATTAAGGACGAGGCGCTATGACTCTTAGCAACTGATGTTGTCCCGATCATACTACTTCATCGCAGCTTGCTTCAATGTATCGCCTTGACACCTTGGTCAAGGGATGGATATGTATAGCAACCACTTCACCTTGACGCCTCAAAGTGTGAGGGTGACGTGGAGTGCAGAGTGAGGGCTATACTGATCGACTTAGCTAGCTACCACGTTGGCAGATGATCTAGAGCCTCTTCATGAGACGCATAACACTTTAAATCAAAATCATACATAATCACACACATATTCACAAATTTGCATCACATCTAAACATGAATTAACTTCAGTTTATCAAAATCATCGTAAAATCCGCATTCAAACTGCTTAGCGGCCAATTGTTCAAAATCGACCACTCTCATGTTAACGAGAAAGTGCAAATCTGCCTATAAACAAGTAGGACAAATGTCTACAATGGTTTATAAGAGATGGACTAAGCCACACAATTGTAGATTGAATTATTTTTGAACTCTGAGTAATTTGTCACTCGAATTATTTCGTTAGTTTTGACTGACAGAAGTTATTTTATGTATGCGTGAGAAAAATTTTTGTGAATTTATATATACATTAAGTATACATTACCTAGGCATTTTGAGCTATAGATGGAATCATCGAGAATGAAATTTGAACTCAACTGTCTATTTATTAGACATTAATATTACTAGATCTTAAGCAATTTATTTAGATGTCACGTAAATTACAATCTATAAAATGCAGTGAATATGCTCTAATAAACAAACAACCTCGATTTTATAAATCATTGACACTAGAATTGATGTCCATTGCTCTCCGATGTGGAAAAAAAAAAAAATCTTATCTGCCAAAATATAATTAATGCACTAGTTTAGGTTATAAAATTAGGTGTGTCTGGTGCCATGCACACGTCAATTGATTTTTTAGTTTAATCAAGATGCTCTAAGGAGATTTTGAGTTTACTCAAACACATTCGAATAAGTAATATTTTCATTAGTAAACGATGAAATCAAGTTAATTATTCATTTGATCGTACATTGTTATCAAAATAGGTAATATTTAAAAATAATTATTTCATTCATAATAGAATCAAGAAGTAATAATTATTGATTTTATTTGTAAATATGGAACCAAATCTAAATCGAACTGAATAGCTCCGATTCGGTTTGATTCCATAATCAAAATTTCCAAATTATTGATGAAAACTAAAGTACTCTAAAAAGAGTTAATTGTGTTGCAACAAAAACTGATTAATGGTTTCATGTGGTTTGTACGTCGCACCACCCTTAATATAATAAAAAGGTTAATTGGGTTATCTTGATTCGTTTCTCGATTTAGGCAGTAAAATCGAGGATTTAATGTATAATTGAGAACCATAAATGGACAGTTCTAAGCTCTAGTATTCAAAACTTAATTAGAAGTGGATTGAAACGGCCATCGTCACTTAAATTAAAGTAAAAAAAGAAACAGTCATGCTGGTTGTACAGAATGATCTTCACAGAGGGGTTGACAGATCCCTCACATGATAGGGCTTGTAGCAAATTTTTTTTTTAATACAGGTGGAGTCCGTGCTACAGTGGGGATCTGTCATCCACTTCTGTCAAACCCCATCTGTACAATCAGATTTATTCAAAAAGAATAACCAAACAGACTAATATTGTGAATGTAAACTTGTTTGCAAACTGAGTAACCAAACAGAACTTAAAAGAGCAGAATTGTGGGCCCGTTCTGGATTTGAAAGACTAATCAATTCCATTTAATTCCTCAAAGATTAATTTTGAAGTTTCAAAACAAAGAACACGTCAGCCACTGACGAACAGGCGTAGATCGAGTAACCAACCGACACGTGTACGGTAAAGCTTGACACAGGTATAAACAAACAAACATATCTATTACGTCCTTTCATGTGCCAGCTCACCAATCGCTACCTTTAATATATTATATTATACTTTAAGACAGAGTGTGACCGTGTCGATTGAGATACGCCATCTCAAATTTACCGTCTTAGTGCTTGTTTTGTTCATTTCAATACATTATATATTTTTATCAAATAAAAAGATGTCCATATGTTCTTTTAAGGGTTTTGCTATGTGTATATTGAATTTGACACCTCAATATACAATCCACACACAATAGGAGGAGTTCGAGATTCAAACTCGATGCCCAAATAACAAAATCTGTTTTAAAGTTCGAGACAATAAATCACATATTTGGACAATATAAATCATGTCATGTGTGCACTAGCTATGAGAAAAAAAAAAAGTCGAGTTTCTTTTCCTAATCTTGAATTGAGTCCAACTCGGCTCCAATTACTTTAGTCGACGCGAAAAGTGATGTGTATCTTTACCAATTAAATGCAAGAATACATATAAAATCTAACCGTGATTTGCTTTTTACTATGTTTAAAATTAAGGAAAAAAACATTAATTTCAATATCTTTAAGCCCCACCAACACGTGAAACCTTATTTATACGAACACGTGTTTCAATGACGGGGATTGTTACATCTCTCTCTCTCTCTCTCTCTCTCATATCAGTCTGAAAACAGAGAAAAAAAGAAGCTCTGTTGTCCTCTGTTTTTATCTGAGGGAGAGAAATGCAAGGAGTTTAGAAGTAAATGGTACTTTCTGAATTCAGAGACTTATAATTTTTCTTCGTAATAAGATTTTTGGGCTTCGAATTATTTAAGGTACGATGAACTTTAAGTTGTTTCTGTTTCATGTATTTTTTTTTTTGGTGAATTCTGAATTGTAGTTTAAACTTTTCTGGGATTTTTCTTATTTGATTTGTGAATTTTCGAGCTATATTTCTTGTTGTTTACTGTAAATCTTGATTTTACAGTAGAAGAATTTGATGATTCAACACAAATTTAGGTCGATTTAAGATTTCTTGGTTCGTTATTATGTCTGTTTACTTTTGGAATTTTAGGGTTTAAAAGGATTATTTTTCTGTCATTTCATACTAGGAATGTCTTGGATTTACTACAGTAAAAGTGGTTGTGTATTACTGTTACATCCTTTGTTTATGGGTTGGGATGATGAAAAGACAAAGAGTGCCACCCACGGCTCATGTGCCCTCTTGATTTTTTTTTTTTTGGATTACGCCCTATTACTGGGCTCCATCTGCCCTGCCCTTGGTAAATGAGGTAAATCGTAGGTTATGTCTGGATATATGCCCTCTTGATTTGGCGGATGAAAGGTGGAACTAGGTGCGAATTGATTGCAAGCTTGGACTTGCATTAAAATAAAATAAAGTTAGGTAATTGAATTGCCTAGAATTTTCTTGCATTGAAATTATCAATTAAAGGTGTTTGATTGTCTTTCTGTAAAGTTGAGTTTTTGAGAAGTGCGAATTACCAAAAAAATAAAAATCTACCTCTAAAGAAAATGTTTTCTTTGTTTTTAAGAGAAACATGGTCACCTGACCAACTTTGAAATATCTTTTCCAGGGAAAAAAAAATAAAAAAAAAAATCAATCAAACAATCCAAAAGGAATAACTTGGGTGGAAAATGGACATTTTCATGAAAAATAAAGCTAATCAAACACATCCTAATAAATGTTAATCACATTTAATTATGTAGCTGATCTTGAATTTATCGAGAATAAGACTTAATATTGATTGATATCTTAATGTCTCTGGATGTTGTGTCTTTAGAGGGGCAATATTTGATTGTTTTCAATTAAGAATCCTGGCTTTTGGGACTGGCTGGAAAGAGATATAGCAGTTAAGAATTGATTTGCGTCAAATTTTTATCATCAAGATGGCATCTTTTCCTTAGACTTGCAAACTATCATAAGAAGAACAATCTTTTGTTGATGAAAAAAAAAAAAAAAAAAAAAAAAAATACCCTATTGAAGAACTAATCATATGATTTATCTCCGCAAAATCGTTAGCACTTAGCAGTAACCTTGTGGATCAAATGTAGTAGCTGAAATTTTGTTTATATGGTCTTATTGGATTTTCAGCAGAATCAATTTCCAGTTGGTTTGAAGTGGCTATTCTGAAGAATCTTTACATTTATGATGGGTGTAGCTGTTTCATTTTCAGCCAGCTTCTTTCCCCATTTTCGCTAGTTTGCATGTAGTTTGACACCTTCTGAATATTTGATCTAAACTGCATTGACATTTTTTTTTATTTTTTTTTTGCAGTTTTTCTATCTTGCGGAACTTTGCTCTTTCCATCTCATTCAGCTCTTCTTCAGTTGAAGATCAAAAGGTCGTTTTTGAGTTACCGATTGAATAAAGTACTGCAGTCTCTACTTTGTACGTCACCATGGGAAATAGTGAAGACGGGAACGTTTCTAGGCTTGAGAAATCATCCTCACCTGCAATGGTAGGCCAAAAAAATATTTGTATAATAATTTGAGCATGTCATTTACAAAAATAATATACGTTGGTCATTGTACTCTGACCGAATCACAAGTTCATTTCTGAGTTGGTGTAAAATGCTTGTCTCATTCACAGGACCAGCATAATATACATGTATTCCCTGATTGGGCCAAGATGCAGGTTATTTAACTCTGTTTATATGCTTTCTTCCTATAGTCGAGAAGTGAGAATTGAGTTCTTGTTAATATTCGAGGGCATGTTGATGCTAATTACTGGCTAGTTTAATCTCCAGGCTTACCATGGTCCTCAACTTTCTGTACCTCCTTATCTAAACTCAGCCGTTACTTCTGGTCACGCTCCTCCCCCCTATATGTGGGGACCACCACAGGTATTGCCCAATTTGTTAAGGAAGCATCAGGGATAAATAGACTGCCAATTCTGAAATGTTTAATTATAGAAGCTGTTTTTCCAGGCTATGATGCACCCTTATGGGCCTCCATATGCGGCATTCTATGCACATGGCGGCATTTATGCATATTCTGGAGTTCCTATCGTAAGTTTGTCCTTTATTAAACTTCGACCAGCTCATTTTGAATGAGATTTCATCGATAGTTTGTGTTTTTTGTGTAGGCTGGTACTACTTTGAGCATGGATGCACAAACCAAGTCATCAGAGAATAACGGAAGCTTGGCGAAGAAAATTAAAGAATTTAATGGGCTTGCAATGTCAATAGGCAATGACAATGCCGACTCTGACGGTGCTGAAGGTGGATCCAAGCCTAGACTTTCAAAGAGGTTTGTTGATATGTATTGACTTGGCAATTTCTTTAATGATTTACCGATTGTCTGTCCTTTTAGTAGAAGAGACGAACTCCTTGTGGTTCCTGCTTATTTAGATGTTATTTATTTATTGTCGATTTTCTTGCTTATGAACAGTGGGGAAACTGGAGATTCCAGTGATGGAAGTAATGGGATTACTGCAGGGGTAAGGATTTCTCAATAAATATTTGATCCGATAAATTTGTTCTCAATGTTTCTCTGTGTTTGACCAGTTTATAGATTTATAATTGTTTGATTATTATCATATCGTTATCTAGGTTGGTCAAAAAGGCAAGAAAAGAAGTCGGGAGGAAGCTCCTAACAATGGTAAGCTTTCTTTTACGTCCGAAAATCGTAATTAGAAAAGTTTAATGCCAAATTATGATCATAATTTCCAACTCTTATTAAAAATTGTTTGTGTGCTTTCTGTGTGAACTTACTGAACAATTTTGATGGTCCTTTAAATGATTTCTTATTTTATTAGTGTTTCTCTCGGCTATATTTGATTTATCTATATTTTATTAATTTATTCTCATTAGTCCAGTTTTATGTTACCAAAGCTGATGATACACTGAAGATCAGATCAATCTAGATGCTCTCAATTCTTTGTTGGCCAAAACTATTCTTCGCATTTTATTTTTATCTTCTAAAAGACAAAAAATGGAGATGTTACTCATTAAGCATTCCAGCATGCTGGATTTTCGTCTGCTATTTTAGTCTTACATCTTAATCTTGTGATAGCTGTAGACGGCAATGCTCAAACACATAACAGTACGATGGATATGGTCGTGCCTGAAAAGGCTACAGAAAACGTCTCCACAGCATTAGAACTCAAAGATCTTTCTTACACAAATGTGAAGTCTGTTGCAACTAAATCGCACCAACCACCCTTGACAAATGAAGCTGGGCTGCACGTAAGTTCTGACTATGATCCCTTATTATTTCGTACTTTTGTTTCCATTATTATGTGCCTGTTCATGCTTTCAATTTTCAACTACAAGATTTTTACCAAGCCAAAGTGGGAATAGTTTCAGAAAATGGACGATTTACTTGCGATTCTCGAAAACCTGTCTAGAGTAGATTTGGCTTTGTGATTTGCATTACTTTAATCCGTCTATTAGGGTGTCCAAATAAATAGTTACAAAAACAATTTAATTTCGATTCTTGACATGCATTTTCAACTTGCCTGTGCAGAATGAGCGGGATCTGAAGCGAGAGCGAAGGAAGCAGTCTAATCGAGAATCTGCTAGAAGATCAAGGTTGAGAAAACAGGTACGAGTAGTGTCCGAGTAAGCATGTTTAGCTAAGCTTAAAATGTTCACTTATAGGTAAATAAGTTAACTTTGGAATAAATATGACAAGAAGCTACTAAGGTAAGAATTACTTTCTAAGTAACTTTTTGGGTTAAAAGTAACATCTTGCTTTCTTTTACTAGTTTGTACATTTTTCTGTAGGCTTATTTTTCTCTAATCTGTAGCCTACTCTTCCTTGCTCAGGCTGAGGCTGGAGAACTAGCTACGAAGGTTCAGATGCTAACTAATGAGAATTTGACTCTCCAATCCGAGATGCATAAATTACTGGAAAATTCGGATACGCTGAAGGTCGAGAATGCTACGTTAATGGTACGAGTATTTCACCTCTGTTTATCTCGTTACTTTCTTTTTATATTTAATAGCTTCCGCATATTAAAAACGACTTACAATTCCCAGGAGAAGCTAAAAGATGCACAGCTAGGCCAAACAGAGATAAGTCTACACAAAATTGATGATCCGAGGCTGAAACCAATTGGGACGGCAAATCTACTCTCAAGAGTTAATAACTCTGCTAGAAAGAATGAGGGCGATACTTACGAGAATAAAAGCTCGGGAACAAAGCTTCGTCAGCTTCTGGATACTAGCCCGAGGACTGATGCTGTGGCTGCCAGCTGATCAAATCTGTACACTGAGTCTTTCTTTCTCCTTGACTAGTTAAGCATGTAATTTTGGCATAATTATAAGTCCAAAATTACGTCCAACAAGAGTATTTGATTGCGAATTACTTGAAAAAAAACTCGTGAATCTAATTTTACTGTCATGATTTGATCTTACCTCGACAAATCTGAAATGCCTTTTGAAGTTCAGCGTGTCGGGATGCTACAGATCATAGTTAAATGTATAGGGGGAGCGACTTAGGAACTATGTCTAGTGTGAGGATTGTGTAAACTGTGTTCTATGTTACATCCTCGGCTACAGTACAGCCGGGTGTATGTTGTACTTTTCCGACATTTTTTGAGCGTGGAAGTGTTCTTAAGGTTAATTTCTTTCTGGTTTTTCTTGCCTGTTATTCTGTGCAGCATTTGAAATGTGCTTCAACTGAATGAATGTACATATCGGTACGATTTTTCCGGATTTTGGAGGAATGGATAGGACGATATAGTAAACGATGGAATGTTGTTTCACGTACAACTAATCCTGATTGCATCTTCTGAAAATGCCAAGACCAATTGCGCGTCAAGCCATTCAAAATTTTGTTATCTTCTTGTCCACTTTCTGATCAAGTATTGTGCACCAAACATGTTGCTACATATATTAAGAAGAATATATAAATACAGTATTACAACAAAGAAATTTAAAAATTTAGAGAAGAAAATTCAAATTAAATGCCAAAAATTATGAATTAATTTGTTGACAAAGTTCATGCAAAAAAAACAAAATCAAAATGGTTCCCCCTTTGGTCTTTCCCGTCCACCTCAAATGCGTCAGGCCGAGGGTTTACCCAGTGAGCACTCGAAGGGTAACGGCTGTGGGTTCCTGTCAACAAAAAAATGCAAAAAAAGAATTCAAACTTGAACTGTTTCCAAAACAAACAAAACCAATAGCAACATAAAGAATTAAGAGCTTTATCCATTCAATTTGATGAATTAATAAAAATGCAAGTGGGTAAAATTTGAATTATTTCGATTTAACCTCACACGTCACTATGCACAGTGGCGGAACCAATATATTAGAGGTGGGGGGTCCTAAAATGAAAGATATTGAGATGAAGGAGGAGGGAGCATGGGGGTTCGCGCCCCCGATTTTGTTTTTTAGGGTATAATTTGATTTCTTTGTTTTAGGGTATAAAAGGAAAATTTTAGTCATGTAATTTCCAAAAAATATACATTGCAGACACTAACAAAATGCCAAACAATGGCATTATGACAGATTATACTCAGCAGTGTGAATTATACCATGATAATAAACAAGATTGTAGCCATTTCCTCTCTCTCTCTCTCTGGCAGATTATACCATAATAATAAACAAGATGGCAGATTATACAAAATGAAAACATTGCAGACACGAACAAAATGAAAACCTGAGTTTTTTTCGATCAAACACGTCCATTTTAGATTGGACTATAAAACCCTAATTTCCTAAATCCACACGAATTCTAAATCCCTAAATCAGAAAACCAGATTACTAAAATACATTGCAAATTTGCAAACACTAATAATAATCAATAATAGCTAAAATCAAATGACAATGTTAAATGTGACATACCTGCAAGCAGAGAAGGCGGCAGTCGTGGGGACGGGAATCGGGATGGCAGGGACTTTGGACCTTGGATGGTGGCGGTGGTTGCTGGCTGTCGGTTGCAGATGAAGAGACAGGATATCAAATACCGGGCTTCTACAGTTCTTTGGTGGCTGACTGTCGTTGGCGGTGGGACTCGAAGTCTCGAAGTTGAAGATAAAAGTCGCGACTCGCGAGAGAGAGAGAAGAGAGATAGAGAGGCTTCACTTTTGGGTAATGGGGTAAGGGTTTTGGGTTTTTACCGTTTTGGGTTAAATGGGTGGGGGTTTTTCACCCACAAAAGAAAAAAAAAATTCTGAAAAAAATGGAGGGTCCAAGGACCCTGCGGGAACCCCCCCGGGTCCGCCTATGACTATGTGTTCGCTGAAAAGTGTACCTCAAGCGCACGGATCGTGAACAAGTAATATAGTGGACTTTTTGAGTCCGAATATCGATCCCACGAGGAATGTTACTTTGAAGTTACGTACTCTAATCGATTTTAATTCTAACAACGACAGACACACAAACACAATTAATATTGAAATTAAATTATAAACTAATAACTATAAAACTAAACTAACAAACTAAAAAGACGTAGTTGCATCTTTGATTTGAAAAGTGGTTGGAATTTATGATTTCACTTAACCTTTATTTCATTAACATCAATTCAATAACGTACATGCAAATTACCAAAATACATAGTTAGACCCGATTCTCCAATTTTAAATTAATATCCTCTTTCGAGCGATATTAACTATAATTAATTAAATTATACCACATATTTCTATATCGATACAAAATTAACCAATTGCATTAAATTGTTGTGAAAATACTCAACGGGTCACATAAGGTAGATGTATATTTCTAGATCATCTAAACGCGTATAGTCGGAACCATACAAACCTATGGTATCAATTATTTCGGTCTAGCAAGTGCAACTATTTTTCAATAATTGCCCAACAACCTAACCACAACATCTAATGATCAAGTAAATGAAGTGATTTTAAACTAATAATCAATACACCATTATTTTGATAACAAATGCATTTCTAACAATATATATCGATATTAATGAAAATAAAGTTAAGATTTAACATAAACTCCAACACACAACTTGCTTAACTCATTTTATAAATATAATAGCAAAGGAAAATCATGATCCAATACATTACAACAATAGAAAAATAATGGAAGAACACAAATATGTAGATACAACCCTTTTTTAGTAGATTTGCCTTCCTCCAATGATTTCTCTAACTTCCTTTGATGTTAATCTCCTTGCTCCATTGATCAAGCATCCAAAATGAGTTAAAACCAAAGAACAACTAACTAAAAATAAGAAAAAGAAAAGAAAGAAAGGAAAGAAAATAGAAAAGCAATGAAAACTAGAGAGAAAAACTAACTAAAACCTAAGCTAAACTAATCTAATGTCTAACTTATGAGGGAGAGAGGGATATATGTAATGATATGTGAGACAACCCAAAATATCCCAAAATATCTCCATTAAACAAGTCTCAAAATATTGCCAAAGTTGACCAAAAACGCGTGGAAAAAAAATAGACCGCCATTGATTTTTTTCTTCTATGCGGCCGCATGGTGTAATTCCATGTGGTCGCGTGGGCAAACAAAAATAATGGTTTGACGTTTCTGATCAATCCATGCGGTCGCATGGTTATAATCCATGCGGTCGCAAGGATTTTTCCATATTTGTAGCTTAGGTCCTTGAACGTTTTGTCCTTGTGAGATTTCATCCCTCATCTTTGAATTAGTACAATTTGGTCCTCATACTTTGAACTTTCTTTCATTTAAGTCCCTACCAAATTGCAGTCAAAGCCCTCCATCTTTTGGTCAAGTGCAAGTTAGTCCCCAACTTCACAAAAGTGTGCAATTTTAGTCCTTTTTCACTCGTTTTGCATCCGTTTCATTCCAATTCAGGGTTTTGGCCTATAAATACAAAAAGTACACAATTATCGGTAGAAATATACTCAATTTCATCAACATTAAATCCCTAAAAAGTGTCTAATAAGTGTGCAAAAGCGCACTTATCACTATGCATGAACTGTATGTAAACTACATGCATTTCAAAGACTCTTGCTTGGCATGGCAACCATTCAAAGAAAGAAACATTTTTTTTCGTGCACATTAACGTATCCTATTTTATTAAGGTGAATCTAAGTTTCCACGTTTTGATCTTTTGTCGTTGTTTTTGAATCTCAATTACTAGTTTGCATTGACATTTGAATTTCTACGCTCTGCATTGCACAATGTACACATTTCCCGTCGTTCTTTGTTTATTTTATTAGATAATTGTAGTTTCCTTAATACGGGCTCATTTGATTTTTAATGCTTCATGTAAAAGTTCAAGTTTAATGGCATAGTTGTCGTAGTAAAGTGGAATTTATTTAACATCCAAGAAATGAGGGATCTTATAAACTTGTTCCGACTTAATAAGTTCGTGAACTGTATCTTACTCTATGACAAGTCTTCCCCAAATATCCTTTTTGAGCTCCATCATTTCACCTGCTTGCTTCTTGTGAATGTTTGGGATCCACCAACATTTTGCTCTGATACCATTTGTTGGGTTGAGCACATGTCGCACGTGGATTGTACCATACTTGATTGGGCTTAAACACGCTTTTCACATAATTCAATTGATCCAAAAAGCTTTAGGGGGCGTTCTCTTCGTGTTTCAGTTTTGTATTTTGAGTTTTGAATTCGTTTTGTATTTTGTATTTTGGTTGTCCATTTTGATATTGTTGAAAACTCGTTCTTTTTGTCGTTTTGAAAAAAATTTCTCAACCCGTGTTTTTTGAGTTTTGGCAGATTTGTGAAAAAAACAGTCAAAACGTAAAAAAGCTGTTTTCTGTTTTCTTCACAAAATTTTCAGCCGTTTTCAAAAACTCGTTTTCGAAAATGGAAAAAAGAACGCGTTTTCAATGTTTTGAAAAATCGAAAACAGAAAACGACCCGAAAACAGTAAAGAGAACACCCCCTTAGTTCTTGTACCTTGAATTACACGTTTATATTAAGCAATCTCACTTACTTATTATTCCCATGTGCTACACGTTTTTTTAGTTCAAACTGAAATGTTACTACATATATCAATGCCAGCCTAATTTTCACAAGGTTCTTCATTCATTTGGAAATGATAAATGATGGATGACATTTGAATTTGATGTTATTCTCCATGTTAATGTGTTGGACTGTCATCCACACTGAGATGAGGATAGAAGGCTTCGAAATGCTAGACTACTTGGACAAATAGCTATAGGAAATGAACATTCATCAAGCCAAAAATTATTCTTTTTGGATTTGTTAGGTTATGGAGGAAAAAGATAAGCCGTGTAGATTAGATTCTTTCCACAACAGATTCAGTAAGACAATTGAAATAGGTTTATCTGCATTTTTTTCCTTCGCAGTAATCCAGATGAATGTTTGATGAGAGTGGCAACCTACGTAATTTAAACTTCATTGGCCGTTTAATTTGATCTTGGACAAAACTGGTAGAGCTTCAATGACCACTCATTTTTGCTGAATTAGATCATTTTAAAATTTATTTTAATGGACTGTCTTTTAATTTTCAGCACCAATATTTTTTTCTTGTAGATAGATCGCATTTATCTTAGCTCCCCGAATTGTATTGCTGTTCTGGATCACGATAGGAAGCGAACATATGTTATCAGGAAAAGGTTACCCGATGTTGGTAAGCACTTTAATTCAATTTGTTTTAACAATGTGAACATTGTTGACAAAAAGGGAAAATGTTTATTCCTAAATT
This sequence comes from Osmanthus fragrans, assembly GCA_019395295.1. Classification (NCBI taxonomy): domain Eukaryota; kingdom Viridiplantae; phylum Streptophyta; class Magnoliopsida; order Lamiales; family Oleaceae; genus Osmanthus; species Osmanthus fragrans. Next base: position 26,417,018 of record CM033356.1, read on the forward strand.
GATTGAGAGGAGAATGAAAGAAATGAATTTTCGGCGGCCATGATGCATTTGCACGTAATGGTAAATGGGCTCATGGATTGGTTTTTTTCCCTATCGGAGTCTACTGATGATTGCTGTCTATGGCATTGGTGGTGAGTGGTGGTGATTTTTGGTGTCAATTGGTAGACCTAGGCAAGAGTGACTGACTTGGAAATTTAATTAGTAGTGGATGCTGTAGAGCCGTAGAGGCAGTGGTTTTAGAGGTTTGCCGGTGACAATCATAATTAAAACTTTGCTAGTTATAGTTATTCAGTTTGGCAATCATAATAACCAGAGGTTGTATTGTGTCTTTGCCTTAGGGCAGTTCTTTCTACAATGTTAGGGTGCCCATTTTCAATACTTCCTCCATTTTTGTTTTGGATGAGACTGACTAGTTTTGGTTTTGTAGGTAGAGCTCTGAGTTGGCATTTCTATGATTCATCATAAAGACAAGTGAAGCCAATTTTACCAACCCCTCTGGCAACCCCATCTCACACTCTCTCACTTAGTGGGACATTAACCTGCATCTAGCATTATCACTGCCAACTTATGGAGCTAGTTACATCCCTTCAAACAAAATTAACCTCAATTTATTTATCATAATTTCCCTAGAAGCCAAATTAAAAGAATAATTTGGGTAGACCTCTTTTTTTTTTTCCAAATATTCTAAATCAGACGAGTTGATTAAATAATCTGAAAAAATCTCCTTTTCTTATCAAAACTGTAGACTGAATGATCTGCAAGTATAAACAACTTACTGGTCTAAAGAAAGGAAAAATGGATCAATCCTTCCTTCCACTACAAGTTACGATGCAGAGGATTGAGTGTGAGCTCTTGGTACAGTGGTTGAAGATACGAACTGCGGTGGTGGCAAATGTCTTTGTGGTGGAACTGGTGAAAGCAGAAATGGTGATGATCTTGCATAAATAAGGTGAAGTTATGATGGTTACGGGCTAGTGACGGGATGGTAGCGATGTTATCCATCCATTATGAGGCAGACTGCATTTCGATTGTGGGCTTGAGGGTGGAAGAAATGGTCCAGAGATGTGAAGAACTTGACCTCTTGGTTCGATAGTAAAGTTAGTGGGAATAAATAAAGCATGTGAGTTTTGTTATGGCTGTTGGGACTGCAGCTCAACTGTTATAACTGAATTCTTATCCATTGATATTGCTTTATTTTGATTGGTTATATTTGCCTATTTAAAGGGATCAATGAAAGAGTTGAAAGAAAATAATAAAAATCAGTTTATGTGAACTTGAGAGAGAGATTTCTCATTTTGTTCTTGGAGCCTACGATCGTATAAAGAGTATAATCTCATTCTTTAGTGAATTGATCTAGGGACAAAGAGCCCCTGCCTTGGAAGTAGGACTGTTTTGGTGCACAGCAAATAAAATCTTCTCGTTTCCATTGTTCTTCTTGTTCCTGTTTGTCTCTGTTATTGCTTTGTATTGGTGTGTGGTGTTCTTTTCTTGTTTGTACATTATCTTGGTGATTCGTTGAGGAGCTATAATCTTCACAAACTAGTATCAGAGCATAGGTTACCATATTGAGAAAGACAACTTGCAGATTCTTGAAGTTTCTTAGTTTATATCTCTAAACAAGATCGAAGGTTATTGAAGAAAAAAGCTTCATGGCTAGAAGTTGTCTATTACACAATGACTCTTCAAAGTTCAAGATAGAGAGGTTCGATGGAAAGAATGACTTCAATTTGTGGAGAGAGAAAATTATGGCACACATTGGAAACCTCGGATTAGATGAAGCTCTGAATGGTGAATTAAAAATGGCAAAAACTATCCAGAACAAAGCCAAAGTTCTCAAAAAAGAAAGGAACACAATTATTCTCAGTATCAATGACTCGGTTCTAAGGAAGGTGATCAATGAGCAATCGGCATGTGACTTAAGCCTTGGCTAACTGTTTTTATTTGAAATAGAAGTTCCGCAGCTTCAAGATAGATGACAAAAAATCCATAGATGACAATATTGATAAGTTTACAAAATTGGTTTTTGATATGGAGAATCTTGAAATGAAGATTGACAAAGAAGACCAAGCAATCTTCTTGTTAAACTCTCTACCAAAAGCATACGATCAGCTCGGAGACACTATAAAGTACAACAATGACACTTTAACCCTGGAAGAGGTTACTAGAGCTACATACTCGAAAGAGTTTGATCTAATATCAAGTGGGAAATGGATAAAATCATTTGGTGAAGGGTTAAACATACAAGGAAGGATTGAGAAAAGAGAAAATCACAACAAGATAAGACGAAAGTCAATATCTAAGTCTTGGGATAAGAGGCTTTGTTGGGTTTGCAACAAAGAAGGGCATCTAAGGAAGCAATGTCCCCAAAGAAACAACAAAACTCAAAAACAAGATCCCCAAAGCATTAATAGAGACTCGACAAACGTCTCAGATGGCTATGAGAGTGCTGATGTACTCTCGATGATCGGTGAGAATCCTAAAGATGAATGGATCATGGATTCTGGGTGTACCTTCCACATGACACCCTAAAGAGATCGATTCTCGGAGTACAAACTAGATCATAGGAGCAAAGTTCTGATAGGAAACATCAATGTATGTGATATTGTTGGAATTGGAATCTTGAGTGGTGTAAGGTACATATCAGGCATTAAAAGAAATTTGATCTCACTCGGCTCTCTGGAAGAATTTGGCTGCATCTACAAGGGTCAAGGTAGAGTTCTCAGAGTCATTAAACAATCTTTGGTTGTGATGAAAGGTCTATTACAAAAGGGTCTTTATATTTTGCAAGGCACTGCAGTTAATGGTGAGGCCGCTATCTCCGAAAGCAAAGAAGACCAAACTGAATTGTGGCATAGGAGACTTGGATACATGAGTGTCAAAGGGTTGCTGGAGTTGGGAAGACAAGGTACACTAGACCAGAAGAGACTCACTGGCGTGAATCTATGCGAACATTGTGTCTTAGGAAAGGCACACAGACTAAAATTTGCTGCTGAAACTCACAGAACAAAGGCCACATTAGACTACATTCACTCAGACTTATAGGGATCATCACATATACCTTCTTCCTTAACTAAAAGTTGTATTTTATATCCTTCATAGATGATGCATGTAAGTATGTCATTATTTTCTTAGAACTAAAGAAAATGCATCTTCCAAGTTTGTAGAATGGAAAACTTTAGTTGAAACACAAGGAATTTGATTCATTTTGCTCACAAAATGGTACAGCTAGACAGAGGACGTGCACATACACTCCACAACAGAATGGTCTAGCTGAACGAATGAATAAAACTCTAATGGATAAGGTGAGATACATGTTAAATGAATTTGGTTTACCTAATAGTCTTTGGGCTGAAGCTGCCTCAACAACCTGCTACTTAGTGAATAGATCACCATTTTCTGCATTAAACTTTAGAGGCCTGAGGAGATATGGTATGGGTTAAGCCATGTTACGAGCACTTGTTTGACTACATAGTGTATTTACATGTTTGTCAAGGAAAATTAAATCCTAGAGCTAAGAGATGAATCTTTGTTGGATATCTTGCTGGAGTAAAGGGTTACAAGGTGTGGCTCCCTACTGAAAATAAATCCATAATTAGTAGGGATGTAATTTTCAATGAAAATGTCATGTACAAGTCTAACATACAAGAACAAGTTCAGCTACAAAGTGAACATACGAATACATTAAACAAGTCTCAGGTAAAGATACAATCTCAAATACAGGTACAAGAACAAGGTGCTGCACAACAAGGTGGAGCTGAAGGTAGGCATACTGGTTTGGATCATATGGATTATCAGCATGTTGAGATTCAAAAAGAAAGTTCAAACGCTGAAGTTGAACACCCTAGAGATTCTCAAGGCTCTGATCAACTTCAAGACGATATGTTGTCTAGAGATAGACAAATGAGACAGATCAAGGCCCCATCTAGATATGCTCATGCAGAGCTTATTGCATTTGCTTTAAATATTGCTGATACAATGGAGTAAGATGAACCTATTTCCATATAAGGAAGCAAAAAATAGAAATGACTTGCCTAAATGGAAGCCTATGTTGGTATTCCTGGTGGGGAGAAAACACGATTCAAGGCAAGATTAGTTGTCAAAGGGTATTCGCAAGTGGATGGAGTGGACTACACCGAAGTGTTCTCATATGTAGTCAAGCATTCCTCTATAAGAGGGGTCCTAGTGTCAGTAGCTATACACAACTAGGAGTTGGAGCAGCTAGATGTAAAAACCGCGTTCCCACATAGCTACTTGGAGGAAAAAATTCTTATGTCCCAACCTGAGGGATTTGAAGTCAAAGGATCCGAGGATAAAGTTTGTCTATTACAAAGATCATTATATGGCCTTAAACAACCGCCAAGGCAGTGGAATAAGTGATTTGATGATTTCTTGGTGAAGAAAGGGTTCAGCAAAAGCAAACATGATAGTTGTGTATATTATGCTAGATTAAAGAATGGTTCAATCATCTATCTTTTAATCTATGTCGATGACATGCTGATAGCTTGTAAAGATCTCTCCGAAATTCAGAAACTAAAGATGTTGCTTGGATCTGAATTTGAAATGAAGGATTTGGGACCAGGTATGAAGATATTGGGAATGGAGATTACTAGAGACAGAGAAAAAGGTTTATTGAAGCTATCTCAACAAAGATATGCCGAGAAGATTGTACAGACATTTAATCTTCAACATGCTAAAACAGTTAATACCCCTATTTGAGCTCATTTCAAATTAACTTCTGTTAGGGACTCGGAAGTGGAAATAGAAAGAGCTTATATGGAAATTGTACCTTATTGTAATGCCGTTGGAAGCATTATGTATTCTATGATAAGCACCAGACTTGATTTGGGTTATGTGGTTGGCTTGATAAACAGGTTTATGAGCCAACCAACAAGAGGTCATTGGAAAACAGTTAAGTGGTTGATTCGATATCTTAAGGGCACATCAAACCCTAAGTTATGTTATTCAAACCTTGAAGGATCAACGTGTACGGTCAAGGGCTTTTGTGATTCAGACTTTTTGCAAGATATTTGGACAAAAGAAGGTCTCTTTCAGGGTACATTTTCACTGTTGGGGGTAACACTGTTAGCTGGAAGTCAAGTTTACAGTATGTGGTAGCTCTTTCAACCACTGAAACAGAGTACATTACTCTTATTGAAGCTATTAAAGAAGGCATATGGGTTGAAATGACTGATTGAAGAACTTGATTATAAGCAGGAATCAGTAGTTGTTTATTATGATGCTCAAAGTGCTATTCACTTGACCAAAAATAGAATGTTTCATGAAAGGATTGTGAGGGATATGATTTCCAAATGTGGAATTGAAATATTGAAGATTGCTACTTAAGTTAATCTGGCCGATATGCTTACCAAGGTTATACCTCTTAGCACGTCCATAAGGCTTTGGGCTTGCTTAATCTGTCAATTGGGTGATTGTCATCTATGCAGGTGTTCCTTAATAGTTAATCGTTGTTAAATCCTCGCTCAGAACTTGACCTCTTAGTTTTGTAAAGTTAGTGGGAATAAATAAAGCATGTGAGTTTTATTATGGCTGTTGGGGACTGCAGCTCAACTGTTATAATTGAATTCTTATCCATTGATATTGCTTTATTCTAATTGGTTACCTTTGCCTATTTAAAGGGATCAATGAAATAGCTGAGAGAAAATAATAAAAATCAGTTTTTGTGAACTTGAGAGAGAGAGAGAGAGTTTTCTCATTCTGTTCTTGTAAACGTCTTCATGTGTAAAGCTGAGAGCCTGTGACTGTCTAGAGTGTAATCTCATTCTTTAGTGGATTGATCTAGGGACAAAGAGCCCCTGCCTTGGAAGTAGGACTGATTTGGTCCATAGAAAATAAAATCTTCTCGTTTCCATTGTTGGCAAACTTTATCCATGAGTACTTTTGGGAACAATGAGTAAAATATATGTTCACTCTGAGCAAAAACGGTGAAAGCATCCAAAGAGAAGGAAAGAAAGTCAATCTTTGTGAAACAGAGTATTACTTAGGATATGCTTGAACTAGATGTACTAACAATATGACAAATCTCCTTGCTCTGCTATCACATGATATTTGCACAATGCTAAGATTGTTATAAAGGCAACCTTGATTTGTTTAGCTATCGTGTATGTTTGTATGATACAATAAGCCAGTACCTGTAATAACAATGTTAAGGCTATCGATTTTGAGCTATCTTCCAGAGATTTTCTGTACCTTCGCAATCTCTTAAAGAAAACCCACTCTCTCTATCTTTGAATACTGTTAAGGCTAGACACTCCTAAATGTGGTCACTTTTAAGATTTATAATAACAAGTACGATGTGGATCAAACGCAAAAGTATTATATGATCAAGGACATTGCCTAGACATAACGTTTCAACAACCTAGATCAATATATCCAAGTCTAGTATAATGAGACAAAGCAAATGTGAATAAATCCTCTTCTGTAGGGGAATAAATCACTAAGGCAAATTCAAAGATCCATCATCATTAAATAGCGATGCACAACACTTGACTTTTCGGGTTTGTCCCATGGTTTTTTCCTCTATACTCGAGGGTCTTGCATAGAAATCTCATGTGTCCATTACTATGATACAATCATCTATCTAACATGATGGAGAATGTATCAATAATGGGATATTTTCGATAAATGGAAAATTCAAATTACTTGAGAATATTGCAATGAGTTGAAATTATTTCTACGCATTCCCATTGACATGATAATTTTTTGTACTTCATTTCTTCGATCATGTATTTTTGTTAATGAAGGAAAGTCGTGATTCCCTTCCGTTGCCATGGATTTGTTTTGTAGAATTTGATATATGAGATGAGTTTTTTAAACGTGTACATGATGTTATTACATTAGATTCCATTTCTTAAGGTTAGAAGAATCCTACTCTTTTATACTTTTCAGGTGTTGCTCTTGATTTGCTCACTTTTGACGGATTCAAACCCGGATGACCCCCTAGTGCCGGAAATTGCTCACATGTACAAGACCGACAGAGCCAAATACGAGCAAACTGCTCGGAGCTAGACACAGAAGTATGCAATGTGTTAGTATGGTTTGCCTTTCAAGCATTGCATGCATTCTGTAAAAATTATTCAATTTGATTTTTATAATGGACAAAATGTATCATACAACTTTGAATTGTTGCCCTATTAAAGGACTACATTTATGCTTTTCAATTGTTCATATCAGATTATCATTGCAAAAGACTGGATACTGTCTGTTAGACTTGGTTTAATGTGTAATAATTTTGTAACCCTTTATTCTGATTGAGATTATTAACTCGTGTTCGCAAGTCAAATGCATGCATTGGTTCGTCGCGTATAATCCGTGAATTCTATCGATTTTGAAGTGTTTGTTAAGAGATAAATCTCGTATCGGATTAAAGACTAAAATATAGCCAACATAAAAGGGTTTTGTTTACTTCTCTTAATAAATGTTGACCTTCTAAAATTGAACTACAACATGGTATCAAAGTTTATTAATCTCCAACGAGTAATTCGATTCGATTAAGATTTAAAAAATGAGCATATAACTTTTAAAATTGGTTTGTTCAAACGAGTCAACCTTTTGGAGGGAAATGTTAAAGGATAAATCTTACATTGAATACAAATGAAAATATACATCAACATATAAAAGTTTGGATTACTATTCTCAACAAGGTTGATTTTTTAAGATTGAACTTTCGAGTCTTAATAATGTTCACACATCAAATGCATGTTAATATGCACACATTTAGACTACGTCCACATGCGTGGTATAAAATGTGTACTGTGGTAGTAGATTTGTAAACCAATGGTGTGATTACCTTTGGATTCGTCTTCTCATCAATAAAAAAAATGGAAAATTGTAGCACCGGTTCCTAACATTTATAATTTTTGCAGACTTTGCTCTATCATTCATTTTGTGCCAATGAAGGTCCCTAAAATTTAATAAATAAGCAGTTGGAGTCCAAATAGATGGAAACGTCCATTTGACTGTTGGTTGACCAAAACAATTCATTTTGACAAAATAGTAAATTAGTTAGTCTCATGTTATAAAAAACCAAACAATAAAAAAAAGGAAAAAAATAGTTATCTATGTCACTTCATAAATCCCGACCCCAACCCACCTATCCTACTTACCATCAGTAGCGGAACCAGGACGTTAGAGCTGGTGGGTTCTAAAATGAAAGATATTGAGATGAAGAAGGGGGGGAGCATGGGGGTTCGGGGGTGCTCTCCCGATTTTTTTTTTTTTTTGGAGTTGAGGGTAGCACAAATATTCATAATGATTAAAGAATCTGTACAATTAAAATGATAGAAGTTTGAAATACATATTATTTTTCATTCTTAAATTGCTGCAAAAATGAAAAAATTATTAACTCGGAAACGCTCATCCGACCAATTACAGTAGTAGGCTGGCAAACTGAAATCAGAACTACTTTTTAATTATGTTAGGCTGCTCGAAATCAAAATCAAATATGTAGACAAGAATTTCTATCCAATTTTGAGGCCTCAACTCATGCTACCAAATAATTTTTTCAACAATTAGACGGATCTACTACAAGATGTGGAAGCACTTTGTTGCTACTGACAATTAACAACCTCAGGAAGAACCAAATATACAACTAAACCAGCAAAAAAGACAAAAGAACAATACTTTATTATCAAAACAAATCACAACCTCCAACAATTCTCTGAATTCAAATCTTAATTAACTAAAATTCATTTCCAAAGCCAGATTTTCGATTTTCCATCTAAATCTATACTTATATCTAACATGTTATAATGAAAAATTACAGTATACTTTATAAATGTTATATCCCAAAATCTGTACTTATATCTAACATCTAACATGTTATATCCCAAAATTGTACAGTATTTTAAATTAAAAAAAATAAATTTTTTTTTTGTTAGTCATAGGACCCACCAGGTCCTAAGGTGGGTTCGCCTCTGCTTACCATCCCCAAAATCAAACTCAAAACCAATGGAGGCTTTCGCCACCCATTGGACACCGCCACCCGTAGTGGGCTGGTCCAAACCGTTGGCAGAGGTGGGCTAGTCTGATGGATCATTATCAACTTTGGTGGTCCTAGTCAAATCCATGTATATTTTTACCCAAAAAAATCCCTAATTTTTTAAGGTTTAGAATAGCTTGAATTCTCAACAACTTACATTTTCAATTGTCATTTAGAACCAAAAAAAACAACAACATAGTTTCTAATCTTTCATATTTGCAACATCATTTCTCCAAAGGAAATGATTCCCCCCCCCCCTTCAAACTTATATAATTTCGAAGTACAATTTGATGAATTCTTTGTTGATGCGAAGACTACTGAGAATTGATTCTACTCATCCCGATTTTCTAGTGCGAAGAAAAATAGAGAATCTCTATGTCATATCGAGAAAAATCAAGAAAAATCAAAGTTTAATTTTCTTGGTCAACTAACCGCCAATTGATGTTTTCCATCCATTTTGACTCTAGCTACATACTTATTAAGGGTTAGAGACGTTTGTTGGTACAAAATGAAAGTTAGAATAAAGTTTGCAAAAATTGAAAAAGTTAAGAATCGCTGTTGCAATTTTCCCATAAAAAATCAATAGAGAAAATCATCTTTGAATGAAATTTCATTTGTGACCACTGACAGTATGGAAGTCGGTGATTTGATATAAAATCAATATTTGTGGGTAACTGTGATAGAGTGATCATCAACACATAGCCATCAACGATTTCTTCTAGTGTGATTTGATTTTGGCTTTATTGAAATGCCGAATTTTCTTTTGGGTTTTGCTATGGGAACAGGAATCCCCCTTGTGCCTTTAGCGTTTTCCTTTTCTTTTCCCCAAGATGCGTTTCTTGATTTTACTTTTGTAACATGATTTGCTGCCACTAGGTGTAGATGCATTCACCGTTACTCTAAAAATGAAAACAAAAACCACAAAATCTTTAAGCTAAATCGATGTTGTTAAAACAAAAAAAACAAAAAAAAGTGTGGACCAAAATTCGTTCAAGTGTGAATCAATCCCCCAACTTGTAAGAAATACCCTACTTTTTAGCCAAACATGCCCACTACTAAAGTCTCCACTTTCTCGCATATAATGAAGACAAGAAGCCAGCCAAACACAGCCTTAACCCCTGTTTGGGAACCAATTCTTTCAAAAAAAAAATTTATTTTTTATTTTTATCTCGTACTCATTTTCAACCATATATTCTCACTATAAAATATTGTTCACATAAATATACATTTTTTATTACTTTTTAATCACATATTTTTTCAAAACATTACAATTCAAAAATATATTCTTCCCAAAAATGACTGTCAAACAAGGCTTTGATATGCAGAAGCCAATTTGCCGACCATCACCTTATATTAAGGATTATGCTATGTGTACACCTTATGGTGTACACAATGCATTACACCCCTTCACATAGAGGGGGGCCCACAAATATTTTATTGTGTGTGGACCCCCTTCCATGTGAGGAGGGTGTAATGTATTGTGTAAAGAATTTTGTACATATAGCATAATTCTTATATTAATTAAGGATCTTGCTACACGACCTTGCGGTTGACCGCGAGGATGACACTCCACATACACATGAGGGGATAAATTTTTTTATTCACGTGAGGACCCACGCATTTATGTAAGGATGCGATCAAATAGGTGGTCATCTACACGGGCTAAGTGACTTTACACATTAATGCAATTTTACAATAAATCCTTATTTGATTTTGATTTTCAGAGAAGTAATTGTATAAAAAATTAATCTTTCTTGAGAATGTGTAATTAAAAGTATTGTTTGAAAAAATATAATTAAAAATAAATAAATAAATCACAGTTTTCACTCCGACCACCAATATTTCCACGCCACGAGTGACGAATTCCCACAGGTTTGCATTACAAAACAAATTTGTTCCTTCTTCAGTTCTTCTCCATGCAGTCCGTATTTAACCCAATTAAAGAATAATAAGTTGTTGTATTCCTTCTAGTTTCCTTTTCTGCCGCAAAACACACACAAAGTTTCCTACTTTCACTTCAATATTCGAATATATGATGGTGGGTTCGACAAGGCAAGGCCTGCCTTCATGGATTGGAGCAGTAACGGCAACAAGAAAAGCAGAATTAGAACAAAACGTAAATAATATGGTAAAAGAGGAGTCTTCTGGCAAGAAACCGCACCAGGAAATGTCAAAATCCCAACTTTCCGATGAGAATTTAGGGTTTGGAGAGAGGGTTTTTTCCGCCGCCGGAGCCGCGTTCCTCTCCGCCATCATCGTCAACCCTCTTGATGTTGCCAAGGTTTTTAAGCATTTTTTTTTCTTGTTTTATAATTATTAGTTTGAAATAAACATTTCTTTGATTTTGGTACGCAACGTGTTTTTTGGATTCAACTATGATTAAAGCAGGGAGAGATGTTTGTGAAATTTTTTACTTTTTCATGTCCAATTCGGTCGAGTCCAATATGGCATTAGCATACGTATAGATAATGTTTACAATAGCTAGGCCTCAGGGCCAATGAGGTTTGTATCCGTAAACTTCAAGCCCCGTGGATTAGTCGGCGGGCCGGGACATCCATGTTCAATTAAAAAAGAAGAAGGAGTTTGTCTATTTTCCTTCCACTGTTTTTAATCCAATCGGGGAAATCTTGCTTGTACTCCGAGGAATCTTCTTGTTCGTTTTCCGCATTTTAGTTGGCTTTTATTCATCTTGTTGATTCTGAACTTAATTTGATTGTTTACATTAGATTCTTTGCTTCTTGTTCTGCTTGAAGCATTTCCACTTTCTCCAGCTTTCTTCATTGAACATTTGTAGTTCGTTGTTTACTTCTTAATATGATCCAATTGATTCTCTTTATTGGTGCTTAACTTCATATTGATTAGCTAATTCTTGTGAACTCGTGTGGTAATTTGGGAATTTTCTAGGAGACTTTTGTGTCATTCCCAGTGTATATTTATAAACGTAAATGAGTACAGTTTTGTGGAATTATCAATAGATTATAAGTTACGGTGGAATTTCAAAGTTTGATATTTTTAACTATCAGTAGTAAGAAATCTTATCATTTATTTGATTAATATTTATGTTTCACTTTGAATTTTTGGGTTCTTCATTGATGCTTGGCATTTTCCAGATTAGGTTGCAAGCTCAGGCTGCTGGTGTCCCTTACGATGGTCTATGTCAAACAGCTTGCTTCAATACAAATGCGGTGCGCCAACCATACCAGTCTTAGATATTCCCTTTAAATATGTTTATGAAACCATGATGACGACAAAAGGACTAGCTAATCATGGGTCATATTTATTGTCTACAGAAGTTTCCCTTGCTTTTCACCCCTCTTTCTTATTGCTCTCCCGAAGTATATGATAATGCACCACTGTCGACGGGATTCTTACATTTAATAGTCAAAATCTCTTAAGTCTTGACATTGGAGACATAAGTAGTTTAACTTTCATGTTACCTTGTCTTGTCAAATAGAGTATAAGTAAAGGATAAAACTTTCATGTTTCCACGTCACTTTTGATAGAGCATGTCAGCATACTTCAATATTCAGGAGTTCTTATGACAGCAAAATAACTCATTGCAAGATCAGATTGCATGCATTATTATTTTTCTTGCAATCAAACTAAACTACCTGCATCGATTCCTGTTTGTATGCATCACATATGGATCTGTGTTTTCTGATAGTAAATTATGTTCTGGAACTGTGTTCAGATGCTTCCAGATATGAAATTTGACTCATCGTCCAATCATGCGGTCATTGCAAAGCAACAGAGATGCTCTCCTGATTGTTCACGTTACAAGGGAACGTTGGATGTATTCTACAAAGTTGTGCGCCAGGTTAGTGACGTTCTGATGAAATCATGGAAGTAACATAAATTCACCCATATCTCTGTGGAAGGAAAAGAAAATGTGATGTTATTTTATATGTATATGATTTTTTTTATTGCATGTTTTGGAAAGCTTAAATTATAATTTAATCCACCAAACATAATTTTTATATACACATTTTGTAAGACTCACAACTATTACCCACTTATTCTGCAAGTTCAGTAAGATCAATAGCTTATAAGCACTACAACACATACTCTAAGTACGTTATGCACCATATTTGCAAAGCATGCTGTTTACCCTGTTGTGTATTCATTGCAAATCATTTGTCTAATCATATGGAATTCTGCAGGAAGGATTTACAAAACTATGGAGAGGAACTAATGCTAGTTTAGCTCTAGCAATCCCTTCTGTAAGCTTCCCTTGTGGAAATCAACCAGATGTTGATTTTAGATCATGGGAAAATGATTCAATTGACACCTCTTGATTTAAAACAATACCAAGCTAAGTAATATTTGCAGGTGGGCATCTATATGCCACTTTATGATATTTTTCGCAACTACATGGAAGTTCTTACAATACAGGATGTCCCAATTTTGACACCATATGTTCCCCTAGTTACTGGCTCCTTAGCACGCTCAATAGCTTGTATCACTTGTTACCCTATTGAGCTTGCAAGAACGCGCATGCAGGTATGTTTGTGTTTCATGTTATAATTTAAGGTTTGGATTAGTTATTGCAGAATGTTTCATGATATTCATCTTATGCTATTCCTCAATGACAATTAATTGATAACACTATCATCATTATTTTCTTATTCAAATTACAAGCAAGTCCATGCTCACCATAACTTCACCTGTCTTTGATATCATAACCAAGTTCATTGCTTCCCCTCGTGTGTTTCTGTAGAACACTCTGTTCTGACACTATTAGTTCTTCGCTTAATTAGTCTCCTATCAATTTTTTGTTATAGGCATTCAAACATAGCCATGCTGGTGTGAAGCCCCCAGGTGTTTGGAATACTTTGAATGGAGTTGTCTCACCTGTGCAGAGTGCAAATAATCATCAATCTTGTATGACTCGAAATTTTACTTTTATGCTTTATGTATTGCTTTCATGGCCTTTTGTAGCAAATTATGAAAAGGCATTCAAATTTAGCATCAAATATGTAATTTCACGTGTCTAATATTTAGTTCAGCAGGCGCAAAAATAGCTATTTTCTCATATGTTCTTGCTTGTCATTCTTAGTTTTTTTTATATGAGAGCAATGCAATAACATTTGAAGTGAAATTCCAATCGCATAGCCATACTATGGATAATTTTGTTTCTGTTACAATGATAATCCTTATTCTTTGTAGGCATATAATTGACACGGCTAGCAAAATTCATTTTCTATCTTCGTTAGACAATTTTTAGTTTAAAATTTTCCTTTTTGGACAAATGTGCTCCTGGTTGGAGTTTCACATCCAGAACCATTATTTTAGTGGAACTGTTCTTTTTTCTGCTTCTTAGATTTTAAGTTTGTAGTTTGATGTTTTGTCCTATACTTTGTCATTGCATTCATCTGCACAATGATTGGGGTGATGTAATTGGGAAGTAATTCCAATTTGTAGTAGTAAAAAGATATCGCATCTTATGGACTGGCCTTGGAGCACAACTTGCCCGTGATGTTCCTTTCTCTGCTATTTGCTGGTCATCTCTTGAGCCGGTGAGACTGCTTATTTTTTTACAGTCTTTTGCTTAAATAGATTTAGATTTTAGGATATTTTACTCGCTACTTTTCTGCAGCTCAGAAGAAGAATTTTGAGCAGGATAGGAGACAAAGCTAGTGTGTCCAGCATCCTTGGGGCAAACTTTTGTGCTGGTGTTGTGGCAGGAAGCCTTGCAGCTGCTGCCACGTGCCCTTTTGATGTTGCAAGGACCCGGCGGCAGATCGAGGTTGTTTTTCTCTGTTATTAAAATTAGCTTTGTTCATGAATCAAAAACTAAACACTACAAAGGAAGAGTGATATTTCTTAGAGAGCTTTGATTAAACGTCAATTGAATATCTCTTTCTATGTAGCATTAAATGGTTTAACACAAAGATAGTTACACCTAGACGGGTCTGATTCCGAACGAGTAGTCTTTGCTCAAGAAGAGTCGTCTATAACCCAAATGGTTTGTGTCACTATATTATCGAACCTATTTCATATGTTTTATGGATAGGGGCATGTTTCAACAAATGCAGGAGAGATACAGTTCCTTATCGTGTCTTAAAATTTGTAAATATATCCTTCTTGGCGTAAATAAAGTAGTGGGAAAGAACATATGTGCATATTTAGTGCTCTAATTTTGTCTTACCCAGGCCTAGAAGCCCGTTGGATGCATTAGTACCATCCAAATTCCTATATGCAACCTACAAAGTGGTGCCAAATGTTGCTGATGGGGCCCCTTGGTTATAAATTTCTCATGTTCTGCTCGTCAATCCGATGTGGGATCAGATATGGGTTATTACATATTCTGCTCCTTCTCCTGTCCCAAAAACTCTGAAATTTTGGTCATCTATATAATAAATCCTCGTTTTTCTCTGCTATTTGATAATTATTGCATCAGAAAAATCTGAGATTTACATAGCTGAGTTAATGGTTTATATTTTTTTACTTTCAGAAAGACCGCATGCGGGCATTGACAATGACCACAAGACAAACATTGATTGAGATCTGGAGGTATGCATCAAGAACTGTCATCTTTCTGCTTTTGCACCTCTTTTTATGTAAATCTATGATTGTCATTGTGTGTATCTTATATATTAGACCTATCCACAACTATCAAAGCGTGTATAGTGACTATCCTATGAGAAAATGCCATGTGGAGGAACATTTTGTCTTCCACCCTTTGTATGCAGTTCAAGCTAGGTGTCTTTGCAATGTAGATAATGAATTGATGTGGGACCAGAAAAGAAAGCCTTTGACAGGATGAATGCTTTCTCAATTTTTAGTTTATGCTTATTTTTGTTCTTCCATCCACAGTTTCAGGTAAAAGACCCCGCATGTTTGGTTCTTGCCAATCAGTTGAGGATTGTTGTTTGTATGCGTCAAGTTTCTTGCAACTTTTGTCTTCAGCTTTCTTTCTTTAACCCTTTCTCGTTGGTTGGCACAAGGGCCTCACTTTCATTCTTATGAGTGATTGTGTAGTGGAAATTGGAGCTCAGATATCCATAGAATGGGTTTAGGGATTAATTAACTGGGATGGTGTGTTATCGAACATCTTGATGGAGAAAATTTACTATTTTTTATTATAATTTAACCCTGCAAATATTTAAGTTCTCTGTTGAGCTCGGGCATTTCTTAAGAGTTCTAAACTAATTCTTCACTTTGTGAATCAGGGATGGAGGTCTGAAGGGACTATTTACTGGAGTAGGTCCACGAGTTGCTCGAGCCGGCCCTTCGGTCGGGATTGTGGTTTCCTTTTATGAGGTTGTCAAATATGCATTGCAGTACAGAAAATCAAAGGAGTGAAACAGAAGTTCTCTCTTATGAACTGTGAAGATTTTCCTTCCAGGTCTGTTGGCATAAGCTGCACGGAATTTTTTTTTTTTTTTGGGGGGGGGGGGGGGGGGGGGGGGGGGGGGGGGGGGGGGGGGGGGGGGGGGGGGGGGGGGGGGGGGGGGGGGGGGGGGGGGGGGGTAGTACAATAGAATAATAAAAGAGCAATTATACAGGTTTGCTGTTGCATTTATTTGGAGGATAAAGTAACTTTATAATAATTTTTGGTTTAAAGAGGCTGACTTGGACATTGGACAAAATTCATTTTAGGCAGTTCTTTATAGTTTGTGAGAAGAGAAACAACTGTTTGGAATCATGATAAGAAAGTAGTCCTTTTTTTATTTTGTTTTTAATAATTGGCCGATGCTTTTGAGGCTGGTAATTGGGTAAATTATATTGAATCAAGGGAATTGTACTTTAATTTTGTTCAATCGGATAACTACTTTAATTTGATTGTATTTAAGGTAATCTTGTTCAATTGATGAAGTGACAATAATAAATATTGATGATCACATGTAACCATTAGTTATTGACGTGGAATATGTACAATTAAATGACGAATATATTATTTATTAATTGTCATGTCATTGATTTTTGTCGATCCAAGTAACGAAATTGTCCATTTGTTTAGCCTCCATAATAATTTTTTTGATTGTGTGATTAGCAATAAAAGTAAAAGTTTTAGATCTATGTATAATATTATTTTATTAAAGAATGTATGGTCGATAAGAGGAGAGAGAAAAATGAATTATAATTTTAATAGGAGTTAAATAGTTACACAATTGAAATCAAATTAAAATATAGTTATTCAATTAAACTTTTGTTTGGGAATGATTTGTAGCGAATTTTAAACAAAATTTGACCATAATAAAGTCAACACATCCCATGTAATTGTAATAATTGAGAATTAAGTCATTTGTACTCCGACGTATAAACGCCCGGTTATCCGACCCACCGTTGCCTTCACATGGGGTTGGACTCTATTTTCAATAAATGTGTGGACCCTCTCCCCCCAATGTGAGAGGGTGGGTGGGGTCGGGCCTGTAGCAAAACTGAATAATTGATCACCTTAAAATATATACTCAAAAATGTCATTTGTACTATGCTGTAGAGGGTGAGGGTGAGGGTGAGTGTGGGGTTTTCATGGAGGACTGTTGAAGAAATATCACGTGCATTGGAGAAAGGCAACCAATTATTGTGACTATATGAGACCATGTTTACTGTATAACAATCAATTTTTTGCTTAAAATTTCATGAAAATTACTCACAAACAGGCGCTAAATAAAATTAAAGTAATTACTTGATTGACATAAGTGAAAGTACAATTATAGGGAATGAAATTTTGAACAAAGTCATGGGGTGCTCTGGATAATTTTTTATACAGATGAGTTTCATACTTGGTGTGAATGTCAACAGGGGTTATGTTTTTCGAACCCCTACCCTGGTAAAACAACAAAATTCTGAAATTTTTACTCCCGATAAATTTCATTCTTGGTCAGTTTTAAATCTTAATTGGATTTTGTTTCAATGTCTTAATGGGACACTAAGCTTCAATTTAATTTTAATTTTCACATAATCTCACATTCGATCAAGTATCATCTTTCAAATTGATAGAATTGCTTAGTTAGCTGTATGAGTTAAAGTTATAGTGTTATACCGTAACTCCTTATAGTTTTATTAGTGCTATTAGGACATTTGGTGTTATCTGCATTTTATCATGACAAGGGAGAAAGAGAAATTATTACAACCATCAAATATGGAGAAAGAATTTGAATTTTAAACATGAAATAATAAGACAATTAATTCCAATGAATTGTAAGCTCAAATTCTTCACACACTTCCTCATCACAATTCACAAATATCAACAACTCTATATTAAAATTAGAAATGGGTGTGGATCAAATACGTAAGCACTAAAGCCACCAGCATCAGCACATATGCAATCCCTTGGTCAATTGAAGTTCCTGATCGATCACAAATATTCATTTGTTCAATTTTCAAACGTCTATTCACAGAATAAAGCTCATAAAATTTGTAAAAAAATTATAGAAAATGAATAAACAACGAAATTTGAATATAACAAAATTATATTAAAAAAAATATTCGCGAGTTTAATTAAATATAATCACGGTAGAAAAACAAAATCAAATCTAAAACTGTACAAAAATTAATATTTTTCAGAAAAGTTGAAATGTGAGATTCACACACATACACACGCACACTTCGTTGAAGAATTCTGAGAAATGTAGATTATATGCATACCATCGCTAGCAGGAAGAGGAGCAGGAGCCATGGCCTGAGCTTGAGCACAGGGAAATACAGAGCTCAAAACAACAGCGAATGCGCTCATCAATCCAATCAAGACCCTAGACATTGCTATATTCTCTCTCTATTCGTATTTGTATGGAGAGAATATTTGAAATGGGATTGAGATGGTTCGAGGAGGCACTCTACGTATATATATTTATATACAGACAGAGAGCGGCGGACCACTCTGTCAGGGGCCCACACCAGCCATGTGCCACCTCCGCCAATCATTCCGCCAGCCTGTCTGATACTCGATTGAAATGACGAAGATGCCCCCACGATTAACGGATATAAAATCTAATAAAATTTGAAATTGGATGTCCCGCCCCACTTTGCTTTTGACTAATTGCAATTGTTTATTATAATACGAAAATGATTCTCTCCAATCACTCTCTACTAACCGATCCTGTCTACTCTAATTAGAATCCAACACATTAGATAGTTGGCTAATAAGCATCCAAGGGTTTAATTTTAGAGGTATATCAAAGGGTTGTATTGATATATTTTTGAAGTAGTTTGACATGATTAGCATTGTTTAGTCAAGTCAAACTCGGCCAAATAGGCTAGAGAAGTGGAAGACCTAACATAAATCGTGCCAAACCAGGCAAATTTCTAGCTGAGTGCCTTATTGGGGGGAAATACTTTGATGGTACGATCATATATGAATGTGTGATAGAATTATTCATTCAAATCACGATACTTTGAATCTTAAACCACTCAAGTCACGACTTCTCAAACATCAAGTGGTTAGGAGAGAAATAAAGTTGGTGGGCAGAGCACTCGGCATCGAAGGTGTTGTGTTTGAAATTGTTTGGGATAAAAAATTGTTGTGATTTGAGTCAATAGTAATACCATGTGTGCATCTAAGACAATTAGATTGAAATTAGGGTTGAGCTTCCCGACATTTCAATTCGCGTAGTTTTAACTCACTAACTTATATACACATGGGTTCCCAAATGACAACAATAGTCAGCATGGACGTTAAAATTGTACGTGAAACTCACATTCAATGTGAATCTGGGACTCTCTTTAATTTTTTACACACGTACCTTTCAACTTTGAATCAAGTGAATTTGGGCCCCAATTTTAAATTTTCCCATTGTGGATTAGGTGAATCAAAAAGTGTGGACGGCCCAACTAGGATGCTTGTGACATAGTTTCTCAACCGCTGAGGCCCAATAATGTGCCTAGTTAGTTTTGGCCCATATCACACAAATTCTGAATATTTTACATCTAAGGTCTCTATTGTATAATAAATTTAAGTGGAAATTACACAATACCCTACTTTAAGTATTCAACATTCTAAAATCAGGTCTCAAGTTTCACAATTCAAAAATCAGAAAAAAGATTTTCTATATTAATTATTTAAAAATAATTAATCCCTAATCCCCCAAACCCTCTCTCGACTCTCTCCCCAAAGGAGCTGCGCCGGCCTCTCTCCCTCCCACCCGCTACCAATGAGTTCGTCGTCGACCATCTCTAATTGGATATGTATATCGCCGCTGTTGCCCTGATGTCACTGCTGCACCTCGCCGGATGTGAGCGCCGCTACTGCGGAGACTCGCAAAGGCGAAAATCAAGTTTTCGCCCACAAACACCATCGAACCAGATCCAAACGAAGGTGAATGGTGTGTGTGTGATGGTAGATCTGGTGGTTGGTGAGGTGATTGGTGGTGGCGTGGTAAGTCGTGCGATTTTTGTGTGTTCGCGGCTATGGTATGTGTGCGCGGTTGTGTGTGCGTGCGATGGTGGTTGTTGTGGGAGTAGGTGCGATGGTTGTGTGGTGCGGTTGTGATGTGTGGGGACGATCGTGGCTAGGTGCGCAACTGTGGTTGTGTGGGGACGATTTTGCTTGAATCTGGCTGCAATGGGCGACGATTCGAATCTACCTAAATCTAGCGACAGTTTTTGTTGGTTCTGTGGTAGTCGATGGCAGTGATGGCGAGTTGTGTGGTGGGACAACGACGATGGATTTGGTGGTGATGCATGTGTGATTTTTTAGATTTGGTTGTCAATGGCGGTAATGGTGGGAGTTGTGATTTTCAGATTTGTGAGGTTTGGTGGTTGCGATTTTTAGATCTGTGTGGTTGGTGGTGTCGTCAATGGTGGCGGCGTCACTGGTTGTGGGTGTTTTGTGAAGATTTTATTAGTTGATTGAAATTTGTGACCAATGTGGTGGTGGTTTTTGCGGGACCGCGATGGTGGTGCGATTGGAGACAGCGTTGAAGTGGTGGTCACAGATTATTTGGCTAGTTGTGACCAGTGAAGTAATCAATCTGCGACCAATTAACAATCGTGACTAATGAAAAAGATAAATTGTGACCAAGAATTAATGTGTGATCTAAAAAATTAATAATTTGTGACTGTTATGACCTATAACATTTGTGATATGTGACCTATAAATAAATTGTGACATGTAAATTTTTGATCTGTAATCAATGGAATAAATTGTGACCTGTAAAATTTTTGAATTGTGACCTATTAAATTGGATAATCTATGATCAGTAAACAATATGTGACCAATGAAAAAAATGAACTGTGATTAAGAAATAATGTGTGACTTAAAATTTGTTAATTTGTGACTAATTATAAGTTGTGACTTATAATGTTCGTGATCTGTGACCGATAAAGAAATTGTGACTTATAAATTTTTCATCTGTGATCAAGGAAAAAATTGTGACATTTAAAATTTTTGAATTGTGACCATAAAAAATTTTGTGACATTTAAAAGTTTTGATTTGTGATCGAAAAATAATGTGACTAATTAAATTGTGAATCTGTGACCAATGAACAAATTGTGACCTATAAATTTTTTGAATTGTGACGTAAAATAATTTGACATTTAAAAATTCTGATTTGTGGCCGAAAATAATATGTGACTAGCTAAATTGTGAATCTGTGACCAAATTAAATGGATATGTAACCTTAATATATTTAATTAATTAAATTATAAATAAAAATTAATAAAAATCTGATTTTTTTGAAAGTTAAAACTTATTTTCTTATTATTGAAATGGGTCAACGTTATACTCTTACTTATGAAAATTTTCCTAAATTTAATTACAAGGTTACAAATAACCATAAAGAAAATAATATTTGTTGATTAAGATAGTCACACTAAATAAAAATAATCATAGACAACTAAAAAAACTAGTTCTAAATAAACACGGTAAGATTTCCAGACTGATATTTATGTCAAAGATAAAATTCTACGAAAACAAAATTCAACATATTAGAGCCTTCACCACTCTTACATTTCAAGATGCGACCTTGCAACTTAACTACATATAACTTACATTCTAATCATCATCTTATCATTAGCTTCCATGATTAAGATCTTTCTTGTCTAATTTGATCTCCAAATCCACTAAAGAAATTAACAAAGAAAAAACAAATCAAACTGCAAAATTAAAGCCATTGATGAAAATAAGCACTTCCATATTCACACATTCCATTTGTTCAACAAGTCCACAAGAAAGTTCCCATGGCAAACTTCCTCTTCTGGTTCACATCTCCGGTCACCGGCAGCCCATATTCGGCGAGGAGGCAGTCGACCTTCCACTCCGGCATGGCCTCATATTCTGCTCGGGTGTACTTGGGGTAATGTAACGGCATTTGAAAACCACACAGCTCCCTTGCGTGGTGGCTGTTGATTGCGCCGCCACTTCCACCAGCCCCACCTCCTCCAACATTAGTAGTTGGCCTTGCTATGGACTCCATTCCCCCTCCACTCATTTTGTTTGTTACACCTCTGTTCTCTTATAAATTGTTTTCACCCTTCATGCTATTTATAGTCCTTTCACCCACCCCCTCACCCCACCCCACCCTCATATTTGCTTATACATATAACATATGTGTATATAGAGAGAGAGAGAGAAATAGCATTGTCGAGGTAGGTGAGAATTTATGCCAAAAACCAACAGTTTTTCGATATGATTTGTAATGGTGAAAATATTTATGTGAGAGCTTCACAATGCCTTCAAAAGTTGTATGCATGTAACAAGGATACAGGCGGGCATTTAAATACTCAAAGAATAAAAACCCAAGAATAATTTAACATATTAAAATATTTACAATCTAGGTCAAAGCCGTTAGAGACGAGGAAAAATGTCTAAAATGTGAATATGATATAACTCGACGATAGTAAGACTTAAAGTACGGATTTAATGTCGTGTTTAATCATCCCATTTAAAAGTTTAAACTGATACACACGAGATGAATGCATTGTGAATGCAGATTGATCTTGATTTCATGCCCAAGAAATTCCTTGCCTCCAATTTAACCAAATTTCCATGTCAAATAATGACAATATTGTAAGACTGGGAAACTTGAGCTCGTAACCTTCAAAAAATTTGTTTGTTACGTAGGACTAAATATAATTAAGAACAAATATTTTTAACGTCTTTATTTCTTATATTACTCTTGTACCAAATATGCCAAAAGAATTTACTCTCGTCTTGCTTCGTCAACAAATGAATGATTTATACCCTTTCGAACCAATAAGAAATGAAATAAAACCGTGGATACATTTTAAAGTTTATTTTCAATAAATTTGGAGTTGCCTCCATTCGACTCTTTACATTTATTGAAAAATCTAATATAATTAATTCGATGCTTCAAACCACCACGGCACCACATGTCATGTTAATCGATATATTTGTGACATATACATGTAACTACTTAATTATTAACCAATACACGGAATAAAAATTATTTGTTCACTGCAATTAATAATTCTTATTTGAATGGACCACAAATTTTTTAGGCCCTTCAATAATACCGCAGAATATCTAGTGATGGAGGATGGTCAGTACTAGTACTAAGAAAAATATTACAGATCACCATTATTGTCGGCCCTGGTTGCCTAGATCCTAAGGAATGTAGTTTAGTTTTTAAATCTTCATGTAGCATGTTTGGTTACAAAGATTGGACGATACATGACTGTACTAATGGAAAAAATAAGTTAAAATCTTGCTCATTGTATTGTCTAATTGTGTCTATTCATCTTAAAGTAATAACACTTCAGAAAGAATAATTGGGTTAAATTTTCTATAGCTTAGGATTAAGTTCAGTTCGTCTCAAATTCTCTTGCTATCTACAAACGCAACCAATGTGTCCGTGTTCTTCAATAGGATGCTAGTAGATTCATATATTAACTAGAAGTGATTCAGCTACACCTTTCAGTACGACTACCTTGATAAATTTCACTCTAGTCACTTAGCCTTGCCTTTGACATCCTCCTCCTCGCGGTTAAGGTAACTTCAATCATGGACATCCCATTATGCAATGGCGGTGTGCCTGACTAGAAACAGTCTAGCCATAGGCGCTAATGTCAATTTTTTATTATGTTCACTGCCCCCACAACCATTAACAAGAAACTCTATTTCTTCATTATCAATCGAATCACTCTTCATAGTCAAAGATTCTTATTGTCAATTTACTCTAGTTCTTGTTCTATTTTGTTATTGAGCTGAATTTAGGATCAACATTCAACTAAAACTCATACACTACCTTCGTCGAAATTAAAAGGAGTTCAGATTTGTTCAAGGTGCGTCTATGATTGGGGGCCAAATGTTACTATCACAAAGCTTTGATTTATAAGGGCCCATTTATGCATATGCCCAGTTCACAAGGGCACCTGTGAGTGAACTAGTTTTCTATGCAATTAAAGAAATTGAAAAAGAGGGAGTGAGAATAACAAAGCATTGAATTTCTCAATGAATAAATAGACAATGAAGTAACATGTTACAGCAATGAATATTAACTTGTGTTCAAATAAAATTCTATCCTAGCTTTTGTTAGAATCCCTTCATTTTTAATTCCCTATTCCTACACATTGTGATCACAAATCTACACATTTCAAAGCATCATAAAAGTTGCCATTAATTTCTATAAGAAACGTATACATACCAAGAAATTGTTTACTTTCAAGAAGAGAGTTGAGAATCTGTTTGTCTGCCAAAAGAAACCTCGATTCAACTTTTACGAGATGCTTTGCTGTCCACCGCAAATCCACAAGCACAATCGGAGAAGCAAAATACATAGGCAGTAACATCATGCAGACAATAACTCCCAAAAAGAGCTGCATATTAAACCAGAATTGGTAAAAACAAGGAACACTTGATTCATCAACAAACAATAACTAATGCATAAGCGTATCCTTTACAGTAACTTGAAGTTTAATTGCATGTCATTTTCACGACAACTTCGATAGATATCGGTCTATAAGAAGTTGAGAAAGGTAAACTGTCTTATCTTAGATTTGGCTAAGCTTGACAAGGCTCATTTATGTCCAAGTTTAGGATCATCTTTACGTGGACACAAGTGAGAGAATTTGTTGCTTTCTATTTAATTAAAGAAGTTGGAAAAGAGGGTGTGGAAAATAACTTCTAGGATATACAGTTTGCAATTAAACTGCTAGATTTAATTACGAAATTACCAGTAAAAAAAAATAGATATTACAATGAATCTTGTCACATGAGTTCATTTTGAAGAATGATGATAAATGCTCTAATCGCTATAAGCACAGCGTGGCAGCATATTATGCAGGGCACATTTTTCAGTTTTGTTATTCATTTACTGATGAGAAAAAAGAATACATCGAAAAATGCTTGCACGAACCGCAGGTTGTAGAATCAGGTTTGCCGCTCAAGGGGTAAAACAAGGGCAGCCAGAATTTACATCTCTGGTCCTACCTTAATAGACTATTTGGTTCTCTCCATATATGTTTAAAGTGTCAGTGTCACACATCAGCATAATTTTGCAGACACGGCATGTGTTTGGGACACAGTGATGAACATAGTAAAGAAAATGACTTTGACACTATAATATGCAAGATTTCAGCTTATTTATCTCCCTTAATACTTTCCACTACTATCCAATCCTCCCTACCAAACATATTGAGCATTTCCATTCACCAGTAATTCATATAACTAAGAAATATTTTATTTGCATAATTATGCTTTGCTTGTCAGGTTAGTTGAGTCAAAAATTATAATAAGACCATGCTTTCATAAGTTTAATCATTCTTTCTTAGACATTAAAATAACATTTTGCGGCAACGAATTTTCACTTCAGTTGTGTTAAAAATATATTTTCTAACCTAGCTTCTGTCAGAATCCAAGAATCCCTTCCGTTAAGTTACTACTCCTACACATTCCAATCGTAAATCTACACAGGTCAATGACTTAGCAATTGCCATCTCTTTTTCTGTGAAACTCAAGACATACCAAGAAACTGTTTGCTTTCATGAAGATGCTCGAGAATCTGTTCTTCGATCACCAGAAACCTCAACTGCACTTTCCGGAGCTGCTTTTACTGTTAACGGCAAATCAACAAGCGTGCTTGGAGAGGCAAAATACATATGCAGTGACATCATGCACACAATAATTCCCAAAAAGAGCTGCATATTAAATGAGGAACACTTTACTCATCAACATGAGATAAACAATGCATAAGCTGAAGCTGTTTATAATAACGTGGAGTCTAATTTGCAATAACATCATTTATCATGAGGATTTCGGATAGATAAGGATCTATATGAACTTGGGAAAGGTAAACTGTCGGTAGGAGAAAGATTAATAGCATCAATTATGACAAGAGGAAGACATGACATTAAGCATGAAAATATATAAAAATTGTACATTGATCCTTTGTATTTTATGATATATATATATATATATATATATATATATATATATATACACACACGAGATTGATCTCCTAAGCACCGATGCTTAACTTATGCTAAGTATAAGATAACATGACATACTACAATAGGTTGTGTAATTAGTTTGTAACCACTGCCACCATTAATTGCAGCGTACCATATCACCCGAGTGTTTAGCATAATCTAAGCACCGATTCTTAGGAGATCAGACCTACACACACACACACACTAATGTAGCAAAATATATGGGTGGGCAGTGAAAACTACTCAAGATTTATGTGAAAATGCGCAGAACTTTATAACAAGTGCATGAACAGAAGATTCTAAGAAGGTTACCTGCGCTGTTGGCTTGAAATTGAAAAGGAACACAGATAATACCATTGTCAATAACATTGCCATGGATGTAGAGTACACCTGTATAAAAGGCATCATACTTCACTCCATTTTGCATTTAAACGATACAAGTGAAGAAGAATGTCTAAAATAAGTAAGCAGTCATAAACATAATCAGCAAACTTTTAAGGATAACTCCGCTGGAACTTGATATCAAAAGAACTCCATAAAGGTATTAAGATAATATGAAAAAACCAGGCAATTAACCACATAATTGCATGTTAAATTCAAAACGGTTCATTATCAGTTCAAGAAATTTGCAGAAGAGTGGAAACAGAAGCCAAATAAGTCAAAAGAGGTGAACTACTACTACAAATGAAGAAAGAAGTAAGACACACCTTTACAATATTGTCTGCATATTTCATTAACCATGATACTAAAAGTCCTGTTGACCCCAGATTTAACACAACCATCCAGGTAGTGATACTGTATCCATTGAAAAGGCGTTGCCACCATGGTCCTTTCTCAAACCCACTTCTAAAATCACCCAAGACAAGCCGTGCCAGGTTGAATATAGCACCAAATCTGAAAGTAAGAAAATGTTACTCTGTATCAATATTCAGAGACTTCTAATGCAAGTCAACTGTTTTAAGATGACAACTGAGACATTTCAATGCCAATAGAAACGGTTTTACTTTGAGATAACGGTTTTTGCGCCCGATTGTTCTTACTGTTCCAATTCTTTTGAAACTAGAATTGACTTCTTTGATTCTGGATTAATTCTTTTATTGAACATTAACATTTGTTTCCCTCCAAGTCAGGAATTTAATGACATCTGCATTAATAAAAGTGTTAGAATAAGAAAATATCTTTATATTTAGTAGGTTATTATTATTGAATATTCAGTCATATTTAGATTTATTGCTTTCCATATTTAGTTGTATTCCAATTCTATATAATAAAGAGAACCTCTCATTGAGAGGCACTGAGTATTATTGATTAAATCTTAACATGGTATCAGAGCCAATTTAATTTTCTTTGGATTAAACATTCAAGATTCCGTTTCCGGCGAGCGGCCTTGTGTCGCTCGTCCGGCTGGCAAATTTTTGTTCTTCTTCTGATTTTTTTGCACCCGTTTGATATTTTTTTTTCCTCCGGCTGGCAAATTTTTGGTCTTCTTCTGATTTTTTTGCACCCGTTTGATATTTTTTTTTCCTGAAATCATACTTCCCATATTGTCATACACCATAGAGAACCCACTATTAATCCACCACCTCTCCCTAAACCCCAGACCCAAATCTTTTCAAAATTTGTTACTCCCGTCCAGTCTTCCGTCTTGGCCAGCAGTTGCAGTCCTTCAGCTGGGTTTTTTTGCAGATTTTTGTTTGCCTTGGTCAGTTGTTTTCGGTTCAATTTGCTACTGGTTTCAGTTCAGGCAGGTTCGTTCGACTGGGTTTTGGTTGGGAACTGCTTCGGTTGGATACTCCAGGCTCTATTTGGTTTCAGCTTGGAGATGGGCTGTGTTTGGAGTGGTTCGCGAGTTTGTTGTTCAAGCTCCAGTCATCTGGCAGATTCGGTCAATTCCTTTTTGGGTTGTTCTTCGACAGTTTTGGTGTTCTTGGAAGGCCAGTTCAGTGGGTTGTATTGTGTATCTATTCTTCTATTTTCTTAATTTGATTTGGTGAAAGTTGTTGGTGTTTGGCAGCCTTTTGGGGTATTTGCTACAGTCATTTTGATTTACTTTTGTCCCTTACCACCCGCTCTCCCAGAGTTTGGTCAGAGGGTTGCAGAATTTTCTCTTCACGTGCTATCTAGGGTTTAGTCATATCATTGGGCCTTTCGGGTTTTAATTGGTCATTGGGCCCATTTTATTTGTTATTGCTGGGCCATTTTCTGCTGGATTTGGGTCGGTATTCGCTTTGTTTGGGCCTTTTTTAATTTTCCAACTTGTGGGCCTATTTCTTCTTCTTGTTGGGGGCATTTTCACATTAGGCCTATTTTCTTGTGGGCTATTTTCTTCATTTTCTGTTGGGTTTTCTACTTGTGCACATGGGCTGCCTTGCACTTCTATTTTTCTTGCTGTAAATGGGCAAGAAAAATGCCCTTCTTTGTGGGAAGTCTCCTGCAGGTCCAATTAAGCATGTTCAAGCCCCATCCGTTGCTGTCCATAAACAGGTCAGTGTTGCACCCACCGTGCAACATGCTGGAATTTCGACTAAGTCAGTGCAAATTGCTTGAGATTCGAGTAAACCTTATGTTACAGGTAAGAGGACCACCCCTACACCCATCCCTGCCTCTTCTTCTAGTCTTGCTCTAGCTACAAGCTCGGTGGATGGTGGAATTATGGATGCTAATAAAAAGGACTGCAGTCACATTACTTCAAGAGAATCGGCAGTTCTAGCTTCGAATGTTGACGCTCTTGAAGTAGCTACAGAATTCTGTGTTGGCTTCTTCTGTTGAATCACAGTGAAAGCAGTTTGGGGAACATCTCGGTTTTGCCAGAAACTGATCTAGGATATGGGTTTGACTTGGTCACTCTGATTTACTGGAAATTGATAGACTTTTTTTTTGGTGATTTTTGCTCGTAGACCTGCAGGTGAGTACTTGGGCTGACTATTGGACCATTGGGCTAATCATTGGCTTACAGTAAGTGCATTTTACTGTAGTATTTGTTCTCAGTTTGGGCCACTTTATGAGTGTAGTGAAGAGATTAGTGGGCTGCAGTATTTTATTTGGGTTTTGGGCAAAAATAAAAAATAAATAAATTCTTGTTGTGTTTTTTGGAGAAAGAATCGTGAGAGTGTTTCTTGTTGAGTTTTTTGGTTGCTCGAGTGATGCGCTCGAGTTTTGAATTTTTGGAGGAGGATCATCCTTTGGTGGTTTGTGGATTCTCAGAGGATGATCATTTTGGTTGTTTTGGTGCTGTTTTGTGGGATTTTTGCAGCATTTTAGTCAACAATAAATTGCTGAAATTCAGGCCTGTATTGGCATTCCGGCCTGTATTGGCATTCCGACGTATAGAGCTCATGGTGTGTTGTCGGCACACTTCATGAATTTCTTTTAGAAATTCTTCTTGGATTGTGAGCTCTCTTGGTTTCTTCTTAATCATAGCTCAGCATTTATGGTGTGGGTTTCTCGTTCTCGATCATAGTTATAACTCAGCCTTTCTGGTGTGAGTTTCTTTCAGTTGTCCACAGTTGATATAATTTTTATCAACATGTGACTCTTCGGTGCATCAAGTGTGGTGCAAGTTTTTTTCGGTGTTTTGGTTTGACTTGGTTCTTGGGTTTGAAGATGTGCAATGTTATGTTCTTGGTTTCTGGGTTCCTTGAAGATGATGACTCGACAGCGCAACTAGCTCGTAATGGCAAATTGATGTTTTTACAAACATCAATTTGAGGGGGGATGTTAGAATAAGAAAATATCTTTATATTTAGTAGGTTATTATTATTGAATATTCAGTCATATTTAGATTTATTGCTTTCCATATTTAGTTGTATTCCAATTCTATATAATAAAGAGAACCTCTCATTGAGAGGCACTGAGTATTATTGATTAAATCTTAACAAAAAGCAACTATTGCACATAGAAAATAACTTTGCAGAAGATCACTAGAGTAAGTTATTATGAGCGCTGGATTTAAAAGAAGGCATTCATTAAGAGCCCCAACGCTTATGCTTCAAGTGGCATTTGCCAAGGCTTTGGCCTTGACTTATTGAGGTACACACCTGAAGGCATAAGCCTCAATCTGACTGAATTGTGCCATTTTTAGTCCCTTTTTTTTTTCTTTTTTTTTTTCTGGGCTTCTTTTTAAACCGACATTGTGGACTGGGTTTTCATAGACTGCAACATTTTAGGGGGTTTCTTTAGACAGTTTTAGACACGGCTTATCCTCAAAACTAGAAAGAAAAGAATTGAAGAATAAAGAAGACAATAAGCCCCTGTTTGGTAGAGATTCTTTTAAAATAGATTTTGTGAAAAATGATTTCTTTGGAGAATGCGTAGTTCAAAAAGTTGGGATTTTTTTTGGATTTACATGCAAAATGATTTTATTCGGAGAATGTGCAGGGCCTGATGTGACACGTCTGAAATATTATCAAATTTAAGATGCCCTAACCTTCAATATTTTCATTAGTATATAGCTGTTTATAAGTAAAGTTTCACTAAGGATCAGTAGTATGATTTTGGGATGTCTATCTAAAACTTTTGCTGACCACTATTAGGCAACAAAAATCAACGTTTATTTATTCTGATAATTCGATTTTTCTGTCTTTCATATTTTTCTTGCTGTCTAGGCTTTCTTCACACTTAAAATAAAAGCAAACTGTATTGTTAAGTAGATGGTTGGTTGTTTCAATTATTTTAGAATTTTAGTTCTACTTGTGGATTGGTAGTCTTGTTGTGTAATTACTACTTTGCCAATTTACCATTTGAAACATTGTTAATGCATTTAATGCTTTTAATTGCAATTTAGGCTTCTAATTTTGTTGACATGTTTATTATGCTTATATTTTTGTATTGTTTAAAATTTTTAAGCATTTTACAGGTTTATGTTGAGACTTACGCATTAAAGTGCTTCAAGGCTTATGCCTCAATCCCGATTTAGTCTTTCCTGGTTTCAAGAGCTGATTATGAGTGTACATAACAGCTTTGCACTTTCTACATGCATAGCAGCTTAGTAGAAGTTCTGGCCATTGTTCTTGATCAAAGAAAAAAACTCACGTATATAATTGAACATTCTGCCAGTACAAGCTATCATTGTTCTTCTTCATCAAGAATTCTGTATAAACACCAGCTAGGGCAGAAAGACATGCAGACAATATGCCCAACATGTATCCCTGAATTGGTGATGAAAAGAGCGAGTCACAAGAAGATTCTCCACAGCCTTTCACCTATGCCAACATAAGATAGAAGTGTGTAAGGTTATGAACACTGCTATGATGATTTATGCATAGAAGACATTATTTTCACTTGACAAGCCACCCATCATGATCGAGAATTTTATCTAACATGTCAAATTTCGAAATGACAACTTGTGAAGACATGCATATATCCAAATCACAACTAAGCCATATATATGATAACAATTTGCCTGCAATATACTAATTACCTATTTACAAAGCCATACATCCTGATATAATAAAACAATGGAACTAGCTTTAGTCCCCTTTCCTCTATTATTTGGTTCAGGCTAGGATTAATTTTTTTTTTTCCTTTTGTTAGTTTCGCAGATTTCCTTATTTACTAAAGATTTTATGTATAAGTAAGACAAAGGGTTTTCAGACTACTGATTTTTTTATATTGTTGTGGACTATTGAATATTAAATACAAACATTATTGTTATTTCCTCCCCCAATGCTTCTCTCCTCCCTCTCCCTTCTCTTTCTTCTCTGTATTAGTGTTCCAAACAGTGCATTGCATCACTTGATGTGTTCATAGTCATCTAAAAGTTAAACAGAAATTTGTAATATATTAAGAAGCGCAATCATAAATAACATGATCTCATAAAGGTATTCAGACCAACACGGTAATGTTATAATAGGTAGTTGTCCTAATAAAAGTAATGTGTTACATAGTTATAAATGCAACATGAGAACAAAAAAGAGTGGTAAAAAGGATCCAAAGAACACCTGGCTCGTGGTTGTTCCAACAGCCAATAGAACAATTGCCATCCACTGTAAGTTAGAGAGCTTCCTTTTCAAAAACAGTCTAAAATAAGGAATATAAGTATATGTCAATTATATTATACGAAGATCAACATTTGAGGGAAATAGCTGTGATTCAAACAAGAAAGCAATCAAGTTTAATCTTAATGAACTACAGATTTAAAGTAAACCAAAAGAACGATTGAGAAGAGGTGCTCGACCTAAATAATATTCCAGTTGTAACAATCTTCAAGTTTCCCATAATTTGATACGTAGATGTATCCACATATGTCAATGTAGCAAACTGAACATTGTTGTGAATGAGATATATGATTGATGGGATTGGGTATAAACGAACACTTTTCCATTCCGTGGTCATTTTAGGAGGTGGTGATCTCTTGCACTCTCTCCACAATAGAACAGCAGATACAATAAGCTGCATTCAACAAAATCCAAAATCCATCCCCAATAAATTATTCTAGAAAAAAGGTTAACTCTAGACCCAATAAAACTTACAGCGGCAAATTTCACTGGTTGTGAAAAGTATTCATAAGATGTTCACATTTCCACATGGACGGACTCTAAATCCTAATTTCAAACTTAAAATTATTCCCAGTGAAATTTTTTTCATCTACTATACAGTACTATCCACTAAATATAAAAACCTAAACTTTGCAATCAATATATGAAAAGAATTAAACAAGATTTAAAATAAGATTAACCTTATAAACTTCAGCAAGAAAAGGCACAGTGGCATAGTCATATTTGTATCCCCCATTACTCTGTGATAATGTTGTCAATATTCCCTGCCACAGAACAGCACATTCAAACCCCATTTACTCCAAAGATCACACGCGCGCACACAAATAGAAACCCAAATTTATACAGATCAGTTGAAATATAAGCTAATAATTAACTCAAAAAAAAATGAGGACCTGAGAGCTCGTAAGAATTGTGAGAAGCGAAGCGACGACGTACCACTGCATCTTCTCCTTCCTTACTCTCACTTCTACTGTAAAAGAAGTAGTTTCTTGATCTTCAGCGATTTTCGATTGTGCCCCTAATATTTTGGTTATTCCGATTTACACCCTAATTCTTTTGCGTAATTCATAATTGGTAATAGATTAAAAACTCCATGGTCATCGAACTTTCAAAATGTGTCATTTTAGTTATTAAACTTTTTTCTTTTACACATAAAAGAAATAGGAAGTTATTTTATTGTCACTAATTAGTAATTACGCGTACATTAGTCGATATAACAATTATAGTGATAACATATTGACATTGATATTTTCGACGGCTTTCAAAATGAATTACTTTGGTCGTTACACTTACTCAAGGCATGTTTGATGTAAAAAAAACTTTAAATAAATTTTGTAAAAAATGATTTTTTTTTTTTTTTTGAAGAATATTTAATTAAAAAATAGGAAAATGTTATGCATTACGTGCAAAATTATTTCATTGGAAGAATGTATAATTAAAAATAAATTTTAAAGAATATATATCATTAGGAGCTTTGTGTATATAAGCAAGAATCGCAAATATGTCGTAGAATCCATAATTTGTTTATTTGAAGTTACAAAAATAGTGGACCCGACACTTATAAGCACCCCCAACCAAGATCTAAGACATTAACAAAACCATTTGCTAATGGACATACAAGTGATAAGTGGAACACTCTACTCCAAAAGATGATAGCATCAATAGAATTTCAACGAGTTTGTCAACATTAAAGCCTTTATAAGTATTAAAATTACAGTCCATACAATGAAAAGTCCTTATCCAAGTGATCTAGAATTCGAGATTTACTTTTAAGAGTGTGATCCAAACATAACATCTCGTTCTTTTATTAAACAGTTCAACCAAAACACACACAAAGTCAAAGAGTTATTACATACAAGTACTGAGATCTCGTATTTGAGTTTTACTTTTCAACGGCACTTGATCCCATCACCAACTAAAGAAAAGTTCATACACCTGATAAAAACAAGACGCTATCATCATGAAAGAAATTATTAGATGTCAAAGCATAAGCATCTTTTACATATTGTAAATTAATTCTCAGTTGGCTACGTTTAGCTGCAAGAACTTAGAAAAATATGGAAGCACACAATTGAAGTGTTCTTCACTAACATTATAACAAGTTTGGAGAATCTCATGTTTAGCAGCAAACAAGTAGTAATTCATTGTCTCCTTTCTTTGTTAGGACGCACATATTAGTTCTGTGTATGCAAAATACAACTCAGACGGAAGACTATAGGGTCGTGATGTACTCTGAGATTTAGCCAGGTCATCGCAAGGAAACTATAACCAAAATCCTTTTTATCTGGCATTAACTTGGAATCACATGCATCTAAAGTACCTTTTACTAAGATCAATGTAGTTGTATGTAAATCCAAAACAATAGCTTGATGAACCAAAGTCTCTAGAACCTATTGTCAAGAATAATGAATTACTAATTTTATTAATGGCATTTAAGTTAACCAACCGGGCAACCAGATGCTTCGACCCGCATTGAATGCCAAATCACTCATTGAAGATAAAATTACATCGAACTCATATGAAGTTTTTCCATGAGCTGATTGTATCCATTGAGCAAATATATGTTCGATCAAAATTTGCTTTTCTGAAGTATCAAAGGAAAGCATGACATCATTATGAAAGTCCCAAGGTATAGAATCCCAAAAAGAGGCTGGCCCAACTTAAATGAGATATGATAGCTTCTTTATTGCCAATGTAAACTAAGGGTTCTCATAGCCTCCTCCAAATGAGTCGAGGCATATTTAATTGGAACATGCTTTTCTTAAAAGGATTTTTCTTCTATTATTCTCTAAGAACGGATGCATAACGTCCTCGAGTTTCTCTTATGCAGATCAAGTAAAGACATTAGTTCTGCATGCAAAAGTTAAAGACATTACTCTAGGCACAAAGAAATCCTTAGTGTGACTTAACAATGAGTAGACAAGTCTAGGAGCTTTACTTTTGAACATAAGGAGGGAAGGACGGAATAATTTTATGCCTCAATCCGAAATATTACTTTATTAATGTTCAAATAATTTTATGCCTCTACTCGAACTATTACTTTATTTAGTGTTCTAAACTTAAGTTTTTACTTTGCTTAAGGGAGAGTCTTTTTACTTTAAATCCTTTATTTATCATTTTTTCTAATTATAATTTCTTGACCCCAAAATGTTGAAGCCAATAAATCCCTTACCACCTCCTTTTCCAGTTGTCAGAACTAAGAGAGCCACGAATTTGGCTAATATTTCTTGCTTTCCTTGTGACTTTTCTTTTATTTTGGGGGGTAATTATAGATTTCTCAAGCCTATGGACTTTTTTTGTCTCGTGATAGTATTTGGACACTTGCTGACTTGTTATTCGTGAGTTCTTGATAAATTGCAAATTTAGATGGTTCTATGACATCATGTTGTTTATTAGATTGTTGATTACTTTCACAAGATTTTCTTAATCACCTTTCCAACATGCTGTTCTAACTTTCGTGCCACTTGGCACTTTTCTCATGTCTCCATGTGGTTAATGAGATATTTGTTTGTTTTCCTTTTAAGGGGGCATGATTGATCCCTGCAGCTTCAATTGTTGTGGGTTTACTGAGATCTAATCCGTTCCAAGTACTTAGGTTTGAATATGAGAGTTTGTTTTGTTAGCTTCGCCGGGTTCAGTCCTTTTCTTGCTAACCTGAACGCTCGACCGGATGGGATATGGGAAGAACTGATATTAGAGCTTTGTTCAATTACAGCGAAGCTTATTCTGCTTTACACTGGAGCATGCTAAAAATGGGGGACCAAGGGAGTAGGGCTTGGGTGGATTCCCGGGCTTGATTCAGGACGATATAGGGTGGATTGCATTTATGCCAATAGCTATAGCTTTTGGACAAAGTGGTGGCAATACCCTACATCATTTTTTCCATGGCGACGTCGTTCTGACTGACCACGTGCTCCCACTTGTGTCCTCATAAAATCATTTTATGCTACGTTGATGTATGAAGTAACATAATTTTTGCCACTAACAGTCATGTATTTTGTACTACAAAGATCACTTACAAGGAGTCAAGGAAGACATGGAAGTTGATGAATCATTTTGTCCGTCGATGCAGTGAACCAGATGACTCCCGATGACTGCAAAGAACTCTGTGATCAAAGCATCTCGAGTGAAATATGACTAATCCCCACTTCAACAAAAGTTCAGAGGCTAACATAAAGAAGAATTTGACTGACCGCGGGCTTCAGAGACCCAGATTCGCAAGCAAGAACAGTCTTTTCACCAATGCCGTGAATAATTCAAACATCCCAGATACATTTAATAGCTGAGAATGCAGCCAATCTATGATGCACCGACACGGACACGCGTGTCCGACACGATACGTGTCGGATACGTTGACACGTGATTTTTCCAAAAAGTGCCGACACGATACGTCATCGACACGTTAATTAAATTCTTTAAAATTTTTCATTTATATAGTATAAATTTAGTTTTATACTTATTATTGATTTTTCTTGTTGAATTTTTTTAAATATAAGTACTTATTTGTTATTTACTAATAATTTTGAGTTAAAAATATATAATAGTTATAGAAAGAAAGAAAAATAAATATTATAGAGTGTCGGGAGAGTGTCGGTATCGACACGAGTCCGACACGTGTCGGACACGGACACGCTACCCTAGTTAGAGTGTCCGTGCTACATAGCAGCCAATGAATATGATACCGGGAGTAAAATAATGACATGTTTGGTACACATGTTTAGACAAGACCTGCAATACAATGCACAAGATTCAACTTTTTTTTTGTCCTACCCAGTACTGTCCAGCACACTCTACCAAACAAGACATAAATGTCATAGCTTCATTGATGTCCATATCAGATTGGAAAAGCCACAAGCGATGATTTTACGTGGATAACATATCTAGACTATTGGAACTCGTCCCACATTGGAAAAATATGACTTCCCAAACCAGTATGTGAGCTTCAAATCGCATCTCCACTCATCGTCGATTGATATTGATATGCATAATTTACTGGATACAAGGGTTTACGGATACGATAAATTGCAGTTTGAATGCATACCTTATCCCATACCTTGCGTGGTAGTTTCATGCAACATGCTCTTAGCAGTGGAAATTTTCTTGCCATTTCCGACATCTTACTCAAATAAATGTTTCAGCTTCTTGGAAAACTTATGAAGCACACTAAAGCTGTTTTAAGAACTTTGAAACCATGGTATGAATTATTCTCACCATGTCTCGGCCTATATATTCTTTGACAGTAATTTCAGTATTCAGTACTGCTAGCCTTTTAACTGTGACAGATCATTTCTCAGCCGCAACCAATGCTTTATTTATTCAAGTCAAGTCCACCAATTAGAGAGGCAAGACTAAAGAAACGTCTAATGAAATGAATCTTACTTATAAAATATGAGAAGAATGAACCTTCATATCAAACGCAATATCTTTATACTTCCACTAGAGTTGGCAGCAACAACCATGTTAGATTTTCTTCTCCAACAAACACTTGAAACAAATTGCCCATTACTATCGCAAATCTCGTATCCAGAAATCGGGTCAATGCTTCCAAATGTGTGAGAAGTAATTGGCATTGGCAAAGATCTATAGTAAGCATAAACCTGAAAGAAAAGGAATCGGTCAATTGCTTAAATGGGTTAGCAAAGGAGGTTGTCAAACATTTGGGGTGCTCAACGCTTTTAACAAAGCTTTGGTGCTAATAATTCAGGTCAAATGGTATGACTGTATCACACAAGTAGATTCACTCATCCACCTACTAAAAGCAAAAGAGAAGAATTTATTCTTTCAATGGGCTTAAAAACATAGTAAGTCAGTCAACTTAGAGCAATGTTTCATATTAGACGAACTTTATTTTGTTAAAGTGATCATTAAGTTCATTATTATTTCAGTTTGGTCACCCGATCAAAATCCAATAGTTTCCTAATGGATGTCCGACATGGAAAACACCAACATGATGTGGCAGCATCAACATGGAGGTTTTCCATGTCGGGCCTTCCCTTAGAAAAACAAAACTGTCGGGCAATCCATTAGAAAAAAAAAAAAAGATTTTAACTAAGTCATGGTTTGAAAAAACGTAAACGGGTACTGAGGCGATTTTTCGTTATGAGGCGAGGCGTAAGTCTCGAGGCGGATTAAGGCGTAAGCCTCACAAAAAACAAAAATTCCCCCCCCCCCCCCCCCCCCCCCCCCAAAAACTTCATTTGTAAAATTAATCAAAAATGTTATTTGATTATTTTTATTTTGTCAAGTTTTGAAAAAATATTAATTTCAAAAAAATGCTATTAAATTGTTCTAAAAATTTTATGTATGTTGATTTTATAATTATCTGTCAATCATTTTGGCCAAAGAAAAATCATATTTTAAAGCAAAATAGTTTGCCGCTTCGCCGCTTCGGGGCTTCGAAAATTATATGCATTGGACTTTACAAACTCACTTATAAAACATTTCAAATCCAATCCAAGCCCACAGTCCAACCGAGTCTTCTACGAGGAGAAAGGTAAGAAGCAAGGTAGGAAGAAGATAGAGAGAGGAAGAAGATGGGGGGAAGAAAAGGAAAAAAGTTACCTGGCTTTTGGAAGCTGTGGAATCCTTCAATTTATGTTGCTGCACGAATAAACTCT
Organism: Osmanthus fragrans; assembly: GCA_019395295.1. Taxonomy (NCBI): domain Eukaryota; kingdom Viridiplantae; phylum Streptophyta; class Magnoliopsida; order Lamiales; family Oleaceae; genus Osmanthus; species Osmanthus fragrans. The sequence goes on from CM033356.1 coordinate 26,455,961, forward strand.
TCCCCTTCCCATGCATATTTAAGGTAAAGTTGATTCCCAAAGATAAATTTTTTTGGGGTTTGATATATTACACAGACAGTCCCGTTCAAAAAAAAAAAAAAAAAAAAAAAACAGAGGCGGACGCCTCATATTTGATGAGGCGTGCGTGCTGGCTCGTACGCCTCATTCCCTAGAGGCGGACGCCTCTCGAATACACAGAAAATAACGCGCCTCAGTACTAATTTTTTGCGCCTCAGTCTGAGGCGCGCCTCTTTAGTGCGTTTTTTAAAACCATGAACTAAGTGACCAAACTGTAAGAAAAAGCATACTTCAGGTATAACTCTGGAACAAAATAAAGTTCGGTGATTTACATGAAACTTCGCTATAACATGAGTGATAAATGGTGTCATTTACCCTTATTTATATTTTTCAATGAAATTAACCGAATCTCATCAATCCATTTTCCATTAACGTTAAGCCTGTTATGGTATTCTGAAGCAATGATATTGGAAACACACCAAAGACACAAACCAATTATCAGTGTCATCCTATTTCGTTTTCTATTTTTCGCATTGTTTGTGTTGTGTATTAAAAAAAGGTAGGACAGATCCAAGCTACATTCTTGCATCAAAACCATCATTTACGAATATAGCACGCAAGTACATACCTACTTGGTTTATCAAAAAATATTGTTGAAAATTCAGTAAAATTACCTCATTAGTTTCAGAACCACATGCTATATACCCATCCAACACCGACAAGCCCACAAAGTTCTGCATAAAGAGCAAGATAAAAAGTCGGAAAAAAAGAAGAAGCAAACAACCTATACTCCTAGTCTATTGGAGATGAAATTAAATATCTACATTACATGGAAACTGACCTTCTCATTAGTATGCCCACAAAAGGTCAATGAGCAAGCATTTGGGGACACAAACCCTCTAAGCTGGTTTTCTTGAGGTCCCAGAGCTTTAACGTGTTATCTATGGATGCTGAAATAAGAGTGTCTGAATCCAAAAACTTCACATAACTGACAGCCTTTCCATGGCCAGTTAATGTGCACCACGGTATTCTAGTGTGTCGCAGATCATAACAAGAGATCTTATAATCAGCGGACCCAAAAGCCAGCAGATGAGAGGACAAAGAAGAAAACTGAACACAGCAAATATTGGCAGGATTCCAAATGGTGCCCGTTGAATTTCTCTGTGCAATCAAACCAAACATTTTCCCCCACACTATTAAATGAAGTCTCAAGAGAAATATTTGATATCAGCCACTTCTTGTTAGAATCTGCTTTTCTTTTCTTTTTTTCTTTATTATTATTATTATTATTTCTTTTTTGGTTTTTCTTTTCTTCTCTATTATTCCCTTTTCTACAAAACCCTCCTCTTCTTGTACATTTGGACCTCTAAGGTTCTTGATGTAAAACTGTTAAGATATGACCTCTTTTTCATGAAGCTTGAAATTTATTTACCGATTCAATATGAACAGCCCGTGAAAGAGAATGGAACATATAAATTCGTCTCTAACCATGTTACACTTTCTCTGACCACAATCAAGTAATCATGAATAAACTTCATCAAGCTGTAAACAAATGGTACAAGAGACTGTACCTCATTGACATTCCATAGTCTGATTGAACAATCGTCACTCCCACTTGCAAACTTCATTGGATCTAATTGGGAAAAATCAACGGACCAAGCTCTACTTTGGTGCTCCATGTATTGGGCAAGTCCTTGTCCAGTTCTTGCATCCCATACCTTAAAAGTTTCAGATATACAGCGTTATAGTTGTTGCAACCATAAAAGAATTTATTAACAAAAAGCCAAGTCATACCAAACATAATATTTGTAATAGAATGGGAAAGTCGAACTTGATAATAGAAGAAAGGCATAGAATCACATTGCCAACACAAAGATGTTGAAAAAGTTGGACACCTCGTGCTAATAGATGATAATATCTATACAACAAAGTTCATGTGCATCATTAAAAAATTAGAAGGAAATCATAACCATTATTGGTCGACTTTTTTCCTTATCATCAACAAAGCAATTTTTTATAAATAAGATAAGAGAAACTGAAAATATTGATGCTCCTGGCTCCAGATGAAAGCCAAAAATGCAGGCTCAGTACATAAAGAGAATCAAACCTCTATGCGTTTAGATGGAGGCAAAAAATTCTTTAATAAACTCAGCTAAAGGTAATCCATTTGGGATAATGGTCTTGAGGGGGTGAGGACTAAACAAGGGAATTTATAAAAGAGATTCTATAGGTGCTTTACTACTAAATTAGAAAGACCAAAAGAAATCATTCCCATACAGCCGAATTATCAATATGTATAACAGTTCTGCAGTAGCTCATACATTTAGGAGCATTAAGTTTTGAGCAAAGTACTGAAGACATACCTGCACAAGACCATCGTAGTCGGCAGACGCCAAATAATTTTTGATGTAGTTATTCCAACTAACACAGCTAAATTTAGATTTGTTTAGCAGTTCAATCACTGGATATTGAACATCAACAGAGTCATTCAAAAGGGAACTGAACTCAAAAATTTTAATTTTCTTTGAGACTCCAGCAGTAGCAATGTAGTTCTCTTCATGATCAAAACTCAAGGAACATATCACGTTGCTTGAGTTGAAAATATCACCGGTATTTAATGTCCCACAGACCTCAAACTTACTGTAGCGAGCAAACTTACAAATACCTTGGAAGAAGGCTCCAACTCGATCACCGGACTTCTCTTCCATCTTTGGCTCCCGGTATTGATTTTGAACCCAAGACCACCTGTCACGACTCCTCAGTATGTCCTTGTCCAATCGTTCCATTTCAGAAATTTCAGGAACATGGACTTTGGATCTCATACAGAAGTAAGCATCTTCAAGAGAACTGATATTGCTCTTCAACTTAGTCCCAAACAAATTTGTCCTAGAAAATGAATCATCAGCTTCAAGAAAAGACTTCTGTCTTGCATTGTAGTCTCCATCAATCCTGTCTGAAGATCTTCGAAAAGCATACCTTGCCTCAACCTCCTTGATATCAGCTTCTAAGAATTCTATATTTTCCAACAACGTGGAGGCCTTATTATGTTTTTGTTCCATCAATGTAACTAGAAAATAAAAAGTAAGAGATCTGACTCAGCATCATCAACTTTGCTAGCAAATGATGACTTGTTGCCTCCTAGGGTCATCTCTTCAGATCCAAAAATTATCTCAGAGTTCAAAATTTCCCTGTCATTCAAATATGCTGAGGTATCATTAACCAAGGGGATAGATTCGTGAATTTTAGTGGAAAAAAAGGGTTCAAATCATCAAGGAAAAAGTGCACTACGTCCCCATCTTGAAAGTTGGTCACTGACCTTTACAAATGGAGCATATTGGTCCTCAACCACGAAAACCATCCAAATCTTTCTCAAATCGTCATGTAACTCTCACATATCCAACTTTATGATGCTAGATTTTGTTTCCCAACATGGACTAGTGCTGCAAATGTAAAGTGATGCATGTTTTGATGAGGGTCGTGTGATGTGACGATTCAATGGAGATTTGTATGCTTTCCATCATTAGGGAGTGTTGGGAAATATAACTAAAGATTGAGGACAACTTGCTCCCTTTTTAAATGTTAAGGACCAACTTGCTGTTCCAGCAATAAGTTGGGGACCAATGCTTCTATTTTCCAATTATGCACTCTTGGCTACATTTTAGGTGTCTTGACATTTCATTTTTATGATAAAAATTCAGAATCTATCAAGCTAGAAGAAGTAAAAAAATATTTAATAATTCAAGAAAATGTACCTGGTTGTTGGACGAGATGAGGGATCAGGATGCAGCAGCCAAAAACAGAAGGCAGCTTCCTTTGGACTTTCAGAAAGAAAATTAGAAGGTAGAATCCGATGGCTCAAATCCAGCATTGCTGCAGAATGTGCTTCTATTGATTCGAAATGCCAAAGCAACTGATGGAAAGAATAAGCATCAGTGCAAAACTACATACACTTTTCTTAAATTTTATTATCAAATTCAGCGTGTTAAAATGCACAAGGCATGAAACACACACACACATACAAGTGCCCATGTTTTAAGTTCACTTATTTTGTGTGGGTTCCAAGATAAGTTTCTTTTTCCCTTCTTTCCTCTCTTTTAACGAGAAATCTAACTACATTTCAAGATGAGAAAAATGACGTATTAGCCCACACTATGTAATGTTTGCTCTCCTGAATATAGAGGTGAAAGAATCTATCCACACATCCAACAATACAATACTTGTAAACCACAAGGAGTTAGTATTTTTAGTCAAAACCACATTGGGATTTTCAGCACAAAAAAACAACTGAGAGCATTTGCAATAACCCTTAAAACTTAGAGTCTCCTATGATTGCTTAAGATTTGCTGACATGTTGTGTCAAATCAATTCAAAAAGCATTTGGATAGGCAATATCACAGATAGTAACATTGTTGCAAGCACACTTCTACTAAATCATAACAATGACACAATCTCTCTTTTTTACCTTTTTTGATGTCTAAAAACAATAAAACAGTCTCAAATTTACATCTCTTCTTCGAGTTGAGGAAGTGAAAAACTGAATATAATCACCACAGGAAAATTCAAGGAAATATGACAATCAAGAAGAAAACCCCAAATCTTAGCAAATTAAAAAAATAAAATAAAATAATTGACAGACTGTTGTTAAATTTCCAGTTATCATCTTAAATTAGAAACGCCCATTAAACATTCCATTCAGGATTCCTGACCTGTGCTTTTCCAATATATAAGTATGCGCCCTGCCAAAGTTTTCCCAATAAATTATATTTTGACATATCATTTCCTAAGAAGAACAAGAAACCTGATGTGTAACATTCACAAATCACAATTGCTCCAAGTCCCCTACCTTTAATGGGTATTAAGCAGAATATAGACTCGTGCGTGTCGAAAGGAAAAAAGGACTTCTTAATTTCGAGATTAGATCACAGTGGAAATTTAAGTCAAAGACTTAAAGCTGAAAAAGCTTAGATAAATCAACAATAACATTCTCACCTCAAATAGCAAAAGACCAAAGACTGTAGATATTTGATTGAAAAATCTATATTGCCAAGCTCCTCTGGACAAGCATACCACTTCTTTTCCAACTCAACATCATCAAATGCAACCCCCAACTGCCCCTGGATAGACATTCCTCCATGAGTAAAATTGTTACGAGCCTTGCGATCAGGGTAGTTAGAATTTTCCATATCACTGATGCCCGTTATAATCCGATTAGAACCTTTGTCATTGAGACCATATCTGGAGATGAATTGAGGTTCATGCCTCAACAATTTGTCCCAACATAACTTTTGCTGCTTTACACCAAATTTTCCACAAGGTGACATTTCCTGCTGCAAATGTCTCTTCTTTGTAATATCTTGATCCACCACACTCAATAATTCTACCTGAAATGACGAACCGATGTATTTAACATCATCAGGTGGCAATAAAATGAATGAAGTTGGACATATATCCAGCAAGGCAAAGCCTCGAGCATGTGAAGTATTCACCATCAAGACAATCTGCCTAAACAAATGCAGCCTGTAACTTTTGTTTTTCTCGGCACCCTCAGATTTTAACCATTCTCGCAAGGAAATCCCAAAATGAGGCAATTCAAGTCCTTTCCCAGTATTATCATGAGAGTGAACCCGACTAGAGAGGGAATTTGTATTCAACGACGTATCCGATGCTTTTCTAGTTGACCAAGTCTGCTTGTCTTTATTCTGACCCATTCTTGCTTTATGTAATTCAGAACAAATTTTGGGGCTTTTATTTGGAACATTCTTACCCTTTGACACCATTGACTGTTTATTGAAAAACTGAGAGAAACTTGATGAAGATAAAATTTTAGACCGATCATAACCAAGAGGCAGTCTATCAGAGGATTCTTTGCTATAACCATCAGTCAAATGGGAAGATATTCTGCTGGAGTCTTTATCGTTTTGCCCACTTGATGAAGGTTTCAACTCATGAAAGCTAGAACGTGTTCTCTGCAAATCTTCCCTAGAAATTAACGTCAGAGGATCCGTATTCTGGGACATCAAATCTTTATCTTTGGTTATAATTTTAAGCCCATGCGATCCCAATTGATGAAAATACCTCCCCTTGTAATTAATTCCTTCTCTAGTGGTTGAGCAGCTAACATAAGATGAGTTAGGAGATAAATAATCATAACTTCTCGTGGTCAATTCTTCAAGCTTGTGACCTGCACCATCCACAGGAGAGGGACTTATAGAAGGATGCACGGTTTCAGCCAAATGCGTTTCGTCTCTATTCAAAGCATAACCCTCCAATGTACTTAAATGGGCATGGGTTGAACTTCCTAGCCACTCACTGCTGGTAGATGCACAAAATGCAGTAGAGGAAATCGTACTACGACCCTCTGGTTCGGTAGGATTTGTAGGCATATTACCATCTATGCTCACCAGTTCTTCACTCGTTACTATCTCACTTTCATCAATTTCCATTGGTGAATGCTCCATATCAAACCAAGAACAAGGGGATTTCGGCAAACCCAATTCGAGATTGGAACAGTTACTCGTTAGCTAAGACACATATACAGATTTTTGTTGGGAGGCGATATTTGGTGACCATTAGGGAAGACAAGTGATAAGCGTATATTGTATATTTATTTGACCCAAAAATATAGATATTTAATAATTATTTTAATTAGCATAATTTATATATTTTCTTTATTAGGTAAAACTTGATGAATAGGAGTTCAACTGAAAAAAAGAAGCAAACATCGGCAAAAATAGTGCAAGATCTAAAGTTTAGGGACTAAATTATAAATACTCATAAGTTGTGTCGAACTTCATAATGAATATTTGAGAATGTTAGGGGTCAATTGAATGTAATTAGAAGTCAAAATGAATGAAATATGACCAAAATATTTTTACAAATGAAGTTTCAATTGCATCACGACGCTCCAAATTTGTAGCTCAAGATTGAAACCCATTTTTTGACATAGTAAACCTTCGAAAAAAATTGTCTCAAGAAAATTGTAGCCGTTTGAGTTAACTTTACAATCCAATTTGAATTGTCTCAATCGAATGTCAGGAGAGAAAGTTATGATAAAAATATTGAAAAAAATACGTGCTGATTCTTTACCCTAAGACACCACCACCTTGTCATAGCAGCGTTGCGACGCCACGTAGTGGCGCCATGGCGCCGCATGGGTGCGTCTAGGACACACCAATTTTTGACAAAGTAAACCTTCGAGAAAAAAAAAATTTGTTTCAAGAAAAATTGTAGCCGTTTGAGTTCACTTTACAATCCAATTTGAATTGTCTCAATCAAATGTAAGGAGAAAAAATTATGATAAAAATATTAAAAAAAATACGTGATGATTCTTTACCCTAAAGCACCGCCACCTTGTCATAGCAGCGTCGCGACGCCGCATGGGTGCGTCTAGGACGCATTTTTGGTCCATTTTCAAGTCCATAAAAACACTACTTTTGTTACAAACGAAAAGGCACCTTTAAATACAAGTTTCCATGCTTTTGAAGAGAGATTTTTTCCACACATTAAAAGACAAAAAAATACAACTTGGGATTGAGAGAGCAAGATCAAAGAGCAAAAGCTAGATGTTGAAGACTTTTGAGATTGAAGAAGATTCTTTGTGCAAAATCTCATTCTTTCCATGATCAATATTTAAAAACCCGTTTATGAACTCTATATCTTTTATTTTTCTACTATTATCAAAGGTAGCTAAATCTCTTGTTAGAACGAATAATGTAACTCAATTGAGATCATTTATGTCTTTTAATTAAGATTATTGTTCTTTATTGTTCCATGTATTGATTTTACTATGGATTTAATACATTAAATTACTTGATCACTAATTTATTGATTTTGTGAATTCTTTTCGAATAGAAATATGAGTTTAGGATTTAGACCATGTAGTAAAAATTCGATAAATTGGTATAACGAGTAGAGATACATATACTAATTACTGCGATTATAACTGAATTTCTAGGACAAATAACTCGTTTAACTAAACTAGATTCACATAAAGATATGAAATTGAACTAGTTAAATAGGTTCAATAAAACTCAAGAGGAGTAAATTAAATACAATAGGAAAATTCGACAAAACACTACATTAGATATGAATTTTGATTTAAGATATAAAGATGATTTATAAGTGAAATTATTCTACCATAACATCCGTTCATTATTTAACTTCTAAACCAATTGTACGTGCATTCACTTATTTTCTTGTATTAGATTACAAGTTAAATCATACAAGTTTTTATTTGCTTCCGAAATTTAGATTAAGTGCTAAATTATAGTCCTCGTGAGAACGATAATCCAGACTCTTAGGTTCACTTACTACTTATGACGATCCGTACACTTGCGAAAATAAAATCGACAACAACAAGCAACCATAAGTAGCAAACAATAGTTACCCAAGTAGCAAAATCACCACATTCAAAAATTCATGTGCCAATAACATACACTACAAAATCAAGATTTCCCAAAAAAAAAATAAAAAAAATAAGCATTATCAAATTCAATCCATCATCCATGAATTCCCTTAGAAGGTTAAATGCAAATAAACTTGTACCCGCACAATAAACCCCAACACAAGTCCTTCGAGACATAATTCAGTGGGATAAAGAATATGAATGAGATAGCCCCAACACAAGTTCCAAATTTTACATAGATCAATCAACTGATACAAGGACTCCATTATTAACAGGAAAATCAATCTTACCAGACGCCCTGTTTTCTCAACAACTTTTCTTGGAGCAGTATTTCTGCCCCCACACATCCCCTCAGCGATTAGATATTCTTCAGTAAACTAATATAAAAGGAGTTGTTTTTCAAGATAGTAATCTATTAATTTTTTGTTCCAAGTATCAGTCGACATTATGCCGCATAGCATCACGTGAGTCATGTCTTCAATTAACAGGAACAATAATGTTGAAGAAAGAAACATCAAATTATTATTAAAGTTTTCGAATGTTATTAAAAATACAATTTATGGAGGCGGCCATTTAATTTTTTTGCCAAGAATAGTTGCTTTACTGTTAAGTTCTAGGTTTCGATGACCGTTTTTTGTATAGGGACCATCCGAATTCCTGTGCACCTTGTCTGTAAATGAAGGGCGAGGAAAGGAAAAGAAGGAATCCAAAGAAACACCGCCAACTGGAAAATCACATTCTTCCAATTCACAATATTTTTGGATCTTTTGATTGTTACAGCAGAAATGTATCGAAAAGTTCACAGCTAAAAGAACAAAATTATTATGCTATGTTTGGTAAAAATAAAAAATCTAGATTTTAGTCAAAATCAATAATTAATTTTAATTACATATATTCATGGGGATCCATAACGTTTTAAATACACATCTCATCATTTTTTATCAAAATCTATAAATATAAATAAATAAAATTAATTTTAATCTACACCAAACAAAAATTATAGTTTACAAAAATGAAGGCCGACGATCGATTTTAATAACTGAATCTTGGGAGATAACACCAGAATTAAATCATTACATAAAATTATAGTTTACAAAAATTGACTTTTTAGTGCAAAGTATTTCCCTTTTGTGACGAAAAAAGATAACACCAGAATTAAATCATTACATAAAAGTTTTCATTTCAAAAGATCCAATCCCAAGCAAAATCGGCGGTATCATGAAAGCCTGATGGAGATCCATGCCTCAAGAAACTAGCATCTAGCAAGGATGGCAACCTAGTCCAAGCGTCCAATAAAAAACAATAAATGAGAATTTTCAAACACCTAATTCCTTAAAAGCAAGAACATAATGGTAAGCATTTTCGTATTTGGACACTTCACACGATGGGTATTGTATTCTTCTAGAAATCGAGAGACGTCAAAATACAGTAATTGATGCACTTTTAGCAAAGTGGTATGCAAGCAGCAAAATAATATGCAATAAAAGAAATGAGAAATAAAGCAAAAAGAAGAAAATGAAACAAAAATAAAATTAGCAAACACCCCCCACCCCCCCCAACTCTCTTGAACCACCAAAATCCCAAACCATAGATTTGAGGGGAGGGATCCAACACCCATGAATTTGTGTCTTATTGAAGACTAAATTTAAATTAATACATAAACTTTCAACCTAACAATTTAAAGTTTCAAAATAACATGGTTAACATGATATCAGAGTCACACAAAAGACTTGAAATCATATATCATTCTCGCCTGCCATGAAATTTAAGCATGCACAAGACGTTGATTAAAAATGAATGCAACGCAATCTGCAATTTCTTTTTCCTTTATTTTTTATTTTTTGGTTAAAATTATGTGTTCAAAACGAAGGGAAAAAGTGTTTAAAAGTTGTACACAAGAGAGTTACATGCCATTTTGTCAATAAATAATCGAATGGGAGTACATGTTCAACAAAAGTTAAAAGTTGAGGATTAAATAGTCATGAGTAAAGGAGTTGTAGACTAACTCATTGAAGATGTCATAAGTCGGGGATCACACTGCAATTTCCTCTTATTTATAAGGTACTTTCAAGAGAATTAATAATTCATATGTGATCTACCCTTTCACTTAAAGGAACGAATATTTCTTATTTAAAACCATTGTTACTCCATTGTTGTATCTAGCTTATAATGTTAATTTTGTCTATTTTTATCTCGTATAACGAGTTCGATTGAATTATTTGTACTATTTTTTAGTAATAAAATGTTGTGATAGGCTATTGAAGCTATTTAGGCGGCACACGAGTTAATCGATTTTTTTTTTTTTTTTTTTTTTATATCTTTATTGTGTTATAACTTATAAATAGACACACAAATTTAAAATTAGTTTCCAATGCACTTTATGGATTATTGTTATATACATTAACATGTAATTTATATTCTTAAAATAAAAATAGAATCATGCTTAAATCTAGGTTAGAAATATAAAATCCCTTTCCCAAAAATCAGTTTGTCTAGAAATTTACGGAGCCAGATTTTTCAACCACAACGTGCATTTCATGTCATTGCTCGTCGACCTGCTTCTATTTGTCTATATGTGATCCAAGCAGGTTCAAGTGCCTGAAAATCATATTTACAGAAACAAATATGATTAACTCAATAAGATATTCCCCTTCATTCTTCTTCTATGTTATTTACGGAATCTAGTTAACAATTCTATCTCTACTACATAACCGAATGTGAGTGTTTCTTTCATTCATCTCCTCACGACTGAAAGGATTCAAAACATTAAACTTAATTGATTAACATTTTTTGTAAAAAAAATTGTGAAAAGAAAATATTTATTTTGCAAAGTCATTAAGTGTTTGAATCTAAACGAAGCTTAGCCACATCAACTTGACAGAATGTTAGCTTGTATTGGAGAATTTTATTTTTATTTTTTAAAGGAAAAAAAAACTCACATTCTATTTTTGCTTACAAGACACAATTTTTTAAATAATTTATGATTACATTAGAGATGCTCTAAGACGTCCACATTGTTAAAATAATTAGCTAATTTTTTCGAACTATGATAAAATAAAATAAAATAAAATAAAGAAGGGGGGGGGGGGGGGGGGGGGGGGGGGGGGGGCGCGCGGGGAGTAAATTATCAAGTTTATTTATTCACTTAGAAAAACAAAAATCGTATACGTGAGAGCCCATACGGCGAGAAATTTGCAAATTCATGAAAATGATTAAATGAAACTGTTGAAATGTGACCCAAATTTTAATGGGTATTATTGTTTTGGTCATAAAGGAGGCGAATGAAACCAAAGTTTCACTGCACGAAATAGCAATAGAGCTTTTCTGAGAAAATATCGACGCATTCTGCTCAGTTTAATATGAAGTTGATTGAATACTATTTTCCTAGGATTTTTGAAGATAAACGTGCAAAGGTTGAACCTGAAAACAATCACTTGGCAAATCTTGATTTATTTGTTTCGAGTCACACTTGTACTAATAATGTGAAGTCAGAGCTTGATTTATTCTTGGAAGAGCCCGTATTGCCTAGATCGAGTGAATTTGACCTGTTAAGATGGTGGAAAGTGAATTCAAGAAAATACCCTACTTTGCACAAGTTGCAAGGGATATTTTGTCCATCCCGGTGTCAATCGTAGCTTCAGAATCTATATTTAGTACTACGGCAGATTTGTGGGTCCACACAAAAATAGACTTCATCTCCAGACTTTGAAAGAATTGATGTGTGCTCAAGATTTGTTATTCTTGTAATTTCGTCTAGTCCAGCTTCGTCGCCATACACTAATGTTGTACTACTATCGATGATGAGGAAATGGATGAGAACGTAAATTGATCTTTTTAATAAAAATTTCAATCTATGTTTGCTATCAGTCCCTGGTGTTTTCATATTAATTGTAATTTTCATATTATAAGTGATTTTTGAAAATGCAAAGAGGCTTCATGTTATTAGCATTATTTTGTTCTTAACGTACTTTTATTTTTATTTTTATTCATTACACAAAAATCGATTACTACGAGTCTTTCCATATGCTCAAGGAGAACAATGAAGATTAAAATTGAAGGAGTTTTGGGTGTTTGAGAATTTTAAAATTTTCCGTTCTTGAACTTTGTTAATCAAGTGTTAAGATTCAATTTTTGTTTCATTGTAACATTGTTGGGATTTTCTTAAACAATTTGATTGTTTGTCTGTTGGTTGTGATTCGTGACTCTTGAGGTTGATACTTCGATTAGGAAGACAAAAAATAATGGGGGCATGTTGAATGTTTCATCTTCAGATGTTTGATTTATCTAAAACAATGAATTGATTTTTCTGCAAGAATTTAGTTTTAACATGTTTTGGGATCTGGAAGAAGTGGTTAGGAAGCCATCTTTGGTCCCCGTCCGGCATCCTGTTATCGCTTCTGGTGAAGATGATGGCTACTTAATTTTCTTTGTACGTACATGACGAGAACACCGGGTACTTCTCCGCCTCTGATATGTTATATTAAGTCTTACACTTCTGCTAACATGTTTAGTTGTGCTTAATTCTACATTGAGTGGTCACATGGTGGTAACTGTGCTTTAGTTTGTACATCTAAGGTCTTGTTTCCAACTGAAACCCCTACTTTTAGTAGTTTGTTTTAGAATTTGCAATAAAAATACTTTGTTGGTTCGTCACTTTTTTTTTTTTGCCTAGATAGCTCGAGAGTATTGTTACATCTATAAATTACGTGACATACGTATGACGGAGGAGGTCCCACATTAACTGACGTGACATTGATTATTTAATTGATTGGATACATTTAATTACGTAACCGTATTTTCAGATTGGGCTCGACCCACTAACCAACGTTGCTTATTTTCATTTCACTATCATGATGTTTGAGCCCCATTTTGGGGGAAATAATAAATTTTTAAATAGTGTGTTGATAAGAAATGTGTGATTAAAAATAAAGAAAAAAATTTAGATTTGTGTGTAATATTATTTTATTGAAAAATGTGTGGTTGGAATGATATCAAAATACTGTTAAAAATGTATTTTTTTTTTCAAAGAATGGGACTTAAACAAGGGCTATATATATGTGATTCATTTCACAATTAAGGTATCTTCATTCTAACCCTAGCCAAACTCATCTCCCGTCTCTTGCACTCTTTATATTTCTCTCGTTCGGGTGTTGACTCGACCGTCGGAGTGCAAACGATTGCCGAATTCTTTTCTCAACCAACAGCCTTTGCCTTTTAAGGGGATTTACAATGTGCAGGTGATGTCTATGTGGAGGAGAGAAGGCCAGAATTCTGTTGACGTATTTTTTGAGGTGAACGAATTGACGCCGTCTATGAGAAACAATACGTTAACCAAGTTCTCATCACATTCAAAAAAGTCACTGGTAAATGGAAATTTTGGGGGGCAGTTCCTTCGGCCAAAAAGAGAAGTCAGCAACAGTAAATGAAAGAAAACTGTAACTGAAATCTGAAAATTTCTTAAAAAAATGGCAAATACAGTCAAGAGAAGATGGATGAATTCAATAAGCATAATTTGCCATAGAAAGAGGCCATATCCACCCATTTTATTTGAAGAAACCAACACCAAATGAAATAGAAACCTAGCTACAGGGAGAAATGAAACTCAAGAGGGAGAAAATTCCTAAATAAAAGGTATAATACCTTAAGGAAAAGAAATGGGTTGAAATTTTTTATTTTCAGAAGCAGCATTGAAGCCAGCTATCGTCCTCCAACGAGACACTTTTACACAATTTGTTGCAGTCATTTTCTTCTTTGTATCTCATACTATGGGCTCATCAGGAAGGAAGCGATGCCAAGCCGAAGCACCGCCTTGGCATATGCCACAACAGAATTATTTATATCTGTCAAAGCTTCTACATCGACGTTTATTCTTATCCGTGTTAGACACTATTGAAGCAACCAAGATGCAGTGGCGGATCCAGGATTCGAGTCCAGCTAGAGCGAACATTGATCGTTGACTATTGACCTCAAAAGTCAACAGTCATAATAGTAGGATCGTTTATTGATATTTGATTAAAAAATATTCAATCCAGAAGTAAATAAACTCAAATGTAAAAATCACATGTACATAAAAATTTAATTCAATATAACCCATAATAAAAAAAAAAATACATGCGACAATCTTACTCCATAACTGTAAACTTAGACAACTACAAGTAGAAATTATTATCATCAAAGAGTTTTTTTAAGAGGTGTCTATAGCTAATCTTGGTTCAATTCACTATTTCATTTTATATTAGTCTATCTATAATCTTGACCTCTTTTAACAGTTCTTACAAGAGGATCCACACCAGTTTTATTAGCCTTTGATAAAACAAGCCTAATAGACCTCATTTTGAATTTTCAAGTAAGCAGCTAATTAGTCTCATAAGAAACACATTTCCAAATCAATTCTACAACACCCATTTTCTTGTTTTAGCGGCAATCAATTGCAGACCAGATTAAAACACCAAGAGGAGAACAAAAACGATTTTGCAGTCAATTCATATAACAGACTAACAGCCATAACTAAAACCATTATAAGAGATTCATAACTCCAATAATCTCCAAAATATATATGTTCAATTTGATCATAACTCCAATTAATCATAATATATATATATATATATATATATATATATATATATATATGTGTGTGTGTGTGTGTGTGTAAAATAACTGAAAAAGAAATTAAGAAATCAATTAACCTTGCTTTACAGCCAATCGGGCCCAGAATCATTGAGAACTATATCCAGCTAGTCCAGAACTTTTAGGCTTTAGCAACCTTTTGGCTTCAACAAACAGAAATCAACACGGCAATCGGTATCAACATTAAACAATATGCTACCAAAATATACTCAAAGCAAATAACGTAGATTTTATAAATACAAAAAAGGAGCAAGTCACAGACTCACTGGTCGTAACGAACGAACTGGCCACCGCAATCGCAAAGGTTGAGTTCATAGTTTGCAAGACTCACACAACTCAGTCACAAGGCTCACAAATCACGAGTGAATCGAATCAATCAACTGAAAAGTGCAAAATTAAATTAACGTTGAAGAATGAAGAGTGAAGACAGAGTCACAGAAAGAAACTGAACTTACCTCCTAAGTCGAAGTCGTGGCGAAATGTGGCGACTGGCGAAGACGCGAAGTCCGATTGTCTGAAGTAACACAGGCACAGCCGCACGCATGCAACCAGACGCCAGTGAACTCCAAGTCCACTCTCCAAGTCTCCAACCAATTAACCAAAGCGGGTTTTTACTTCTGCCTTCGACTTCGACGGTTCAATTGGAATTCTGGAAATTTGGAAGAGTAAGGGTTTGGAGAATCTCGGTCTCTCCTCTTCTCCTCTCAATCGTGGATGTGGGTTAGCCAATTTGGGGGGAATGAAATTGGTTTACGTTGGTGTTACTTAACTTAGGGGAATGGGTCTGGACTTGGACCCAAATGATATGGGCCAATTTTATTTTTTTTAAACACGGCCCGCCACCACCAGCCAGCAACAGTGCTTCGTTCCCATCTTTCCCAGACACCAGAACCAGTCTTCCCTTTACCAGTTCATCTCCAGTCTCCCTCTGTCCATCTCCTATCCATCGGCGCTCCACAGGAGCCCAAAATTCCGGCCAATCCAGCTAGAGCGGCCGCTCTAACTCGCCACTAGCTGGATTCGCCCCTAATCTTATGAAAAGCTCTTGTGACAGGCAATTTACACCGTGGACAACGTGGTACAATTCTAGCTTTTATCCAATATATTATGCTGATGGAAACATCTTGAAGGTGGTGTGCCAGGATAAAATTTCATATTGAATAAAAATGATGTAAGGCCAAGACCACACACAATAAGTTTCGAGAAATAAAAATAACTCAATCAAACAGAAAGTAAATTGCAGAAGTTAAAGTAAAACACAAGAGAATTATTTCGGCCTAAGTCTCGGAGGTTCGACGATCAAATCTAACGCCTACATCACCCGTTGAACATCCAATTTCTTAGATAACACTCGGTTGTACTAACTGGCCAAAAATGGCAACAAATGATTAAAAATGTTCAGAGAAATGAAATCGAACACTTATCTCTCAGTTACAATGATAGATCTGCAAGGATTCACCAAGACCCTTCAAACACAGACCATAACCAACAGCAGAGAAATCACCAAGTTTCTCACAATATTCGCACATAATATCATACCACAAAGGTATACTCTAACAATCACTACTTAAAATCAGGAATTTTAAGTAGAGACAGACGAAGGAATACCAAACCCTAGCCTTTTCCCTTACTCAAAGCCAGAGAGACAAAACTGAAATGAATGAATGAATCCTAAAACCAATCGTCCAAACCCTCCAGATTCAAAATCAACAGCCAATCTTTTGCCACGTGTCAGCCATCTAACCACAATAATATTTAACAAAATTGCACTTTCAAAACACGACTTATTACAATTATGGCAACACCAATAAAACAGCCAGGGTTCAATTCCAACAGATGAAAATATAAATCAACTTATAAGGTTTTGGGCTACTCCTCTTAACAATGTTGATCTTTTAAGATGTAACTTCAAATCTTATCATGATATCAGAGCCCATTAAACTCAAACGAGCGATTTGATCTGATTAAGATTCAAAAAATGAGCATACTAATTTCAAGATTTGTATGTTCAAACGAGCCACCATTTTATGGGGCATGTTAAGGGATACAATTTCACATCGAATAAAGATGAAAATATAGACCAATTTATAAGAATTTGTGTTACTTTTCTTAATAAGATTGACCTTTTAAGATGGAACTCCAAGTTTTAACACATTTTTCTCCAAAATGGGTGTTCATTTCAGCTTTTTGTTGGCACGGAGGCAAGCTTTTTGCAAAGTGATTTTAAAAATTCAAAAATCGGGTTTATATATAATTAATTAAATATATTTATTAATTAAATATAATAAAATCACAATTATACAATTATTGATCACAGATTTATTTTTGAGGTCACGGAGTATTTTTGAGGTCACAGATCGAAATTTATTAGGTCATAGATTATTGTCGAGGTCACGGATCGAAATTTTAATAAGTTACAATTTATTTCCAATGTCATAGGTCAAAAATTTATTAGATCACAAATTATTTTCGAGGTCACATATCAAAATTTTAATAAGTCACAATTGATCACAGATTTGTTATTGGTCACATATTAGTCAATTTCGTGGTCACAGTTAACAAAATAATCTGTGACCACTGTCCGACAACCTTCACCGCCCACCACCCCACCTCAACACCATCGTTGACGGCCACCTGTACCATCACCGTCTGGATCTTCAACAAAATCACCAGATCCGGCCACACCCACCGCACACACAATAGCCACCAGTTCGTGACCACATTTCCACAGATCAACACTACCACCACGATGCCGCCATCACACACACCATCACCATCACCACCACCGCCACCACCACGACGGCGGCATCGACGCTCTAACACCACTAGACATCGCAAAACCATGATAGCCGCCCAAACACCAACAAAATCGTCGCAACGTCGCTGACTCACCATCAAAATCATCATCACCGCCACCACTGCCGACCTCCGCACCATCGATCAAATCAAAAACAAAAAAAAACTTCCAAATCGATTAAGAGAGAAGAGAGAGTGAAGAGGTGACTGCGATGTTGTGTTGGAAGTTTGCGCCGTCTGAGATGAAGAAATGGTGGTGGTGGCGGTGACAGCAGCTCTGTCTAAGATTTGGAAGAGGCGAAGACGGTGCAAACTCCTGCTGTTGCCCGAAAACTTCCAAAAAAAATTTCAAACTGCACCGTCTGAGATGAAGAGGCGACTGTGGCTTTGTAGTACCTCAACGTCGGAGTTGTGTTGCCGGGAAAGGGCTGGCGTAGGGAGAGAGTGAAGGGAGGCGGCGGGTTTAGAAAAGTGAATGTAGGTAGAGAGAGAAAGGTTCCGAGGGGGGGGGGGGAAGAAAATGAAATTAAGGTTTGTATAATTTTTATATATTAATTATAGTACCTGATTTTTGCAGCTTGACCCTTGATTTTTGAATTAGGGTAAACATAACCCCTGACCCATGTAATTTTTTCTTATTTTATTGGTCATGTTTCTTTCTTTTGGGCCATGGTACTTTATTGGTTCTTCCAGAATTTTGAGTTGGAGAAATGGCATATTGGTTATGGTTATAGTTATAGTTCAATGGGCTGCCTCCTAGACTTGTGATTTTTGTTGGGCTTGGTGTTTTGTTTGTTCCATCTATGCAGCCCCTTATTTTGGACCACATTAATGTAGAACAAGGCTTAGAATTTATTTCACTTGGACCCTTTGTAGACTTCAATATCATTCTACTGTTGACTCATTTCTGGGCCACTACAATTACACATTCCAAATCGGTGAGCTTCAGCCTTCAGTGGCGTGATGGGTTTTGTCTATTATGTTTGGGGTGTTCCTTCCGGCAAGAAGGGGATATGAATTGCTGATTGGTCAAATACTCCAAGGATGAATTTCAAAAGAGATAGAATAATCCAAAGCCAATCATCCCTGACATACAAATCAACGTTGATAACTCATAAAAAAGGGCAGTAATCTTTTTAATCTTGGTTTCAACTCTTTGCTTCTTTGACTCTCAATAGCTACTATCTATATTTTCTTCTTTTCATTAAGAAAAGAGATAAATTTACACATTGAACTATTATACTTAACACGCACAAATGATTGCAAATTGGAGGAATGAGGCTATATGCTAGGCTATAGATTTGTGACCAAAAATCAATGTGGATATGTATAAATGAAAAGCCCAATTCACCTATTTTTATTCCTTCAAAAAGTGGTCGAAAGTGGATAGTCAACTATCTATCCCATGATTCATGTGAGCTAATGGCAGTAGGACATCGTTTTGTCAATTTCATCATCAGGTTACCCAACTTCCATGCTCATGTTTATACGGTCCACTTGGAGACCAATTGAATTGTATGATATATTTTCATACAGCATGCTTAGAGAGGAGTAACATTATGGGGATAAAAGAATTGAGCTGCCAGGGACAAACATTGGCAGGTTCCAATTTCAAAATTCCAAATTTTATCGTGCCCATTTGATATATATTTTTATTTTTATATACCAACGAGGATTTTACATTGATTTAGTAAGGGCCTATATGGGGTTTAACATCCTAAATAGACATGAGCACAAGCTGCAAAGATAAATTGAAACTATGACCTGCACCACATTTGCTTCCTCTCAATCGTCAGTTGGTAAAAATCCACATGATGCGTGGTTTGATTGGAGTCAATAGGATTGAATTGTATATTTTAATCTTGTTTTCTTGGAGATTAAACTTTTTACTAAACTCAAGAAATTTGGGGAGAATGTGAAGATTCAAAATTATTATTATTTCATATTTTCTTTTAGTTAAAAACGTAAGACAAAAACCATTTCTTGAACTTCGTGAAGACAAAAACGTAAGACAAAATATGTTATTATATGGTACGATTCCAATACATATCTTCTGCTTATTTGTATTTTTTGATTAATATGTTATGGCTCTTCTACATGGTCAACTCACGGGGGTAGATAATTAATAATTTTTTTTTAATGTTTATTTATGTTTGTTATTTTTATTGATTTTTAAGAAAGGAAGGCCATTTTTGCCTTGGGCAAATAGGAGTGTGGCCCAAAATGGCCGAATGGTGTGGGTTCATCTCACTCCATTCTATTTTCTTTGGTTGAACCACAAGTGTATTTTGTATTATCTGCCCCGTTTGGCCCCAATTATTCGAGATTATAATTTTTTAAATAGTATTTTTTTTTTAAAATATGTGATTGAAAAAGAAGAAAAAATTTTAGATTTACTTATAATATTATTTTATTTAAAAATGTGTAATTGATTAGAAGAGAAAAAAATAAATTATAATTTTAATGAAAGTCAAACGCAAACGGACAAATAATACAAAACTAATAATATTGAAATTTGTCTAATGAAAAATATTGGTAAAAATACAGAAACCAACGTCATGCCATTCGTCACTAAATTTACTTTTCTCAAGAATGATTGAGATTAATATGCAAATAATTGTTAATAAACACACATTTAAAACAAAATTAGATTAAAAAATTAAATTTGTACGCAATATTCAATTATTGATAGAGAAATTTTGGACGACTACAAATTTGTTTAGTCATGATATAAAGTTATTCTATTTGTAGAAAATACTTTTAAAATTTTAGATAGAGATGTAAACATAAACTGTGGTGAGTTGAACACAACTCAAACTTGACGACATCGGATATGTGCGTTGAAATATTTATGGCCATTGTTCGGATTTTCAATTAAAAAAAATAAATGGAAAATTTGTTGGCAAATTATGTGGGATACCAGGTTTATTGCATCATAGGCAGCTCTAGAGATTACAAAAAATTTAGCGTGTAATTTTAATAAAATAATGAAACAGTTTCTTGATAAACGAAATTGTTAAAACAAACCAAAAAAAAAAGAAAAAAAAAAAAAAAAAAAGAAATTGAAGAGATTGCATGATCTTGTTTGACTATTTTACCCTTTTCTTCTATTGGTAGAGCATCTTTGAAAAATCCTCATGACAAGGAATGGCAAGACACCCACTATACCAATAGCCACAAAGAATAGTTGAAGTACTCGTTTATATTCAAGGTGATGTGCAAGGTCAAACCTCATTCATTTCGGCGCGACGAATCTAATTGAAGCGGACAAAATATCAATCATAACATAGAAGTGATAAGCTCGAAGCGAAAGAGAAAGTATTTATGGTTTGATTTGATATGATTTCTTTTAAAAACTGAATTAAGCTAGTCAAAACACTATTTATGATGATCGGCTCTCTATAAAATAGTAAAATCTGATTGAGCCACATGTTAACTACATTACAAGGTCCTCAATTTATGCTCATTGGAACACTTATATTTTAAATTTTTTCGTTGAATTCTTATTTTCAATCTTTTATTAATTTTCACATTTGGTCCTTGATGATGATGTTTGTCAAAATATTCTATTTACATAATTTAAAATAAGTAGAATATTTTTGCATGCTTTAGCATTTATTATTTTTAAAAAAATATATATAATGGACAAATAAGTTATTTTACATCCTCCTATGGACAAAAATCATATCAGAGATGAGATGTGTTAATTAATTAATGTAATATTGAAGATAATAATGCACCGAAAAAATTTGGGACATAAATGCTATAATAAGCCGAGATTTGGACCCTTAACTGCAATTTAAATTTGATGTAACTAATAAAAATTATGGTATAAATATAATTATCAATTTTTCAACTATATAAAATGTAGTATGGTGAGAATTCATTTCGTGTATTATAGTAGAGAGGAAATAGATTGATGTGTGAGTTCAAAATACATTTTAATTCTCTTATTCGATATAGTGTAATTCGGCTTCTCACACTAAGGGTGAAACAATTAAATGGCCTTGCGTTCATTTTTTCTATTTCGTGTTATTAAATATTAATTGCTTTTGATAATACAGATTACCCATTTAATCCATAACAACTTCTTGAAGGCTAAAATTGATATAAAGTTGTTATTTTAAACTTGGGCTTTGCTACATGAACATAAGGAATGACCGCATGATTGACATCACACATACACATGGGAGTCTGACATTTTTAAATTCATATGTGACCCACAAGTTCCATGTGAGTGTGGTGTTAACGAAAGTATCAACCGTTATATTCGTTTGACTTTTTTCCTTTAAACTTTTATATTTCTTGAATTTAAGGGGGAAAAAAAAAGTTATGGTATGGTTAAGATCGTCAAAACGATTCACGTTTAACATTTTTTTCAAATTAATCAACGGAGCCAATAAAGAGAATTATCCAAAAAAACTTAAAAAAAAAAAAAAAAAAAAAAAAAAAAAAAAACCCTTTTTGGAACATTCAATAATGTACAATACTATTGTATCATTTGACCTAATTAAAGTTTAATTACCAATTACATGCATTCTTAATTCGTTATCTTATTCGAAGAATTAACCACGTGGGAATTAGTCAATAAAGGGTTTTAGTTACTTGTCTATTCATAAAGATTTTAAAAGGGACATTTCCTAACTTTCTTTAAAAGAAAAAGTAAATTGTATGGATTTTTTTATTCAAATATGAATTTTTTTCACATGTCATAATTCTATAAAATAAAACGGCTAACATTAGGCAGCACTTTAAAAACTAGTTATGTAACGAAATATATAACAATATATAAAAACTAATATTACTCTTTTTAATAAAATTGACATTTTAAGATGGAACCCTAAATTTTAATACGGTTCAATCATAACTTTTTAGAATTTGACCGAAGTGAATTATGTCCATTTCTTTTCTAGAAGGGGAAGATGTTTAAAAGCTCCCTTTGAATTCAACCTCAAAAAGACATAAATCATGATTCATGGGAACGTCTTTTCCATTTAAAACTAACCAATAAAGAGAATTAACCATTAAACTAGAAGCTGATGAAGAAAATGTGAAAGGTACAACACCCCTTTTTTGGACATCCAATCATATAGAAGATTAGTGTATGGTTTGACTTAATTAAAGATTCAATGACTAATAATTATATTCGTTCTCAATTTATTATCTCATTCAAAAAAATTACCCACGTTGAATTTGATCAATAGAGGGCTTTATTAGCATGTCCATTTTAAATGGGGCAATTTCTAACTTTAATTGAATTATATTGAACTTTTAATATTGAATATTCGAATTTGTTCACAAGGTATAGGGCTAGAAAATCACTCTCAAATCCTCAATTCACGTGTGTTTAGGGAGTTGAATGTCTTACATGTGCGAGTGACCTATGTTGGGACAAAATACATTCGACAACATAACTATTATTGATTTTCAGTGTTGACTTTCTCAGTTGAATAGATTTTTCGACTCGAAGCATTGTTCTTTATATGATTTATGGGCTTGATATAATATGATTGGATGAATGAAACGTTTTGAAAATTTGTTGAAATTAGTTAGTTGAAACTCGTCAGTAGACCCATATTTCAATAAGTTCATGTATACGTTTGAACATACTAGTAAACTGAACTGAATATACACCAACATAGATTTGGTGATTGTTGAGTTATTTGTGAAATATATAGAAGCCTGTGCCGTTTTATATTATGTTTGTATAAAAGGTCACATTAGTGTTACACTTTAGTTAGTGCCACTAATATTGTTATATTTGTCACCGACCACTTCGTTCACCTTATTGAGATTCTGCCAAACAAAATTCGGCGCAGTATTTTATGGTTGTATCATAGTCACAAGTCATCAAATCTGAATTTCTATCTTGCACTTTAATTGAGATCTCATTATGCTAAAAGTGATTAATATATTATGGATTATTCTACTTGACCATCATGGTTGACCACTTGAATGACCCGACCCCACCACTCTCCTCACATGGGATCGGGTCCCACTTCATTAAATTTAATATTTTTGCCTCTCATGTGAGGGAAGTGGTGGGGTCGAGATCATCCAAGTGGTCAACAATGATGGTAAGGTAGCATGATTGATATATTATATGAATTAAACTACTTTACCCTCATGGGTGACCTTAAGCATGACCTCGATCCCATCACTCCCCGCACATGGAGGAAAAAAATATGAAATTTAATGAGCTGGGACCCGACCTCCATGTGAGAGGAGTGGTGGGGTCGAGGTCATGTTTGAGGTCACCTATGATGGTAAGGTAGCATGATTGTATATTATATACTTCAATCGGTGGTTGTGCTCAAATTAGTGGAGGCACTTCCGAGCATCATTCAAGTCTCATAGAGCTGAGTTTAATCAATTTTAAGTCGATCAAATAATATTTTTTTCACCACCCCATTTGAATTTTATTATTGTAATTATTATACAATTAAATTCATAACGACTAAAGTATATATAACAATTAATTTTCATTTATTCTTCTATATTTTGAACACGTTTATCAATATTATGTCAACATACATGTCTTCTAGATTTTACACTGCACTTTTTCATTGTCACTCTCGAATCTAGAAAAAGAAATGGGGTCATTGTGAAATTAAGATCTATGTAAAATTATGTCAGAGTATGATATTCACATATTTATTTATCCCAATTAATACATATTATTGTCTTGGTTCAGAATTGTTAACCCAGCATAGTTAAACACCGTCGTCCAAGAAAAAGAAGCTATTTCTACCTTGTTATGTGATTCAAAGGATTATGGGGCGTTCTCTTTGCTATTTTCGGACCGTTTTCTGTTTTCGATTTTTCAAAACATTGAAAACGCATCATCTTTCCTATTTTTGAAAACGACTGAAAATTTTGTGAAGAAAACAGAAAATAATTTTTTTATGTTTTGGTGGCTTTCTTCACAAATCTGTCAAAACTCAAAAAACACGAGTTGGGAAATATTTTTTCAAAACGACAAAAAGAACGAGTTTTCAACAATCTCAAAATGGACACCCAAAACACAAAATATAAAACGAATTCAAAACTCAAAACACAAAATTGAAATACGAAGAGAACGCCCCCTTAGATCCTAAAGTTTTCATTGTCAAATTTTGTGATAAATTGTTGTGTCCGTGACCTAACATCTATCCTAATTGGGTTCTTAGGGGAAGGCACCAAGGGATAAAAGACACAAGCACATTATCCAACATAACCAAAACACTTTAAATTTGTAATTGTTTAGCTTGCCAAGATTCCCAACAGAGCATGACTTAAAAACCTAGGTTAAATAAAAAAAAAAAATTAATCATTTGGGATTTTTTTATTTTTTTACCATTAGTTTGAACCCAAAGGAATATGATATTTAGAATTTTTTACTTCTTCATGAAAATTTCAATCCTATATCGTCTTATTACATAAGTTATCCATTTCACGAATCTTTAAAGTTGTTGTCTTAACCTCAAATGTCATTTTTATCATATATCTTCTTTTGTCATAGCATATGAATCAAGATTACGTGGCATTCTTTCTTCTTCTACTATTTCAACACATGGTATTCTCTTGATACTAGCAAACAGTTTGATGGAGACCTATTTGGAGCCCCTCTTTATTGAAAAATCTCAAGCTTTGTTTCGTTCATTTGCATGTGTTTTTAGCTTTGTATGAATTGACCAGGACTAATTTGGAAGAAAAATACAAGTTTTCTTGCCCAAATAAAAATTCTATCTCAATCTCCCCCCCCCCCCCCCCCCTCCCTTTTTTTTTTCAAAAAAAAAAAAAAAACTTTGGAAAAAGGTATATAAAATGGCGTAAAAGGTATAAAGACCCCTCTTTCATTATTGAAATAATTAAATTGGTTTTATCATATTGAACTTTGAATTATAGAATCAAAATCTATATGAATTAAATTATTTGAGGCTTCATATTTTTTCCAACAATTAAATTTGATGATATACTGAAAAATAACGAGTGCGACTGTGTCAAGTCAAAACATAATTATTTATATGTGTATCTAACTTTTTTGCAATTTTTTTATATTTAGGTATCGTTAAGATTAACTTGACACAACGTAAAATCAATCAAGGCAAGATAAAGAAATGTTTGTTTTATCAATTCTCTTGAAGATATAAATATATAATTAAATAAAAATGTTCTCTCATAAAATTCTAAGCTTTTAGATAAAATACTTCAACATGATATTTGAGTAAACAAATATTTCGAATTTAATTATTATAATCCATTGTATATTTCAACTTTCAAGACAAGAATTCGACTAAAAACTATGTGATTTATACACTGGAAAAACGAATTGAATATAACTATAAATAAATAATTTCCATTATTTTAGATTCGAAAAAGACTGATTTGACAAAGTCCCTTTGAATGGAAACTAATTTCCAGTATCTCAATTCTAGACCAATCTACCACTAAAGATCCAACAAAGTACAAACAATTGTTTAGATAATCATGAAAAATATAAATTAATAAGGACCACTTAAAAAATACAATAAATCAAAGTAAAAACATAATTAAAAGGTAAATATAAAATAATTTTTTGTTCGTGCTCATAAATTAGAAATGGACTATTTTAATTAACCATTTATGTTTTGTCTAATTGTTAATTTACCTTTCCATCTCTCTTCACACCCTTTGTCTCCTATGAACCCCCACCCTCAATTCCTCAAACTTTCTCTTGAGTCTTGATCAAGTCATATTTACATATCCACCAGAGGCCGCAAGGTGGGATGGGCATGGAGCAAGGATTTGGGGTCGAGAGGAGGTGGCAGCGAAAGAGGCCTGTTGGGTAATGTATTTCTCGTTAAAAATGGTAATTTTACATGAGCTTGCACGAACATTTGTAGAATAGAAATATTGGGGCAAGTAATAATTTTTTTTTTTTAAACTTTTAAATTGGAAGGTGACCATTAAAAAAATATTTTTGAGGGTCCTTAACTTTTGCTCATTTGCACTTATATTCCAACTTCTTTTTGTTATATTTTAATATCATCCTTATTTTAATTAGCAGCCTTGTTCATGACGATGTTTAAAAATCTATTAGAATGAAATAAAAAGACTTATTCACTCTTCAAATTTTTAAATAATCAAGGTAAATAATATAAGTTCGAAAAAATATTTTCATCATGCTAATATAATACTTGGACAAAATCTATTGGTACCCTATATTAGAAATATTTTGATCCATTACTTTGTTATGAAATATCCCGTACAGATCCATTACTTTGATTGATTTATTCGATATTTGACGTGTTAGATTAAACAAGATTCAACTGAAAAAAAGTTATATCTAGATACTTTGTTTACGTTTTTAATTTGTTTGGTAAGTTGAATTCTACAATATTAAAACAGTATTAAAAAAGAAAAACGAAGTATTTTGTCATCAATTATTGTGTACCCAATTAGTGTTGACCTGTGTACTTAATTACTTTGTTTGATAAGTCGAGTGATACAATATTACACTATACTAAAAATGAAAAACGAACTATTCCATCCACAAATACTACGCCCTTGTTTGGTACACATTCTTATTCTCATTTTTATTCTTCTACTCATTTTTAACCACACATCTTGAATAAAATAATATTTTTCATCACATTAATAATTTTTCCTTCTTTTTCAACCTCATATTCACCATCGCATCAATTAAAAAATGCATTTTTCCAAAAAAATGTGTATCAAACAGGCTCGACATATGAACCCATTACTTTAATTGGTTTATTCAAGACTTGATGTGTTAGATTAAATAAGATTGAATTGAAAAAAAATTATACCTAAATAGTTTGTTTGAGTGCTTGATATGAACTAAGAATAAAGTGTGTACTTAATTAATTTGTTTGATAAAATTAATATCATGTGCCCAACACCCTAATATAATGTACCAAAAATTCTTTAAATGGCCACCTTCAACATTGTACTACAATGACAATGACAATGACAATGACAGTCCTAAGTGCTCCATTGCCATGAACGGCACTAAGGTTATTAATGGGAATATACTTGCTGGATAAATTATCTCTCCGAATTCATATACGACAAATTAATTATAATCTCTATATATTTAAGGTCGACTATGACTTTTTTGCAGTACGAAATTTTATTATAAGCCCTACTACTTGGCCCTTTCATTGAGCCAGACCAAAGAGTTTTATCCTGTTATTATTGTCATTGCGTATATAACACACATAAATAACTTTTCCTTCTTTTTCAACCACACATTTCCCATCATATCACTATTTCAAAATTCATTCTTCCCCAATAATCTCCATCAAACACGCTCTTAATCGAGTTCTAAATTTTGAATAAGTAATTTATGTTTTTAATTAAAAAAATCTAGTTTTTTCCCCCTATGGTAAAAGAATTCCATACAAAAAATAATTAGAGGGTGTAAAAATAGGTTAGGTCGGACTGCTACTACTAACGCGTCCAATCTGTATTTTGTATGCGGTAATGAACAATATTAGATTATTGTAAAAGATGAGAAATATGTAAATATATTAATATATGCATCAATTTAACATACTAAATGTGAGTAATGATGTAGTACTAGTTTAGCTGACAATGAATCTCATTTATTCATTGGACAATAAATGAGTGGGGTCATCATTGCTACATAGCCTTGTTCACCAAAGGGTAATGTTGTAGCCAGGGACGGATCAATGATTGGATTTGAAATCGAATTACAAAATTTTTGATCGGACTAATACGTGAAAAAAGAAAATTTTACACATTAAAAAAAAAATTTACATAAATTTTTTTTTTTTTGCCTTAATGGGTGGGGGAGGGACTCCCCCTCCATCCATCCCTGGTTGTAGCACCAGTTTAGATGATAGTAAATCTAACTAATTCATTAAACAATAAATGAATGAGATCCACTTTCACTTATGTAGTACCAATAGTTATAACTTATAAGCACCAATCTATGCGATAACAGACCCCACTCATTCAATGGATAATAAATGAGTGGAGTCTAAAGCCACATATCATAGTGTAAGCACCCCTGATGCTACACAATATTGTTCATCAGATATGATTAATATTGTAGCACCACTGATTCTTATACGAGTATATGTAATAGTAGACCCCACTCATTCACTGGATGATATCGTAGTGTAAGCATACCTGATGCTACACAATATTATTCATTGGACATGATTAATATTGCAACACCACTAATTCTGATACGAGTATATGTGGTAGTGAGTCTCACTCATTCGTTGGACAATAAATGAGTGAGTTCCATTGCACTTAGGAGTAAGAGTAATGCTATTTATCGTTATTCGTGTTTATTATTAGAATACTCTCATTCAACGATATCTCTAATAAAATGTTTTATATCCCTACATTTTGATTGAAATTATCATTTAATATATGCCATAGTGTTATCACTTAGATTGATTAAGGAATAATATTGCAAATAGTGTTCAATATGTATATGGTCGACAGGAAATGTCACACTCCACAACTTGTGATCTTCCTTGAAATTATTTTCTATATTAAAAGAGGAGATATTTTTATTTTGACTTCAACGTCACAAAATTACCCTTTAAAGACCTTTAGGTTTTGAAGGCACCCCAGCAACGGCCGGGTGGGGCGGGGGCGGGGGCGCGGGGGTATTTTACCTACAAAGAGAAACATTAAATAGTAATCTAGATTCCATCATCGTCAACACATTTCATTTTAAAACCTAAATCGATATTTTTTGGATTAAAAAATTATACAAATAGCATTATTTTGAAAAAAAATAAAAAAATAACATGCCAATAAATTTTTTTTTCCTCTCTTTTTTTAAATTTTATTTTTATGAAATCTATAATCTATAATATATTAAATATCATATCAAACGAGAATCATTTTTTGAACAATTTTAACCCTACTACAATTCAATTATTTCAATAATACCTTACATTTCCTTTTTAAATATGTAATAAATACAATAAAATTATTGTCATGTATAATTTTTGTGTTATTAATTTTCAATTCATTAACATTCACATTAATGTAGACTCAATGAATCTTGATTTGATAAATCTACAGTTATTATATATGATTTTTTTTATTCGTGTATTTAGGAATTTTAATGGGTGTATAAATTTATGTATTAACAATTAATTCTTATGTATCAAATGTAATATAAAAATGTTGCTCATTTATAGTATTTTATCATCATCAAAAAAAAAAAAAAAAAAAAAAAAAAAATGATCGTGGAAATTGAGTTTTGATAGTACAATTTTATTTTCTTAAATTTAATTTACTACGGTTCGTTTAAGACTTTATCAAATTCTTTAACAAATTGGTATTAAATATTAATTTTACAACGATTATAAAATATTATATTTTAGAGTAAGGTGCGATTTAAGTTGAAGTCAGACTAGTAGTTTACAAATACGAGGGAAGAGTTTAGGCACCGGAAGTATGGGTAATATGTAATACTAATAACCCACAGTCCACATGCCTGCATTACACTCCAATTTCACTACTCGTAAGGGCATATTTGGTATTTCAAACTCTAATTGGGACCCACTTTGGACGGTTGCCCGTCTATATATTTTGTATTGTAATTCCTACCAAGTCGTCCACCAGCTCCTCTCCATTTGTTCTTGTCTAATTCTCCATTTGCCGAATTCTCTCTCTCTCTCTCATACACTTGCAGATTCTCTCTCTCTCTCTCTCTCTCTCACACACATAGACACTGACACAGTGTCAGCAAGAGATCAAGCCACTTTCAGTAAAACCGTTTGGCATTACTCGCTTATATTCCATCAACTTCTGCACAGAAATATATACACAGGTATGTATGAATTTATATGATTTTTTTCGTGAATTTTGTGAGTTTTTGTTTATGGGATTGTGAGATTTTTCCTGTTAATCTTCTTACGGTACATGGGTTGGACTATGAATCTTTTCTTGTTTATCTCTTTTTTACTTGGAAGTCTTTTTTAGTAATTTTTTTATTCTTGAAAAGCGTTTTGTTGAATTTCTTTTTCTGGGAGCTCCTTTATGCTGACCTTTCTCGCAACTTTTTGGAATTTGTTTGATTCTCGTGCGTTCTTCTGATAATTTGATGTTTTGTTGGGATTTTTTAAAAAGAAATTCAAGTGAAATTATGTTACTTTCAATCATTAATTATGACTAATAAGTTTATGGGTTTCAGTTCAATGTTCTTGACCTTTATTGCAATAAAAACGGAGAAGGGTCGTTGTTTTTATTTCATTTGGTTCTTTACTTTTTAGCATTTATTATGATTTATTTAATTTGGTTCTTATTTTTTCTTTTGCTTTGTTTAGTTTGACCAGGGATTCATTAACTTTCTCTTATTGCAGTAGTTTGGCCTTATTTCCAGAAATTAATTATGCTTATGCTTTCACAAAGAACTATTTGAACATCAAGCAGTGTGTTGTGAATCAGGCTTACTGGGCATAATTCATTAACCCTTTTTTTCTGATTAAGATCAATCAAGATGTAATCTTTATCCACACCCTTTGTAGTAATTTGCTGCCTTTATCTATGTGACGCCATAAATTTGGGGAATTGATTTGTGATTGATTGCAGTTTCTTGAAGATGCTGGAGAAGATGGAGGATAAATTGGATCCAGATGTAGTTATAGAGGAATTCGAAGCGTTGTCATGGGATGCTGGAAGAGTTCAAAAAGAGACCCTCAAGAAAATCTTGGAAGAAAATGGTGAAACAGAGTACTTGATGAAATGGGGTCTTAATGGAAAAACGGACCCAATAAGCTTTAAGTCTTGTGTCCCTCTTGTCACTCATGCGGACTTGGAACCTTACATTCAACGGATAGCCCATGGCGAAAATTCCTCTATTCTCACTGGAAAACCGATAACTAGTATCTCGTTAACGTACACTCTTATCATGATATATTGTTAAATTTGTCTTTTAACAGCTCGAATTTATAATAAATATGAATTTGATGGTTCTTGCAGTTCTGGTACCAGTCAAGGGAAGCCTAAGTTTGTGCCGTTCAATGATGAATTGCTGGAAAATACCATGCAAATATATAAAACTTCCTTTTCCTTTAGGAACAGGTAATTTAATGCTGTACAATACTACTTTGTTTTTTGTGTTGACTTAGACCTTACGTTGTAGGCATTGGAAATTTTTTCTTTCCCTTTCTACTATCTTTGCTTTTTCTTCTTTGTTTTTTAGAATTTCCAGCTGTAAGTAGGAATCACAATTTAATCTTTCTTGTACGTTTGTTTATGTGAAAGAATTAATTTTTGCAGAGAATATCCAATTGGAAATGGGAAGGCTTTACAGTTCATTTACGGAAGCAGGCAATTCAAGACGAAGGGTGGTTTGGCGGCTGGAACTGCCACTACTAATGTGTATAGTGACAAAAAGTTCAAGACAACGATGAGGGCAATGCAGACCTCTTGTTGCAGCCCGGATGAAGTGATTTTTTAGCACCAATTGTGAAGAATCGTTATACTGTCATCTTTTGTGTGGTCTAATTTTCCGGGATCAAGTTCAAGTTGTGTCATCTACATTTGCCCATGGCATTGTCCATGCTTTTCGAACTTTTGAAGGTAAGTGGGAAGACCTTGTTAATGACATTGGACGAGGGGAACTATGTAGCTGGATAAACACTCCATCACTTCGAACAGCAATGTCAAAACTGCTCAATCCCAACCCTGGATTGGCCGATTTGATTTGTAAGAAGTGTTCGGGGTTAAGTAATTGGTACGGAGTGATCCAAGAGCTATTTCCAAATACCAAGTACATATACGGGATCATGACAGGTTCCATGGAACCTTATCTGAAGAAACTGAGGCACTATGCAGGAGATCTACCTTTATTAAGTGCAGATTACGGGGCTTCCGAAGGTTGGATTGGAGCAAATGTCAACCCCGAACTACCCCCAGAATTGGCCACATTTGCCGTTCTTCCAAATATTGGCTACTTCGAATTCATCCCTTTGAAAGAGGATTTGAATGTAGAGCCCCAGCCCATAGGGCTAACTGAAGTCAACATCGGTGAAGAGTACGAGATCATTGTAACCAATTTCGCAGGTATACATTATTCTCTCTCTTTTTCTTTGTGTGTGCTCGTGTGCACATGATGTGAACTTGTACAACAAGGGGCTAAAATACTGCATCCTTTCCTAGGTTCCAACCTTGTCACTTTTTCTTATGAGCTCCAATAATTTATTGTTGAAATTCCTAGGTTTTCTATATGCTTACCATGTGGTCGTGGGATAATGGGAAGGCCTATTGCAATCTTTTTGTAGGTCCACTCCTTTCCCCATACCACCTCTTCTTTCAAATATTAGGCATTATATATTCAATAGGTCACATGACTAAACCAGACGGTTTAAATGTGCTTTAGCTTTTTATTCCTGCAATCCATGTATGTGTGTGCAGAACTTGTAGTTCAAGGGAATCTTCAATCCAGGCTTAGATTCCATTATCTTATGTTTAGTTATAGAGGCTGGCTAAATTTGTTGATGAATTCGTTCTAACTATTACTTCCTATTATTTTACACTGTCCACGACATGCGATTTTTTTATAATACAAGACACAACACGCACAGATTCAGCATCATTCTTAGGAAACAGAGTCATTTTATTTAAACTCCGCGCTGTCACGTCTGTTGACTATTACAGATAAGATTGATTGCATTTTCGTGTTTATTTTTTGATGTGCACGTCACTTCTTTTATAAGATAATAAACTGTGTATCTTGCTGTTCTCCATGATAATTGACACAAATTTTGCTCTTCATAGTCTGCTATTGACTTTAAAATATTTGCACATGTATATGCACTCATTGGATAATCAATATAAATGTCTCCGCATATATTTTATATTCTCAAGATGGATTAAACTAAGATATAAATATTGTTATTGTATATGAAAGACAAAAGGTTAGGTGAGCATCAGACTAATTTATGTTGTGAATTTAAATGGTTGCACTTGAGATGTCTTCACATATCCTTAAAATAACACACTTTTACGTTGGAAAATCAACAAGTTTGTTACCGAGATTTCCTTCTTTTGAAGTTGTCTTTTAACATTTATGTTTTTGTCTACAAGAAAAAGGGTGCCTTATTTAGTAGATCTCATTTTCTTTTGTAAATGCATCCATATAATTCAAGATGTGGGCTCGTGTTATTTTCGCCTGCAAGAAAAAGAACTCGAGATACATTCCTATTGCTCAGATTTATAAAACAATCTTCGATTTTCGGGGAACATAAGAACGTTTAGGGCCCTTCTGAATAAGGAGGTCGAGTCCTAAGAGTTCGGTACTCTTCCAGTCTAGTAAGTTTGCTTGTCACCAATAAATTTAGTTTAGAGAATTGGCATGGATAAGTATCAATCACATTGCTCTTAAATCTCACTCGATGAAATTTTACATATGCAGGGTTGTACCGTTATAGGCTAGGAGATGTGGTCAAGGTCAAGGGATTCCACAACTCGACTCCGGAACTCCAATTCATTTGCCGGAGGAATCTTCTACTCACTGTCAACATCGACAAGAACACGGAGAAAGATTTGCAGCTGGCTGTAGAAGCAGCAGCCAATCTGCTAGAAGGGGAAAAACTTGAAGTAGTCGATTTTACTAGCGGCATCGACTCATCAACTGAACCTGCACATTATGTTATATACTGGGAAATAAGCGGCGAAGCGAGTGACGAACTTCTTAAAGAATGCTGCAGTTGTTTGGACAAATCGTTTATTGATGCAGGATATGTTAGTTCAAGGAAAGTAAAAACCATTGGAGCACTTGAACTAAGAATTCTGAAGAAGGGTACTTTTCACAAGATTTTGGATCATTTTGTGGAATTAGGTGCTGCTGTTAGCCAATTCAAAACACCTCGTTGTGTGGGGACAAAAAACCAGACACTGTTGCAAATTCTACGCAATAATGTTGTCAAGAACTACTTTAGTTCTGCATTTTAGTAGTTGTGAGTTTGTGGAAGTTGATGTCAATTGTCTCATAATAATTCAGCTGTCCTAGGTTTGACAGTAGTACAAGTCTATACTTCTAATACAGAATCGTAGTTCTAGTTTTCTATCTTCTTTTGTTTTAATTTTTCCTTTTGTTGTATTGTGATATCAATAGAATAATTTTAGTGGTATAACCAAGATTTTCACGAAGGTGGGTAAGAAAAAATGTTGAATGAGCTAACGAACTAATTCTTTTGATTAATCTTAGTAGATCTAGAAACAGACAAACGAGTGTAAATAGTAGTAAAATTAATGAGCAAATGGCTGCAGACTGCAGAGAGAACAATATAACAGAGAACATAATATCTGAAACAATTTAAAAGACACAGACTGTGTTATAGTATGTGGTTTATATAGAATGAAACATATGTTTACTGGAATAAATAGGTCTGAGCAGAGCGATTGGCAGCATCCGTCAGTGATGGTTTAATTGAAAAAAGAACCTATAAACAATAATATCATTTATAGAGTAAATTTTAAGAGTACTCAGAATAACACTTAATTTCAACCTTAGTATCTTTCAAACATTCAATTATGCTCTAAATGTCATTGTTCTAGATTTTTGACTTCAGATAGCCTATAGAAGCTGTTCTTGACATAGTTGTGGAGCTGCCTCATTTGTCTACATTCACTAGGTTTTGGCTTTAACATTTTAGGTCTGGCATTTTGGTCCACAATTTGGATGATTGATTATTGATTAAGACATGTGCTAGACTACCAATTATGCACTAAATTGTGTATTATTAGTTACTATTTCATAATTTATTAGCATTTTGTATTTCATAATTAAGTAGCATCAAACTCTACTTTTAGGGGATGAAAGAAGAAAAAAAGATCAAAGTATAAACTTTAGTGTATTGTATACATAAAGGAGTATAAAGTATAACATTTAAACTTTAAGACGAGGATGTTGATGCAATAATAAATGATATTAACAATGTTAAAAGTTAGAAGAAGATATAAATGATTAGTCATATCATGTAAATTATAGGTTTATAGATTTAAAATTTTCAATCTACCTACCTTACATCTTTTTTCTACAATCATCTGATCAAGTATCATCAGATTGCCCTTCCACTTCGATTAGTCACATTGTTACAAACCCAAAAAAATAAGAAAAGCGCCCACTTTACACATTTACATCCAGTTAGTTGCTCTCGCAAACTTGGGCTTTGACAAATTTGTTTAAATTAATAAGTATGGATCAAACCGGCTAATCAAAGAAGAGGATTGGTTCGATCTATTAACGAGCCCGAATCAACTTCGTTTGTTATGTAGGTTGGCTTAGACTTTTAAAATTTGGATAGGAACTGAACCATTGACTTGCCACACTTCAGGCCAGCCAGATTTGGTTCAAGCCAAACTTTTTCTAACTTATGTGGTTCATCATAAGGAGGGGAAAACTCCTACAAATATACTATTTTCGACTAATGTTGAACCAGAACCAAGTTTAATCATCCTGAGCTAAATACTCGTGCCTCTATCTTGAACCTGCCTCAAATTTTACATTTCTTGGTCACGTCACTGGAGAAAAATCGGGTTAACCATTTTTTAACAACCACCATTCCCAAAATAGTAAAATATCACACTTCACCAGCATAGCATTTAGAATTAATAAAATCTAAGAATTTCAAATCAGCTCATGAACAAACTTTCTGAAAAAGATATAGTGCAATTCTCATGTTAGGCATTCCCGAAAGTTCAAGAGTCATGTCATTGACATAAGTTTATCATGCCCCCTGCATCAATGCCAAATCAATTTCCCGTGCAAACTTGCGAACCCATTAGCAATAATACATCAAGTCATCAACTCGATCATGCGATGAGGATGTAAATATTTGAACAGATACCATTGGCTTTCATAAGAGAGACCTACCATTAGCGAGCATAAACTCTTTATCCAAGATGTTGGGTTGGAGATAAGATTTTTCTTGGAGAAAAGAACTCCAAGAAACTCTCCCATGAAGATTAATGAAGTCGAAGAAATAGAAAGAACCCTAAAAGTGTGGGATTGTGGAAGCCCTTTATATGATTCATGTGAACTGGTTTCTGTCAGCCATATAATTGAAAGACATTTCATGGTATTTCCTTGTCTAAGTAAATCAAGAAATGTGGATGAATCAAGTCTCATTTCATCGCCATCGTCATCATCATCAGCTAATCAATCAAAACCCAACAAGGCTGCAGGTCCTAGCAAGTTTTGGGGATTCTCTTTGGTTAATTTCTTGAGTGATCTTGTAGAGGGAAATTTTTGGAAGAGGAAGCAGCTTGATGGTGAAAGAAAAGTGAATTATAACCCCAAGAAGCAAAACAAAAAAAAAAATGGAAAATGCCACTTTGCCAGGCCTGTAAAAAGCCTGGCAGAGCTCCCCCCTCACATGAGGTGGGTCCCAAAAAAAACCTCCCAAAAATACCCACCCCCCTATGTTTGTGAGAGGGCGTGTACATGGCCTGTGAAACAGTGCCTTGTACAGGCAGCAAGACTAAAAAAAAAAGGGATTTCTCCGAGTAGCCAAATTTCTCGTACAAGAAAGTCGAACTACATTGGTCTTAGTAAAAAGGAGTAGTCATAAAATTTCTACTAGGATTGGTTAATGGAAGATAAAGTGTATTGGGTATATATAAGAAATTCTTGTTCACCCTTTAATTGACTTCAATGAAGCTATTTATATTTTCTGTATGAATTTTTTGCATAATAAGTTCCAATCTGTAGAATGTTTATATATGTAAAAATTCATCAGTTTTTCCTCAAGCTTGTGTTGATGGGATTTGTTTTGCTCCATTATTGTAAATTCTTTACTGAAGTTGCACATGGAAGTTGTAATGTCCCTTTTAAAGGTTGAACCTTAACTTTGAGGGTCCCACACCACCACTATCTTGAAGCATTTGTAATGTCCCTTTTAGTATCTAGGTCATATGGTTAATCATTGAAAGACAACAATCTCTTAGAGGTCTTTTTGTTGAGAAATACTAAATAGTCAACTTATTAAATTAATTTCAAGCACAAAATATAGAGATTTTAATTCCAATTACAAGATTGAGATTTATTGTTCTTGGAGAAAGATTTAAGCGGATAATTGCAGTCGCGGTCTTTAACTTTTGCGTTTTTTACAGACTTTACCCCAACCTTCAATTTGTACCACCCGAAGTCCCAAACCTTTAATAAATTCGCACCCGAGATTCAAATGGACAAAAATCGTCCACTTTGACCGTTAGTTGACCAATAAAATTAATTTTGACCAAATTTTGACCATTTTTAAAGGGTAAAAATGTAACTTTATTATTTAATCCCATAAAATAATTAAAATAACTAAAAGAAAAGAAATATTCATCTCCTTTCCCACCCCATCGTTCATCTTCTCTAACATCCCACCCGAAATCCTTCATCTTCTTCAACACCCCCACACCACCCCACCCGGCCACAAAACTCACCTCCTAAAACCACTTACCTTCTCTTAATACCAAATCTTAGCATGTAATTACAAGTATTTACTGATACATACCATCATTCTCACTCATCGTGGAGCTTGGAGTAGTGGTGGATGGTGAACGTGGCTTTGGCCAGTAACTTCGAAATTTTTCTGTTTGAGATTTTGGTAAAATTCGACGAAAAATATTTGTATGTTTTTTTCAGCATAGAGGTGGGAATTTGAGCTGGGATGGAAGTGGGATTTGGGGATCTTGTTTCCTTTAGGGTCTTCTTTTGCCTTCCTGAGCTCATTTAAGTGGAGAATTTCCTTTGAGATTTGAGTGAAATTCAATTCTTCAATATTTAGCACTTACCTTATTTTCACATTTTTAAGAATTTCTAATAAAACAACATTCTTTATTTTGCATAAAAAAGTAAAGTTATCAAATTCACTATGCAAACAGAATGAATTCGAACTCGATTGAAAAAGTCGTGTTTCACTCCTTGGTTCTTTGATTGTTAAATCCGTGGGAGAATCCAAATGAACAAGCAAAAAGAGAAAAACCCATACAGTTAACAAACAAATCGGCACTCTGTGCTACTTTTCCGAAACCCATTAGCTAAACCACTACTAGACCCACCCAGATCCACACCAAATTGCCACCACAAACACGCCCAAAACAGCCCCTATAACCTCCAGTCCACCACCGTACACGGCAGAGGAGGCTGACGTCTTGGTTTTAAGGCGGGGTCGGTGGCGCAGAGGGTGAGAGAGAGAGACGGAGGTGTAGAGGAAGATGATTTTGGGAGGTGAGGTGGGGTGGGGTGGGGTGGGGTGAGGGGTGGGGTGGGATATGACGGGATGAAGAAGAAGATGAATATTTCTTTTTTATTTCTATTTTATTTTAGTTAATTGTTTATAGGGTCAAATAATAAAGTTATATTTTTACCCTTTAAAAATGGTCAAAATCAATTTTATTGGTCAACTAACGGTCAAAGTGAACGGTTTTCGTCCATTTGAACATCGGGTGCAAATTTATTAAAGGTTTGGGACTTCGGGTGGTACAAATTGAAGATTAAGGTAAAGTCTGCAAAAAACGTAAAAATTAAGGACCGCAACTGCAATTATCTCAAGATTTAAGTGAGAATTTAGTACGAAATAATTGAGTTACATATTTATCAAATTATTAGTTTTCAGCTTGAATGACTAGATATTGACTTATTGTTATAGGTTAAATAGGAGTGTCAAAAAGGATGGGTCAAGTTGAACTGACCCGCCTATAATTAGGTACAGTTCACTTTAGACCCACTGTGGATTTGAACTGGTGTGTCTTAAAATGCAGTCATAAATAGAGTTAGACAAAACTCTCGAATTGAACCCTAACCAAATTTAGTAGTTTTTCTTAAATTAAATATCCAAACGGATATTTGAATCGAGAATTAAAGGATTTGGTTCGATTTTCGGTTTTAGACCAAAAACCGAAAAATCTTTCTAATTTTTTTTTTATCTTAAATAAGCCAAATTATTTTATTTTATTTCTAAATAAATTTGCTAACCAATTAATTTAGCTTAAACCCAAAATATGATTTTCTCATTTCTAATTTTCAGCCGAAATTCAACTTAATCAAATTGACATAAATTTTACTTAAATCTCTTATTCTACCCTAGTGTCATTTTTGTTGTTATGGAGAAATCAAATTGGAAGCTCGGTTGCCTTACTTCATTATTGTGAGCTCGTTACCATTCTCTTCTTGTAATTTTAACAATCAAATTTACGAAAAACTCAACAAAGAGAGACACAAAAGATATTATGGGATTTGACTATATTATTTTGTAAGAGATAAAATTGAATATGTCATTAGTTAAATCAATGTAACGTTGTTGTAAATATTAAAAAAAATATATATATTATACAGAACTCGGGAATTGAACCGAATCTGAATGATTCCATAATTAAATCTGGACCCGATGAATCACTTATTAAATACCCAAAAATCTGAATTCTCTCCGATTACTTTTAGATCCGAAAGAATCAAGTCAAACTGGATTATATCTAGGCCTAGCTGTAGAGGAAGTGTACGTTAATGAAAAGGGTTATGCTATGGTAACGCGGGCATTTTCGAGGGCCCCACCCCCTATTTGTGGGGTTCGGTAGGTGGGATGTCATCCCTTTTGACCGTTTAGCATAACCCTAATGAAAATTGTAGCTCAAGCTATCCTCGGTGGATCTACAGTCTAGTCTAGCCTATGTTTTTTTAAATTCTTTATTCCACTTTGATATTACTATCAAATGCAAAGGAAAAGGAATGCATTTCCGTACACACTAGCACATGACGGTGTATACTTGTATATTTTTTTCAGTCAAAATGTTGGTGATATGATTATCAATTGTTATTTGTATTAATTTTAAATTCTGATTTTTCTTCATTTAAAAAAACTTAAAACCAAACTCATATTATAAAATGCAAGAACATCTCAGCAGTTAGCCACATAGAACATGGCTGTCCTTGGTGATGCTGTTCAAGAAATTAGTTCATATTTGAACAAAAAAACTCCTATGAAGACTAATGAAATTGAAGAAGAAGAAGAAGAAGAAGAAGAGAGAATGGTAAAATGATGGGAATGTGGGAGATCTTTGACTCTCATGAACTGGTCTCTATTAGCCATATACTTGAAATGAATTACTTGGTACTGCCTTATCTAAGTGGATCAAGAAATGCAAAAGAATCAAGTGTGAATTCAAGGCTGCAGGTTCCAGCAAGGTTAACGGGTCTTATCATGTGGTTAAGTTTTCGAAGGATCTTTTGGAGGGAAACTTGTGGAAGAGGAGGAAGTAAGACGGGATTTTTCGGAGTCCGAGCAAAAGTTCTAGCACAAAAAAACTGAAGATCAATGTTGTAAAGTGTTTAGATGCGAACGGTTCTAAAATTTGTACTAGGATTAGATCAAGGAATAATTGTGACAAAAGGTTGAGGGTAACATGTACTAAGTTCATTTCAAGAAGTCATTTTATTTATATTTTTCTGGGTCAATTTTTCTGCTTGATGGGTCAAAATTTCAAGAAAATATATATAAAAATTCATCTGTTTTTCAGTTTTTTGTCCTCTCAGATTTCTGTTCTTTAAATGTATCTTCCTTGGATTTTTTTACTCCATTTAAATTCTCAATTCAAAACTTGCACATGGAACATGTCATGTTCTCTTTAGTCATATGGGTTAATCAAGGAAAGACATGACAGTATCTTAGAGGTTTTATTTTGCTTTAATTTATTTCTCCAGTTAATGGATTACACATGAGATGATCCTGAAATCGATTTACTGTTGTTGGTAAGATCTAAGTGAGAGCGATCGCCCTAATTTTTGGATTATACATGAGATGGCTTATCAATTACTGTGGCTGATGAAAGAGCTAAGGGAGAGAGAGGTTTCAATTAATTGGATTCCACGTAGAATGTGTACTATAAATCGATTCATTATTTCGACAAAATTATTAAGTGATAAAGATTTTCTTCAATTATCACATACCACGTGGGATCACTAGATATTGATTTATTCTTAGTTCAAAGAGAGAGAAATCCCTTCATTTCTCAACGAAAGATCCAAGTGAGTAACTTCTCCAATTATTGTATTTCATGAGGTATGACTAGATCTTGATTTCTTTTCCTGACCAAAAATAAATAAATCTAAGTTTCTCCATTTGTTGTTGAATTTTTTCTGGTTAATGTAATATGTCGATTTAATGCCCTAAGAAAATGGTCATATTTATTTTTGTATCTACATGATTTGTCTATGTCCAATCAATTGACTTCCATAGAAGGGATGATATTCTACCTAAAAGTTGTCGTTTACTTTGGGCAGATTCATAATTTAGTATAATATTATTGCTAAAATGCAAGAAAATAAGAAAATTAAAGCTGGGCCATGTGATGGATTAAAAATTTAGTTGTTCTCTTATGCTTAAAATATTGGCACTTGTCTCGAGTTGACGTGATGTACTAACTCGTATAGTCGAATGTTAATTCAAATTCACATGTGACAAGTACAAGTTCGATCCAATAAGTTTGATTTTGAAGTCTAGAATTGTGTGCTCTACCTTTCATTTTGTTCGAGCATCATCATACTTAAAATCTTGTGTCGTGTTTGTAATTAACCATACTTTGCAACATAATTGTGCTCCTACTAGTCATGCCCTTCAACTCCAATAAACAATGTTTGGTAGCCATTTGGGGAAGAAATGCATTTTTGAATAGTTGATTGATGGAGAATGTGTGGTTAAAAATTAAGGAAAAATTTTGAGTTTGCGTGTAAAATTATTTTGTTGAAAAATGTGTGATTGAAAAGAAAAGAGAGAAAAATACATTTTGAAAAAAATGACTATCAAATAATGGCTAAGTACCTATGTGATTCATTGGGATTGACTTCAAGTTCGATGAGGTCATGGCCATATGCCTACACTAGCACATCCTAGGTGTATGGATTCCTAAACGAACCATGCTACTTGTACAATTTTCCTTGACAACATTGGTTGACAATCACTCACATGGGAGGGGCCTCACAATGAATAAAAAAATCGTGGGCTCCCCCTTCATGTGAGATGATTATCAACCAATGTTGTTAAGGGATGTTGTACAAGTAGCAAAATTCTTCCTAAACTACCAATGTGAGTTATTCTTGAAGTACGGTACAATTCAATCTTTCGACTTAAAAGTTTAGTTGGAAAAAATAATAGAAGCGAGTAAGAGGTAGAATAAACACTATAAAACTTTAAAATCTCACTTTTATAAATTGATACTTTATAATATTTTAGAGGTGCACACATTTTTCTTTGCACAAATGGTCTTTATGAACTTAAATATCATCACATCATCAGAAGAAATTTTATCACTTTCTGCATGTACTACTAAAACCACTTGTCGTAATGATAATAATATTAAAATTCAAGCCCCTCGGGGCATAGTTGAGTGGTGCAAATGACATAAGTGGGGTAGTCTCAGCTGAGTTGACAGTCTCAATGTGAGGGTTCGATTTATGCCTCTTACAAGGTATAAAATTGGACTCTTTGTGGGTATCAGTATGACAGCTCTTGTACCCTGACCTGCTGAGACACATCCCACGATTTATCTTTTCTACAATACTCTAAAGACGGAGCAGTGGAGGATCTTCAAAGTTGAGGTTCAACCTTTTTTAAATAATATTAAAATCCATTGACATTCTCAAAACCAATCACCATTCCATGTTTCAAGCAACCCACTCACATTGCATTA
This sequence comes from Osmanthus fragrans, assembly GCA_019395295.1. NCBI lineage: Eukaryota > Viridiplantae > Streptophyta > Magnoliopsida > Lamiales > Oleaceae > Osmanthus > Osmanthus fragrans. The sequence continues at coordinate 26,499,462 of CM033356.1, forward strand.
TTTCTAGTGTGCATCTAAGTGGAGGGCACTTTTATTTTCATAATGGACAATTACAAAATGGAAACAATTTAATGGATAGAGATAAACATGCATAAGTATAATGGTTCACTCTTTCAGAGTTTATCACTACAAGTTTTTCTAATAGAATCTTTTCCTATTTTGTATTGCCGACTTAATTGAGTGTTGAATTTTGCACAATTTGTGCGTTGGATTAGATACGACAATGACAAATTATACTCGCATATTTTTCTTTTTTTATCAAGTCGAGTCATATTTTAAAACATATTTGACAGAACTTTTTATTTTACTTCGTAAAAGAACTTCTTGAGTAAGCCGTCACTTCTAGAAAAATATTAAAACATGTTTCAAAATAGTTTTTTTTTTTATTTATTTTATTTTATCCAGAAATAGCTTTTAACTTTTCAAAAATATGCCAAAAAGATCCCTAATATAACCTACCAAACACACTCAATATGCAAATTTGTTAACATTTGTCATTTGACTCACATTTTGTTGAATAGGCTGTAGGCATGGATTGTGTATATCTTACTGGACCTTGGGGATCAAAATGGGCCTAGTGTTGAAGAATTTGATTACTTTTTCGGGCAATTTACAAAATTACACTTAAAATCAAGGTCTTTGAAAAATCATATGAAATTTTTTTGAAGTAAAAAATATTGTGTAAAATTAAAAAGTTACACAATGTTACTTTTTTTATGAAAATTGTATCACTTTTAAAAGTTTAGTATCACTTATTTATTAAAAAAGTACATGCGATGTCATTTTTATTAAAAAATGTTATTTGTCACTAAAAAAGTGGTAAAATTTATAAAAAAAAAACGATTGAAAAAAGTGACAAATACTAAAAAAATTGACAATTATTAAAAAAAAGTGATAAAAATTCAAAAAAGTGATAGAATTTTCTTTTTAACTTTTTAAAAAAGTGACACAAATTAAAAAAAAAAAGTTATACAGATTCAAAAGAAATGACAGAAAATAAAAAATAAAAAGTCACAAAAAATGGCAAACTCAAAAAAGGTGACAGACACTAAAAAAGTGATGAAATTAAAAAAAAAAATTGATAAATACTCGTTGAATAATTAGTATATATTTTACTCTGTTAAGACTTTTGGTAGAAATAAAAGTAATGTTTGTCACTAAAAAAAAGTGATAGAAATCAATAAGGTGACTGGAAAAAAGTGACAAACACTAAAAAAAAAAATGATACAAATTAAAAAAAAAAGGGTGATAAAAAAAAGTGACAAAAATTTAAAGAAGTAACAATTTTTTTTTTTAAAAAAGTGACATTCAAAAAAGTGAAACAAATTTTAAAATGTTACACAGATTACATTGTAATTTAATGAACTGAAGCTCATAAAAAAATGTTAGTTTTCAGTATTTTGTCTAGTTGGAGTGGGTGTTAAAAAAGATTTTTTTTGTTTTGGTGCAAATAGGAGCCAAAATATGTATAGTTATCAATAATGTACATATTTCTCATGCTCGTTCATCATTTGACCATATACAGAATTCGAATAATCAAAAAGAGCTGATAACCATTTTCAACTTATTCCTTAAAGGGTCCAATTATGTTTTACCTATCCATTAATGCCACTAAATTACCAGTATCTACTGATCCTCAACCACTCCACAGTGCCTCTCTTTTGCTTCCTCCTCCTTCTCAGCCGCAGGTTGCAATGGTTTTTTTATTTATTTTTGGATAATTTCTCTACTTGTATCACACATCAAACTTAAATTATTGAATTATACCAGCCTCCACTGCATATCTAGATCCTGCCAACAGCCTCCCACCAATAAATTAGGCTAAATTACAGTTGGGGTCTCTAACCCATTCGAAATACAGTAAATAAAATCCTAAACTCAGATTCAAAACATAGTCTATAATCAAGCTGCATTAGGAAGGATAATCGGATTCTAACTTCTTTAACAACATTTCAACTGAATCCCCGATATTGAAGCCATTGAACAATTTTTGATTTTCCGGTCTCTAGAGGCACTCACGACTTTGTAACCATTGCTTTGAAGTCTGATCACACCATGCCACTTTTTGTTTATGTTGTCGACTAACAAGAATTTGATAAAAGAAATACGGTCTGACGACATCAATATTCATCCTAAGTTAAAGGGCAGGCTAATAAGCCAAAGAACACCTCTAAAAGAAATTCTCTATGACTTTCTCCTCAATTTATAACCAGTGCTACTTTATTTATAGATCTGATAGTCACAATTAGAAAGCAACAAAGAGTAGCCTAATAACCAGTGCAACCTTATCCCATTAATTCCACCAGCGGCAGGCACCCTGCCAATGGGGGGAGCATGTGTTCCCCCTGTTAACAGGCCCTAGGTTTCTTTATCTTTTCCAATGTGACAGCTGGTAAATCCTGGAACTTGACATAATTAATAGTTTGTTCAATTTAAACTAAATTTATGCATTATGGCTCCAAACTGAAATCCTAGCCTCCCATCATTTTCCCAAAAAAAAAATAGTAAATCCAAATAGTTGCCATTTTAATCCCACTTAAACTTTCACATCAATTTTAACAAACATTACACAATTAAAATAACAAAAAAACTTAATTTACTTCCAAATCATCGTATTTAATGCAGAAAAAAGATCACCATTTGGCACAAACAACGAGTTTCAGCGCGGATGGCTGGGGAGCATGGCTGGGGAGCAATACATTATCCCTCAGTTGCAATTTTATACAATCCATAGAGCTGCAACTGCAACTCATTCGACATCTTCTGAGCCACCTTATTGGACGCAGTAGTCGCCACAAACGCCTTGCCACACAAAACTTCTCATCCAACTCAGTACTCTCCACCCCTTCCCCCGAGTAATCTGTTGGAAAAATTCCAAAGTATGGGCCACACATGTGTATATATTAAAATGTGCGATGTTATCTTTACAGTTAGTCAATAAAGTGATCCACTAAAGTTGATTTTGGACTAATGAATATTAAATGTCATGGGAATAAAGTGTAGAAACCAGAATGTTTGTTTTTAAATTGACGAGGGGCAATTTAAAATAACTGAAAGACAATAACTGCTATAATTCCATTATTTATTATAAGGTCATGGTCCCTGATTGAGAGTGATTTTTTATATCTATGCATCTCCATTAATAGAGAGAAAATTCAAGAGAAGACCACGTATCAATTGAAAGATCATAACCCAATCAATCAATCAAACACATGGATCAAAGTACACTTCCGTTTATTATTCTCAATGATTTCAATATGGAGGCTTTATAATATTCCAACATAATCATCATAGTCACAATGATCACCAACAATTGAGCTTCCATAACCTAATTCTTCACTTCCACGAATCAACGACTCTTTTTCCTCCACAACCTCAGGCGAGTGACAAAGTCTAAATTCTTCAGGTTCGAATTCCGATTCGGGGGTAGCAGAACGGGTGATTCAGAGCTCTATACTCATAGTCCCTTCACTCATTTCGAAGCTTTGCACCCCGTAGTATTCACAAAAGAACCATTCCCAAAACTTGCATTACTCGCCACTAATTCAAAGGTGCTATTGAATATTGATGAGTTCTCATTTGAAGTGAAGTTTTCAGTGAGATTAATAGCAACGTAACAACCTGAAAACGAGCAATCTATACTGATATTGGGTGAGATGTTTCCTTTGGGAGCTTTTCTGGAATTGGGACTGATATGGGTTTTGGGGGTTTTGTTAGTTTTAAGACGTATTAAATACGCGGTTAATTGATTTAATTGGTTAACGGGGATATTAATCAAATTAGTTAATTTTTTTAAGGTATTGGACCTTCTCTATTGACATGGGCCTATGTCAGAGGCCTGCTCTACAATAAGAACTTTTTGGTCACAGTTAACAAAAATGATTTGAAGGACACATTTTGATTCCTTATCCGATTTGTCTTTGGTATATATGGTGGATTTAATTCTCAGGCCAACCTATATAGATAATACCAGGTGGCATTCAACATTAAAATAAAAATTAGAAGAAAATTTCCTACAATATGTACTGTGTACACTAAATTTTAAGGGAAAAAGAAGAAGAAATTAAGGCCAATATTTTTATTTTTTAACCCTAACGACATTGATACACCTTGAAACTCGTATATTTATGGGCTAACTTAGCTCAAAAAATTGAAGACATTTCACACCTTTATTTTGACTAGTTTAATGCATAACCATTCATGAGATGTGGTTCAAATAAGATTAGTTTGACTTTTTTGGTGAGTATTTCTATATTATTTTGAGATTAGTTTTTTTTTTTTTTTCATCCTTTTCCTTTTATATCTGTTAAATTAAGACATTGGCATCTTCAAAGTGACATTCTGGCTAAGAGCTGTCGAGAAATAATAATGGACCCATTTAAATTGGAGATATATTAATTTCATTTGATTTCAAATTCAAACAATGTCATTATATAACAATGAAAGTACGTAATTGCTAAAAAGTAAATTTGCGGAATCACACTCAACTAGTAGGGATGACAACATGGCTTGTCCTATCTCACTCCACTTAGAGGAATTAGGATTGAGACAGGTAAATGGTCCCTGCTTCAAATTTGCACCCGACTCCTATTTAAATATAAATAAGTAAACATGACAAAAAAAATGAGAATATTTTAATCTTAACCTGTACCGTCTCGTCTGTCTCTTGGAACTACTCGATGGGTGAGGGGTAGGGTGGGCCGGCCCGTCTCATTCCATTATCATCCTTATATACCTAATAATGAGTCCAACATTTTTTTTTCCTTTTCAATTCTTTTTCAATTCTCTTATTCTCTAGGAACGATAAAATACAAAAGCTCAAAGGAGCTTGCACATAGCATGCAACTTGGAAAGCTATGCTTATCACAACCTGTCTATTTAGACATGTTGGTCTCTCTTTTGCATCTTGGTTGTATCTCACTAAACAAGAGTTAACGTCCGACTTTTTATATCTGTATAACTTAACCTATTTTTACACTACAGTCCGACTTATTTTTACACTGTCACTCCACACCCTCGCACCTAAGCTTCCCGAGCATAAGGACATGAAGATATCCTATTAAAATCAAGACAATATTACTTTAAAAAGTGACCTAATACGTCCATATGCTATTATTGCACCTTAATGAACTTTTAAGGGTAATTGGAGTTCGAAAGATGTTAATAATGAGGCATAACTTAGAATTCAAGCAAAATATAAAGTTGGATGTCAATTGAAAATGTTTATAAACTCTCAATAGGGAATGATTTCTTAAGCGACATGAAATCAAATCATGAAAAAAGTATCTACTAAAATATTATTTCTGTCCAATTGATAAACAAATTTTGTGGGTCAACGAAACTTAAACTTTAGCTTTTCTTATACTAAAATGTTATTTACATCAACAACTAACAATTTCATTGCTCCATAATAGAATTTGGATCCCTCAAATCAATGAAAATAGAATATTTATTAATTATTTGAAAAGAAAAATAAAATTTCCCAAGAATAAATCGAAACAAGTTAACGGGTTGATTTAATGTTGAATAACATGAATACAAACATAAATATTTTTTTATTATATTGTCAACATTCCATATCAAATAGGGTTTTGCTAAAGGAACAAGGAGGCTAATAGTCTCTCTGACCGAAACTCCACAAATAGAAGGGATCCTCTGAAAAAACATGGACCCCCCCTCCCCTCCCCTCCCCTCCCCTCCCTTCCCCTCCCAATTTGTGGGATTCGATTAGGGAAGCTGTCAGCCTCTCTATTTCTTTAGCATAACCCTATAAAATATTAGTATCCGAACAAATGCATCTAAGATTAGCTTATTTTGACAAGGCACAAATCTACAAAGATGGGGAGACAGTGAGTGAAAAGACTTGTGGTCCATAATTGCATCAAATATGCAATTATTTCTTTAATCCAAGCCATTGGTTAATTGGCTCCAGCTGTTTCTGAGACAGACAGTTTTAATCCACTGATTAATGTTGGCATATAACTTTAGATTAAGAAAAGCAAAGGAGCATAGGAAAAGCGCAAAGCATGTGCAAATCCTCCAACTTTAGCCCACTACTCATAAGAAGAAAGATCACATTTCATAGTATAACTATAATATAATATATACACATTCTTTTCCTCTTTCGCAAGAGGATTTTGTTATTCTATCAAAGGAAACCCTATATTAAACTTGAGTTTTTGTATAATTTTTTTTGATGTATTGGATAATACATTATATCAACGATCATCGTAATCTAGAAAGAAATAAATATTATAAAATAGAGAAAAAGAAGAAGAAGAGAATTAAGTCAATAGACTTGTGTGTATTTTTTTTAATGATCAAAAGCCCTATATTTATAGGTAAGAATCAGAGATACAATGGTAATAATTTCTAGGACTACAGGGGTATAATTGTCATTCACTACAAACCCTAATAAACTTTCCTTTTACAACACTCCCCCTTAAATGACACATTACAAAATATCTGCCTTATTAAAACCTTGTTTGATAAAAATCTAATAGGACAAAAAAATCAAACGAAGGAAAAAGAGTACAGTTATTTTGGAGTATTAAAAATAAATGCTGCCTCATTAAAACCTTGCTAGGAAAATCCAGTGGGATAAAACCTATGCGAAGGAAAAAGAGTACAGCTACTCCCCCTGATGTTGATCACTAAAAATCTTTGAGTCGACGCATTCCAATCCATGGACTAACTTCTTGAATGTAGATGTTGGCAGTGCTTTTGTGAATAAATCAGCCAAATTGTCACTTGAGTGAATTTGTTGAATATCGATGTCGCCATTCTTCTGAAACTCGTGTGTATGAAAGAATTTTGGAGAAATATGCTTCGTCCTGTCGCCTTTGATATAGCCTCCTTTGAGTTGTGCAATACAAGTTGCATTGTCTTCATACAAAATTGTTGGACTATCTTTTGTTGAAGTTAACCCGCATGATGCTTGGATATGATGGGTCATGTTCCTCAACCATACACATTCTCGCACTGCTTCATGGATTGCAATAATTTCAGAATGATTTGAGGATGTTGCTGTCAAGGATTGCTTCACAGACCTCCATGATATAGTTGTTCCTCCACGTGTAAACACATATCTTGTTTGTGATTTAGCTTTATGTGGGTCAGATAGATAACCTGCATTTGCATATCCCACTAAAATAGATCCCGACTTTTGGGAGTAAAACAATCCCAAATCAATCGTACCCTTTAGGTAACGAAAAATATGTTTAACATCATTCCAATGTTTTTGACTTGGTGTAGAGTTATATCTTGCCAGGAGATTTACAGAAAAAGCTATGTCCGGTCGAGTGCAATTTGCAAGATATGTTAATGCTCCAATTGCACTAAAATATGATATTTCAGAACCAAGAACCTTTTCTCCATCTTCAAGTGGGCGAAATTGGTCTTTTTTCACATCAAGTGATCGAACAATCATAGGTGATGCCAATGAATGTGCATTGTCCATATAAAATCGTTTTAAAACTTTTTCTGTATATGTAGATTGATGAACAAACAATCCTTCTGGGAAGTGTTCAATTTGCAATCCGAGACAAAATTTGGTTTTTCCTAAATCCTTCATCTCAAATTCATTTTTCAAATAATTAGCAGTTTTGTTGAGCTCTTCAGAAGTTTCAATTAAGTTTAGATCATCAACATAAACTGCGACAATTGCAAATCCAATATTTGTTTTCTTTATGAAAACACATGGGCAGACATCGTCATTTTTATAACCCTCCTTCAACAAATATTCGCTAAGACGATTATACCACATGCGTCCGGATTGTTTCAGCCTATATAATGATCTTTACAATTTAATTGGGAACATGGTTCTCGGGCATGTATCGTTTGCTCCTGGCACTTTAAGTCCTTCGGAGACTTTCATATATATGTCACTATCAAGTGAACCATATAAGTATGCAGTTACTACATCCATAAGGCGCATATCAAATTTTTGTGATACAGTCAAACTAATCAAAAATCTAAAAGTGATGGTGTCCATTACGGAAGAATATGTTTCATCATAATCAATACCTGGTCTTTGTGAGAAACCTTGAGCTACTAGTCGGGCTTTGTATCTTGTAATTTCATTATTTTCATTTCTCTTTCGTACAAAAACTCATTTGTATCCTACAGGGATTACATTTTCAGGTGTTCGAACTACAGGTCCAAACACTTTTCGTTTCTCTAAGGAATTCAATTCCACCTGTAAGGCTTCTTTCCATTTTGGCCAATCATTTCTATTTTGACAGTCTTTAACTGACTGTGGTTCAGGATCCTTATTTTGCATAATATCAAGAGCCACATTAAAGGCGAAAATATTGTCTATAACAACATTATTTCGTTCCCATAATTTATGAGATAACATATAATTTATTGAAATCTCATTATTTTCGGACACTTGTGGTTCTTCAGGAACCATATTTTCAATATTTGATTGATCAATCTTTTCTAATGTTATTTCTTCCGAAATTTTTTGTTGGTTTTTCTCTTGTACTTTTCTTTTTCGAGGTACAGAGTCTTTTGAACCAACTGGTCGACCACGCTTCTGGCGTATGTTAGATTCGTTTGCTACAGCAGATTGTCCTGCAGGGACATCAATTTTTGCTGAAATATTTTCTGCTGGTATATATGACTTTGTCACTTTTTTTGTGTCAACAAATATATCGGGTAATTGATTTGCAACTCTTTGCAAATGAATGATTTTTTCAATCTCTTGCTCACATTGATTACTGCGGGGATCAAAGTGAGATAGAGTTATTTCATTCCAAGAAATTTTACCTTATTTTTTATAATGTAGTTTTTCCGCACCCAAAGTTGGGAAAGTCATTTCATCAAAATGACAGTCTGCAAAACGTACAGTAAATAAATCACCCGTTAAAGGTTCCAGATACCTAATAATGGATGGTGAATCAAAACCCACATAAATCCCAAGTCTTTGTTGGGGACCCATTTTAGTACGTTGTGGGGGTGAGATAGGGACTTGGACATCACAACCAAAAACCCTTAGGTGAGAAATATCAGGTTCATGACCAAATGCAAGTTGTAAGGGTGAATATTGATAATAGGCAGTTGGTCTAATACGAACCAATGATGCAGCATGTAATATGGCATGTCCCCAAACAGAAGCTGGTAGCTTTGTTTTCATAAGTAATGGTCTAGCAATAAGTTGTAAGCGTTTAATAAATGACTCTGCTAAACCATTTTGTGTATGGACATGCGCAACTGAATGCTCAATTACAATCTCAATTGACATACAATAATCGTCGAACGCTTGTGATCCAAATTCACCAGCATTGTCAAGATGAATAGTCTTGATTGAGTAATCAGAGAATTGTGCTCGTAATTTTATGATTTGGGCAAGTAGTCTAGCAAATGCTACATTCCTAGTGGAAAGTAGGCAAACATGTGACCATCTAGTAGAAGAATAAATTAATACCATAAAATAACGAAATGGTCCACATGATGGGTGTATTGCAAGAAAGTTGGAGATTCAATATTGACCTTTGTAGTCGAAGGTCTAATGACTAACTTGCCTTGCGAACAAACTACACATGGATAATCATTAGATAAAAGAATCTTCTGGTTCTTTAAAGGATGTCCATGTGAGTTATTTATTATTCGACGCATCATTATGGCTCTTGGATGTCCAAGTCTATCATGTCAAAGTATAAATTTTTTTGGGTCAACGAACTTCTGGTTCGTGACATTATTTGATTAAACCATTTTTATAAATGTATAGTACATGCCAGATGGGAGTGCAAAAAATTTTTCTTTTATCTGCTTCTTGCCAGATACAAAGGAAATTATGCAAAGATATTCAACACTATTTTCTTGCATCGTCTCAATGTGATATCCATTGCAGCGGATATCTTTAAAACTAAGCAAATTTCTTCTGAATTTACTAGAGTAAAGTGCATCGTCAATATATAATTTGGTATTATTTGGTAAAATAATACAAGCTCTTTCGGAGCCTTCAACGATATTCGATACACCAGATATTGTATTAACATTATTTTTTGCTAATGTTAAGTCCAAAAAATATTTTTTGTCTTGAAGAATTGTATGTGTAGTTGCACTATCTATCAAACAAGTATCTTGACAATCCATCATCAATCTATAAATACAACAAAATACACATGTTTTAATAAAAACTTGAATTTATGAATTTAAAGAAGTAAACATGATTCAATAATATGAAATTGACGATACATAATAAAGTTTCCTTTTTTTTTGTGAAAAATAAAAATATATTTCTAATTAAATTTATAAAATAAAATGAAATGCTAGAAGTATAAAAATAAATTAATCTATATCTTCCATCATACCACCCTCAATCAAGTGGTTAATATTTTCATTTGGATCAGCAAAGAAATCAGAGACATCCAAATGAGTCACATCAATCGGACCATCATAATTAGCGAAATTTGTCTCAACTTTTTCTTTTCCCTTGATTGAATTTTGATAAAGATCCACAAGGTGTTTTGCCGTACAACAGATACGTGTCCAATACCCTATCATTCCACATCTAAAACAATTTTCTTCATGCACCTTTTTGGATGTGCTACTTTCGTTTGTTTTGTGCCTTTTGAAATTGTTGTCTTGCTGATGATAACTTTGTTGATTATTTCGTCCATGATTTATTCCACGTGCACGTCCTTGTCTTGATATTGCATTTATTTCAGGAAATACAGTACCATTTGCCTGATTAGAAGTTCATTATTTTGTTCAGCAATAAGCAAACAAGATATAAGTTCTGAGTACTTTTTGAAACCACGCTCACAATATTGCTGCCGCAGGAGCACATTTGAGGCGTGAAAGGTAGTGAAAGTTTTCTCCAATATATCTCCATCAGTGATTTTTTCTCCACACAAGATCAATTTTGAAGATATTCTAAAGAGTTCAGAATTGTACTCACTTACAGTTTTGAAATCTTGCAAACGAAGGTGCATCCACTCATAGCGGGCTTTAGGAGGACTATAGTCCTCTGATGATCAAATCTTTCAGTCAATTTTTTTCAAAGAGCATGTGAATCTTTTTCAGTGAGATATTCAATTTTCAATTCATCGTGAAGATGATGGCGAAGGAAGTTGAGTGCTTTTGCACGATCTTGCGGGGATTCTTTGTTTCCTTCTTTTATTGTCTCTCCCTGACCCTTTGAGACAAGGTGGATATTGGCATCGAGTACCCATGATAGATAGTTTTTGCCAGATATGTCAAGTGCAGCAAACTCAAGTTTTGTGATGTTTGCCATTTGATTAACTACACAATAAAAAATACAATTAGTTTCGAATAATACGGAATAATTAATTAAGTAGTCAATATTAACATGACATAAATTATGTGTTTTCCTTCAGGGATAAACACTAATATAAAATAATATTTTCTTCGAAACATGTGCTACTTCAGGAGCACATTGTATTTTAATATTGCTTCTTCAAGGGCGATATATCAATATTCTTCTGGAATATTAAAAATTATAATTTATGCTTTTCAAGAGCAAATAATATTCTTTTAGAATATTAATTATAAAATTGTGCTACTTCAGGAGCAATAACATAATCATAATAGACCATCTAAAAATATTTAATCAAGTTAAGGACAAAAAAAATTCAATAATCATTACAACAAAGAAATTTAATGTCCAAAGATACATTAAGAAAGAAATCTTGAAAATAAATGCTCTAAAGTTATTTTTTTACCATATAGGAAATTATTAATTACAATACACGAGTTACTAAATTGCTGCATGAATTACCAAATTGTGGTATGAATTACCAAATTGCAACGTGAATTAAATTTGGCATGATATGTTCATATTAATAAAACGTGAAAATAAATCATATTATATAGGCAAAGTTGAAGCAAAAAAAAAAATCATATTACACACCAAATTGCAGCCTGAAAAGAAATCATACATACAGGAATCATGCATACTAATTGATTGTGATAGAATTAACAAATTAAACCAAGACTAATTTGTACAGAACATGATTAATCAACAAAAATTAAAGTATAATTAATTAAGGTAGAACCAAAAAGTTGGTCACAAAAAGCTAGTACATATAATGATTTAATAATCTATATGATTGCAAAATAAATCAGCCACAATCAACTTGTGAATAAATCAACCGCAATCAATTAGCAGAAAATTCACGAGGTGGATTATTTTGTATAGGCAGAATATTATAAAAAAAATTCACACGTCACCAAATAAATTTTGATACATGTGACAGATGATTATACTAAAAAAAATTACTACCTTCACTAAACTTTGAATAATTAAGCTTCGTGCTGATAACGTGTTATAAAATAGAGAAGAAGAAGAAGAAGCGAATTAAGTCAATAGACTTGTGTGTATTTTATTAATGACCAAAGCCCTATATTTATAGATAAGAATCAGGGATACAATGGTAATAATTTCTAGGACTACAGGGGTATAATTGTCATTCACTACAAACCCTAATAAACTTTCCTTTTACAACAATAAAAATAAAATTAACGACGAATTTTTAACTCTCTATATAGTGAGAGAGGGCTCTATATGCCTTTTGAAAGATGTTTGCTTTGTATTTGAAGATTTGAAATTCGACACCATGTCTTGAAGGTGTTTTAATAAGTCCCTATTTGGTAGTTATTTTTCTTAAAATGCATTTTTTTCTCTCTTCTTTTAAACCACATATTTTTCAATAAAATAATATTATACGCAAACTCAAAACTTTTCTTAATTTTTAACCACACATTCTCCATTAATTAACTATTCAAAAATACATTTTTCTCCCAAAAAATGGCTACCAAACAGGAGTTAAGATTTTAGTTTAGACAAAACATTGAATTCTAATCCGACGCGCAATTCTGAAATGGAAAATTTATAAAATACACCATATATTTAAGGTGTATTTACAATTTGCATATTTTATAATTTATAATTTACAATTTACATATTGTATTTCACTTATTGGAAACATAAAACATATTTTGCAGAAAAAATAAAAATATTTATAAATTTGTTATTATAAATAGTTTTGATGACCAATATACCTCTAAGTAAAAATAACAAATCACGCCTTATATTTTACATTACTTAATACTTTACAATTCCCATAACCATTTATTATTTTTCAAAATTCTAATTTCTATTACGTTTTTATCTAAGAAAATATTAATTTTCTCTCCTAAATTTATCTTTTAATTCAAGTCTTTTTAGTATATATACTAATAACTTGTCATTTGTTTTTTATTTACCAGGCAAAACTGTATAATGTATGAATTCTTGAAAATTTGTTAAATTGTACAATGGTTTAATTTAAAATCTCGACTTTAAAATAAATAAGAAAATAATTTTCAACCTCAATATATATATATCTGAAAATTTCTAATCACTGAACATAATTAATTTATTAAATGATGAAACAAAAAATTATTTGTCCATTTAATAATGTAGAAAAAAATTCGCTATTTTTTTTCAACACATTATTTTATTAAATCTATTTTCAATTTTTTCAGGTTGTAGTTTAAAGAAACTTTTCAAGCAAAATATGTTTTTTTTTTCAATAGTAAAATGAATTTGACCTAATCGTGACTACTATTGGAATATAGAAAATAATATGGAGTATTTTTCATTATAGTATTTCCTTTTAGTATAGGATTATTTTCCATAGTAGATTATTGTGTAATTTTTTCTTTTATATTTATTTCCTTGTACAGTTATTTGTAACCCTATAAATAGAGTCTCTTACATTGTAATATTCACAAGACTATAATAATACAATTTATATTTCTTAACATGGTATCAGAGCAGGTTTAACTTGGTCTTGGGTTAAACATGCCAAAAAAAAAAAAAGAAAATTGAATAAAAAAAAAAAGAAAATTGTTTGTTTTCCTCTTCTGATCCTCCAACTCCAAGATCAGTTTCGAGCTGTAGATGAAGTTCGCCAAGTAGCATATGCTCAATTAGTGAGCCAAAAAAAAAAAGAGGTCTTTTTGACTCCAAAACAAAAGAAACAATAAAGCAGACAGCCCCAACTCCAGCCGCCAAGTTTAACTCTCAAAATTGGAGTCTAAATTCTTCCCAAAAGTCAACAATTGATGAATAAACTGGAGAAATTCGTGAAGCAATTATTGAAGAAAAATGAGAGTCTCCAGTGTTGGTGGCATAGACAGATACGCCAGAGACGACCAGGGAAGAAACTGGTAGATTTTTATAACATGTTTTCATAAGCAGATTTTCTTATGTCAAAAAAAAAAAAAAATTTGGAGGGTACACCTTGAATTTTATCGACACTCTCCCTACCTCTTAAATGAACTAGAGGATTTTTACAACTTTGGAGGGTCGGTACCTTGAATTATATCGATACTCCCCCTGCCTCTTAACTTAACTAGAGGATTTTTAAAATTTTGGAGGGTCGGTACTTTGAACTTTATCGGCACTCCCCCTGCCTCTTAACTTAACTAGAAGTTTTTAAAATTTTGGAGGGTCAGTACCTTAAATTTTATCGGCACTCCCTATGCCTCTTAAATTAATTAGAGGTTTTTAAAATTTTGGAGGATCGGTACCTTGAATTTTATCGGCTCTTCCCCTACCCCTTGAAAAATTCGGGGTTTTCTTAAACAAAAAAAAAATATATATATTGTTAGCGTCATTCATTTTCTGGGTTTTTTTACGATGATGACTTGACAGCACAGCTAGTTCGTAATGGCAAGTTGGGCATTCGTAATCTCCATGCTCCAACTTGAGGGGGCGTATTGGAATATAGAAAATAATATGGAGTATTTTTCATTATAGTATTTCCTTTTAGTGTAGGATTATTTTCCATAGTAGATTATTGTGTAATTTTTTCTTTTATATTTATTTTCTTGTACAGTTATTTGTAACCCTATAAATAGAGTCTCTTACATTGTAATATTCACAAGACTATAATAATACAATTTATATTTCTTAACACCGTTAATTTTTTAATTGAATTAATTAGATATTATGGGCTATATATATTGTATATATGGGTACAACATTCAAATTAGGTCAAAAGGAATATATTAAAAGGTCCCTTTCTTTTTCTAGATCTTGGTTAGTTTAGGTGTTACCAGCTCCCCACAATTCGTTGAACACACATCGCTTCATTCTTGTGGAAGCTATGGACTTTTTTAACAATTTTTCCCCCAAAAATCATTAACTCTTTGTTCCTTGCAAATATACAAAAATAATTTTTTTTTAGGAAAAAAATGAATGGCTCATTGCCTCTCACACTAGTTGCATGATGTTTCATAACTTTTCAATATAGTTATACAATCGATTCTTAGTTATAAAAAATCTAATACATTGTTACATCACACCTGACTCTTTGCATGTCTAATTTTATTAGGAAAATGCTGAATTGATCGAAAAAAAATTGACCGAAGGGATGACAGTCTCTCACAAGCTGTGGTCCCACCCTGAATAAAAAAATGCCGAGCTCCTGTGCTTGTGTGTGATCCGTCATAACGTTTGTCAGCCCTATGTTATTGTAACAAAACCCATTTTATTAATGGTAATGCCATTGGAGCTTTGATGTGACACTATTGCCCAACTATTTTGTCTTAGTTAAAGTTTTTCATTTAAGAAAATTAAAATTACATATTGACGTGTATTATAATATCGAAATGGAAAATACAGAATTTTGAAAAGAGAAAAGCCTGACCTCTCGAAAAAAAGAGACAACATAGATTTGACTCCTCTCAAAGATAGAAGGCACAATAGAGCTAAAAGATGAAAATAAAATAAAATTGTGTCTTCGTTTCAAATTCAAACTTTTATACATGTCGTAATATACTATAAGAGCCTTAGTTTGAATCAAAGGGAGAACATCCACAATGATTTCAATTCAAAATCCCCAAACTCAACTATCTACCCATAAATTTTTGACCATTTTAATCCTCCTTTGGGGCTCTCATAGTGCAACTAGATGTCGACTTAATTTGTTCGGTCCAATTATTTGGTATTATAATTTTTGGAATAGTATTTTTTTTGGAGAATGTGTAATTGAAAAGGAAGGAAAACTTATCGATTTACTTATAATATTATTTTTACAAAAAATTGTATGTTCGAAAATGAGTGAGGGATATTATAATTTAAAATAATGAAACCAAAGGGGACATACACTAAAAATAGAAAAGAAAAGAAAGAAATTCAAACTCATTAATGTATCTACATTAATGATACTAGGCAGAGCTGCAAAATGAAGTTGGAAACCTTCGAGGAACGCCCATCTTTATTGCTTTGTCCATTTCTTCCAACCCTTTACCATTATCATTTTCTTGCATAAAAATCATCAGTATTCTTGAAGAATTTCGTGTTGCATAGGGCTTAATTTTTATGTTTCGATGTTTATAAGGTCTCTGTGACACAAAATACAATGAAACCATCAAATACCAATATTAATAGCCATACATTTTCATCAATCTTTGTTAAATTTGCAGTATGTTTTCTTCTCTTGGGCCTTGCCTATCGTTTGTTTTCCTCAAGTGTCGTACAGTATTCTCCTGTTGTGGTTCCTACTGATATAGCTTTTGATGAGGATAAGGAGGCAGTGCCAGCCCACCCACCAGTTTCATCCAGTGACCTTTCGGTGAACCATATATCAGAGACTGGTAACTGAAAGTGTGAATTTTGATTTTTCTGTACAAATTCATTTGTTTTATGTGTGTAGTGTGATTTATTTTTCTTGTTTGATGCAGGCAGCTATGAATAATCTTCAGTATTTTTAAATTTGATTGTGTCTTGAGAAATTTCCCAATATATGATTACAAATTTAATGTTTATGCGTTCAATTAAAAGAACAAAAAAGTTTAATCTCGTTCAGTGATTAGCTTTAAGGGGCCAAATTTTTGTTCTTGAATTCCTTCGTACATTTTATTTTAGCTTGTTCAATTGGTGGGCTGGAGTGATATTTTCAGTTCATAACGATAAAGATTGTCTAACAAAGGATTCATGTAGTTCCACTACGAATAAATGTGCCTTTTGATGTTGTAATGAAGCCATTTGTTGTGGCACTAAAATCTGTCATATTTAATAGGTTGATTCAAGACTTATGCTGTTTTGCTTTGCATTTTGAGTTGCAGAAAAATGCAATGTATTTGTGGGAAATTGGGTTCAGGATCTCACTGGTCCATTTTACACAAACGCTACATGCTCTTCGATTGAAGATCATCAAAATTGTATGAGAAATGGACGGCCAGATACAGATTATGTTTATTGGAAGTGGAAGCCGAGAGACTGTAATTTACCCAAATTTGATGCAAAGAGTTTCTTGAATATGATGAGAGGCAAATCGTTGGCATTTATTGGTGATTCCATTATGCGTAATCACGTGCAATCGCTGCTCTGTATGCTCTCGCAGGTACAAATTCAGTGCATATTTCATGATCATATCCTACTTAGTTCTGCTGATAAACTCCTTACCATCATGCAATGCATCGACTAATTGATATTAACATCTTAACTACTCTAAGTTGGAGTAATTTGATCAATAATTGCTATCAAATTAAGCTGTCCTATATAGCTTATTGTCTTCAGTTGATGAACAGGAGGTGGTCTGAGGGTCCGGTATGTCTGTCTTTTCTTTAAGTGGGAATAATAAAACTATTATATCAATAAAACAACAACAAAGTCTTGTTCCTTAATAAGTTTGGGATTGGGTATGTGACCCTTTTCCGTTGCTCGTTCTGAAACATTCTTAAGGTTTTCTATGTGATGTGAAGGAGGTTTCTTTTGATGGTAGCACTTTGTACCGGCCTTTTTCTCATCCTAAGTGGTTTATTGGTCCTTGTCAAAAGTATGGTTCTTAGTGTGACCTTTGGCCAAAAAATAAAATCCTAGTAGTTCTTTCCATGAATACTCCATCCCTACCAATATCTACATCAAGACTGACTTTCTAAAGCAGCAATAAGTAGTTGAATATTTATCAACTTTTCTACCATCTGTAGCTTCCTTCCCTTTCATATAACAATAAACAAACGAAGCCTGGTTTTTGATAGATTTGGGTTGGCTGCTTGAATCTTTTCCACCTCTCCACTTTGTTCGTTTCTAAATCTACTAGAAGTTCCGAAGCAACTACAACAAGCCATATTATTTTTGGCCAGCCCTTCTTTCTAACCCATTCAACAAAGATTGCGTTACTTTGATGAACAAGAGACTCTTTAGGTCTACACAAAACATGTCTCTACCAGCTTTGTAGTTATTCCAATTTCTGCCCCTTTTGTAAAGCTCAAAAGAGTTCATTTCACTTTTTAACTGTCGAGGTGAGTCAATGAATGACCTATGTTTTCGCACCATCCTAGGTGATTCTATTAACAAATATAGCGACATCGTTAAAAAACTTAGCAAAGATCTTTATTACCCTTTAAAGGAAAATTTAGTCAAGTATAAATAATGTACCACTACTTATGAATTGTTAAGAAATAAGAACTTATACTCATTCTGAATTTGAGTTTCTCATTTTTGTCGTTTTAGTATTTGATTGTATAGTGGTGGATAGTTAATTGTTGTGTTCAAATTTTAATTGTTGGGTTAAACTATTCCAAAGATAACAATTGTATGGTTATGCAATCAAATAAATAGGGAAATAATACTAGAAATTGATAAACTATTGTGAATAATATTTTGACCATTATTTCTATATTTACCAAGGGTGACTATTGACTGGGTGGACTGTAAAAAAAAAATGTATATTTATTGTTTTTAGTTTGGTTTTATATTTATAATGTTTCTACTTGCTTTATCAATTGCATTTTTATTCCTCACTTGACATTTAGAGCCTTCACTGTATATTGCATTTTTGCTAATATTTAGATTCGTGCTTTATACCTTAAATTTGCTAGTTGCTCGAATTGCAAACTCAATTTCACGCTACTACATTGTTAGTAAGTACTTCATTTCCCACTGCGTCACAATTTTTTTTTTCTTTTATTTGCTAATCACAAATTGATAATAGCTAATATTTAAAAAAATTATTAAATTGCTGTTGTCTTGCTGGCTATTTAATGTATCAATGTAATACTAAATTTTATTACATTGATTTTTATACCCCTATACACCAAGACAATCATCTGATACACCAAAAGATCAATTTTGAACATGAACAAACATATTCGAATGTATCGTCATGATTTGGATGCTTTCAGGATACAGTTTGCTGCAGAGACTACTTTATAAGAACAATCTAATTAAACAATAAATTATATAAGCAGTGAACAATAATGAAAGAGTAACACTCCAAATAGAGTCAACCTGAAGAGGCCACCGTCAATAAGAGCGGCATCATTTTGGTAGAGCAAGTGAGGAGAGGGAACAGTAGACCGTAGACCAAAGTTACAATTGCCTATAGTTGTTAAGGATGTTCTTTGAGATCTTTGAGTAGATCTAGCAATGAAAAGACGGTTGTTGTTTTTATCAGTCCTAAATATATAATTATCATCTTGCAGGTGGAACAAGCTGTGGGGTTATACCATGACGAGCAGTACAAAAGCCGAAGATGGGTTTTCCCTTCTCACCTCTTGACTCTCTCAGTCATTTGGTCCCCGTTTCTCACAAAAGCAAGTGTATTTGAAGATATCGACGGAGTTTCATCAGGCATAATCCAGCTTCATCTCGACCAGCTAGATGCGAAATGGACAGATCAATATGAAAACTTTGATTACGTAGTAGTTGCGGGGGGGAAGTGGTTTCTCAAATCTGCAATTTACTACGAGAACGGCAAGATTGTGGGATGCCATAATTGCCAAGGGAAGAACATAACACAAGTGGGATTTTATCATGCCTATCGCAAAGCATTAAACTCGACGCTGAAATTCATCACTAGCTCAAAGCACAAGGCTTATACGTTCTTTAGAACGACTACTCCAGATCACTTCGAGAACGGGGAATGGAACACGGGTGGTTATTGTAACAGGACGAGACCGTTTCGAGAAGGTGAGATTGACGTCAATGATATAGATGGGATGATGAGAAACATTGAACTGGAGGAATTCGAGAGGGCAGCAGCTATAGGAAAGGAAAAAGGTTTGACTTTGAAACTATTTGATACAACCTTAGTTTCTTTATTACGACCTGATGGTCATCCAGGAGTCTACAGGCAATTCCATCCATATTCCGGAAAAGATAAATATTTGAAGCTGCAAAATGATTGTCTACATTGGTGTTTGCCTGGACCTATAGACTCTTGGAATGATTTGATGATGGAAATGCTTGTGAATGGTTGAAAATTATACTGTTTTTCCATATGGAAATGGCATCTGTGCAGAAACATTTTTGTAGAATCTTTTGTTGTAATGCCATATCCTTGTATGTTTAAGGAATTGAAATTTGTAAGAAAGAGGCTGTAATATTTATTTATTCAATGCTCTTGATAAATAAGATTCAGTCCTAGGTATTAAACATCAGTTTTAGTGAAGACGAAAAACATTCTGTGCTGGTTGTTAAATGATGCATGGTGCGATTTTTTTTTTAATTACGAGACTCGACTCGACTTATCCACTCAATTCACTTTGCGAGTTTATGTAAAGGTTGATAACTCAAGAATAGCTAACCAAGAGGGGTGAATTGGTTTATACAAAATTTCGAAGATTAACCTAATTTCAAACTATGTGGTAATATATAAGTCAATCAAACAATCATGCACAATCTTAAAAGCAATAAGTAAAAGAGAAGAGAGTGTGCAAACTATATAATTATGGAAGTTCGATCTCAATCCATAATCTACATCCTCCGTTACTGAGCTCTGCGTCACAAACAAGACTGTTTCACTATGATGATTGACTTACGGTACAATCCAATCATTTACAAAATTTTCGATAACTTACAAATAAGGAGCACCGATCCTTATACAATATTGAATTTTACAGGACCTCAACACGACCCATAAGTTTGAGTTTACAATTTGAAACTTTTCTCTCAATAAATGATATCTTCAAAGTTGAGTATAATGAGAGAAAATTGGCTAACACTTTAATGGATGACAATGAATGAAGCTCAAGTGTTATGTGAGAAATTTTTTGATAAAATGATTATCAAAAGTTGAATCAATCAATAGTTTTTCAAGAATAACTAGATTGATAAAGATGAGTAAAAAGTCTAAAACAAATATTTAAGTTCAAGAGTATCTCACTTTAATATTCTTGGAAGTGTCAAATTGAATGCAAAGTGAGTTGATATTTATAGTTGAAAAATTGTCAAGTGAAATATGATTTTTTTTCCTTATTTCGAGAACATGTGATTCTTTCGGACCACGATTCTTTTTTCTCTAAATTTCTTGATTTTGACTACTTTAAGAAATGAAACTTCAACCATAAACAAACCATAACAAGCTGATACAAACATGTAGGGAAAACTCTACATATCATACAACAAAAGATCAATTGGAACATATTTGAATGCCAATTTACAAACTTTACTCTTTCTTTGAAAGACAATTCATCAAGTGATTCTAAATTTATCTCATTTTGGACAGAAAATATTCTCTAAGCATTTAATTTTTTATTTCTATTTCCTTATTTATTACTTTATTTAAAGATGGAATTCTGTCATTGAATTAAATTACGACATTTTCTCTTTTCTTTAATTATCATCAACAAAAAATTTCATTTATTAATCCTAAATTATTATTTTATTTTTATTATGTTAACTATGGACTTTAAACTAAAACATATATTATTTTATTTGTTAATATAATTTTAGTTTACAAATTAAGTTTATTAAAAAAATATTTTTAATAATTATTGATGATAAAATCTAACTCGAATATTCCATCAGTAGAATTATTTAGGAAGAAATTTCTTAATATTTGAAAAGAAGGCCTTTGCCTATGAACTGGTTGTGCTTATCAATGAGCTATTTTTTGTAGGTTTTTTTTTTTTTTTTTTTTTTTTGGTTCCCTTCCTAAATATTATTTTCTTTTATCTTGACAAAAAAAATAATTCTTCAAATATATATAACATTATTTATGGTGTAATAGTACTCTATGCGATCGTACCTGTTGCATGACCTTAGAACCGACACTACATTAAAGAGCCCGTATTGAACTAGATGGCGTGACTTCTTTCTTGCATTTTCATTAGCAATTTTACCATATAATAAGTGCGCAACTCTTGTACAACATTTATCCCCAGTTTTATCTCCATTATTTAAAAACTCATTTTTTTTTCTCAAATTCATTTTAAATCACACATTCTCACGATAAAATATTTTACACATAAACTCAATTTTTTTATATTTACTTTTGACCCTGTTTGAGCTCCATTATTATTAGCTTTTAGAAAGAAAAAAATGTATTTTGTATTAATGATTTTTTGAAAAATATATAGTTAAAAAAGAAGAAAATTTTTGGGTTCATGTTTAATATTATTTTATTGGAGAATGTCCATGGAGTTTTAAAGTTACAGAAACTTTCAATTGTGTTAGGAAAAGAATCCAACTTTCTACCTTACATATTCGTGGGACTCAATCTCACTTAGAATATGATTGAAAAGAAGAGAGATAAAAATGTATTTTAAGATTAATGGAGTCTGTTAGGGTTTAAATTGTAATTGGCATGTTTGTGAACAAAAGGGATTAAAATGTACACTTGTCAAGGACCTAGGTGCAATTATGTATAGTTGAGTTAGGGTTTGAATTCGAATTTGGAACAAGGTTAAAGATCTATCGCAATTTCGCTAGTTGCTCGCCAATGGATCGCTCGAACAGTACATGCAGAGACCTCTTCGCTTAATCTTCGCTCGACTCTCGCTCGAGCAACATCCTCCCTCGCTCGAAGGACAATCTTTTTCGTGTAATGCGCGTTCGCGATTTTGGAAAGTTTTACTCGGCCCAAAAGACTTGTTTTGCCCTATATATAAATAGAGGCAAGGTGCACGATTTTATGAGAAGTTGCCTCATTATTTTTCAAGAGAGAAATATTCTATATGATTTGAGAGATCCAATTGAGAGATTCATCCATTCAATTCTTGAGATCCAGCAACTCGATTTTGAAAAACATCAAAGGTTCCATAATCCAAAACACTTGGCGTCCTTAATCTTTTAAGGAACTTACTCTTCTATTGAGATTTAGAAGATGTGGACTACAAGCACATGAATAGCACAAGAACAGGAGGTTCTTGGAACTCTACATGGAAGAGACAATAAAAGGAGATCAGGAATTTGGAAGGAGACAGCAGATCAGGAAGCTACAGGAGGTAGATCGAGAAGTCTAGCAGATTGGTTAGACAGTATCTACGGTGGCAGATTGTGAGACTGAAAGGAACAACAGATCTTGGAGATTGCAGGAATTACAACAGTTAGAACGAGTGAAGTTGTTAGTCTGGAATCACACTGTAATCCATATTGTTTATAGTGGAGGTAACATGCTTGGTTCCGGAGTTTTTCCCTTGTTGGATTTCTCCGTCAATATATTGGTGTTCTTTACTGCTTTCCTTATTAACTGTTTGTGGCATTCAAATATAGGATTAATTAGACTTGATTGATTAATCATCTAGAAACTAATTAAAGTGACTTGTTATTTTGATTAGATTAAACATAAGGTCAAATTAAAAACGGGTAATTAGTGACGGTCTAGCGCTATTCCGTAACTTTCAGAGCCCAAACAAAAATTTTTTAACTATACATTTTTTAAAAATTCACTATTACAAAACCCAATTTAAACAATAAAAGGGGGCTAAAAACATCCTTATTCCAAATATCATGTTTAGAGGGTGTATAAATGTGCCATATTACATCCTTTACCTACTATCCGTATTACACTTGCAATTAAGAATAATGCTATGTACCGCACTTATACACAACATGGGTGACAACCCTCACTCATGCGGTGGGGTCCGCGATTATTTTAATCACAGACCCCACCCAAAATGTGTGAGGGTTGTGCACCGTGTTGTGCATGATGATGTACCCAACAATTAAATGCTTGTGTTTCTTGTGAGGTAAAAAGTGGTTCTTTCAAACAAGTCATAAGTCATGAAGCCTCATAGTTTCGATTAATGAAAATGAACAGCTAATTAGGCTATCAAGTCGGGTAATATGAGCACAACATCTATATATTGGTTAGTCTAATGCGATTTTCAATCTCTTTTCTTCTTTTTACTTTTTTAGCTGTGAACAATAAATCTTATAAACTCTTCATGATTTAATACTTGCAAAGCTCTACGGTGGACTTCAACATGAGTTTAAGTCATTTTTATTGGACCACTACAAACTCTAATTTGTGTTGTTTTCTTATTACTTTCACATTAGGTTTCTCTATTAAATATTAGTAGGGCTCCCACTATACGAACACCATTATTGATCACATATATTTTAACATGACTTCTTCTACACCATTGGTTCAATTTGTGGCCAATATTTCTTGCATACAAATTTTTTCGACCACATAGTACTCAAGCCAAAGGGAAAGAAAGGAAATTTGGACATAGACGAATGAAGTTTTTCTTTCTTTTGGACTTATGACACAAGCCTTACATGCACACTGACATCATCACTGCATGTATCAAACAAATGTCCTAGATTTTTTTCATCTAGAAGATATATACCCCACCCCTTCCATCCCTACACATTACAAATAATTGCAACCTATAATAAAAACAACCGCTATATATATCCTCCATTTTTTTCGTACCATCCAACTAAAAAGTTTCCTCCATAATTGTCCAATCTTGAGCACAAACATTCATGGAGTCTCATATTGCCATTTTCCCAACTCCAGGAATAGGTCACCTCATCCCACTAGTAGAATTTGCCAAAAAACTTGTTCAGAAACACAATTTCATGGTAAATTTCATCATCCCAACTGATGGGCCTCTCTCAAATGCATCAAAATCCTTTCTTGAAAATCTCACACCTCGTATAGACTATGTCGTTCTTCCCCCTGTCAATTTGGATGATTTGTCCGAGGATGTTAAGATTGAAACTCGTATTGGTCTCACTATTACACGTTCCCTTTCATCCCTCCGTGATGCTGTTAAATCATTGGTTTCGACTAAAAAGTTTGTGGCTTTTGTGGTTGATTTGTTTGGGACTGATGCATTTGATGTTGCCAATGAATTAAAGATTCCTCCATATATTTTCTTTCCCTCTACGGCCATGTGTTTGTCACTTTTCTTAAACTTGTCGAAGCTAGATGAATCTGTGTCGTGTGAGTATAGAGACATGTCTGAGAAGGTTCGGATCCCGGGTTGCATTCCGATTCATGGGGCGGATCTTTTGCAACCGGTTCAGGACAGGAAAAATGATGCATACAAATGGGTTCTTCATCATTCAAAGAGATACAGAATGGCAGAAGGGATTGTTTTGAACAGTTTCAAGGAATTGGAGCCTGGTGCCATTGAGTATTTGCAAGAACCAGAAACTGGTAAGCCACCTGTTTATTACATAGGACCATTGATTCGAATGGGCTTAGAATCTAAAAACAATGAAGAATCTGTGTGTTCGAAATGGCTAGATGAACAGCCAAGTGGCTCAGTCTTGTATATATCTTTTGGGAGTGGTGGGACGCTGCCCCAAGAACAGATAACTGAAATTGCGTTGGGATTAGAGATGAGTGAACAAAGGTTTTTGTGGGTTCTTAGATCTCCAAGTGATACAACTGCCAATGCTACATATTTCAGTATTCAAAATTCTTGTGACCCTTTGGCTTATTTGCCACAAGGGTTCTTGGATAGGACCAAGGGGCGCGGACTAGTGGTGCCTTCATGGGCACCACAGGCACAAATTCTTAGCCACGGTTCAACCGGTGGTTTTTTGTCACACTGTGGTTGGAACTCAACTCTTGAGAGTGTTGTTAATGGTGTGCCGTTAATTGCTTGGCCACTTTATGCAGAACAAAGAATGAACGCAGTGATGTTGACTGAGGACGTAAAAGTAGCCTTAAGGCCAAAATTCAATGAAAATGGTCTAGTGACGAGATTTGAAATTGTGAAAATTATGAAGACTTTGATGGAAGGAGAAGAAGGAAAAGGGATTCAGAGTCGAATGAGAGACCTTAAGGATGCAGCTGCAAAAGTTCTTAGCGACAATGGATTTTCCACAAAATCACTCGCGGAATTGGCTACCAAGTGGAAAAGTAATGTATTCAGTAATTGAATTATGTTTCAATCGTTTATGGGTTGTTAACAATGAACTAGAATTTTGTTTATTGTACTGTCGTTTTTTCCTTAGACTCCTTTTTCCATAACAATTTTTTTTAATAACCGTGGATGTCCGGGGCCAGTTTACGCGTTCCTCGACTAATTTCACTGGGTCCTGAAATTTATAGTCGGATACTCTCCTCAGTGATCCTGAGTGGACTCGAATGAGTGATCATTGGAGAGCAAATTCGAGGTCTGACCAACTATGCTATCCCTCATGATTTATTTTTTTCCATAACAATTATGATAAAATATTAAATTAAATGAATAAATTATGTTGTATGAAATGTGTTAGAATTGGGTTGTGATCCAAAATTTTTTTGAGTATTTGATTGGAAATATCGTTGGAGTTGTATTGGGGGTTGGTAGTAGATTTCAAGATGTTATGAAGGAGTTCAAGGTGAATTTGACTCCTATTTCATTCTAAGTTCTCCATTATTGTTTTGAATAATTCTACTTGTACATTATGGTTGCCCGAATGGGTGCCATAATAAACAAGTGGCTGCCCCCTATTGAGGAGGCGCTTGATGCGTCGTCAGCCCCCCTCCCCCCCCCCCCCCCCCCCCCGACGCATCAGGCGCCCCCTCAA
This sequence comes from Osmanthus fragrans, assembly GCA_019395295.1. Classification (NCBI taxonomy): domain Eukaryota; kingdom Viridiplantae; phylum Streptophyta; class Magnoliopsida; order Lamiales; family Oleaceae; genus Osmanthus; species Osmanthus fragrans. The sequence continues at coordinate 26,526,187 of CM033356.1, forward strand.
TAAGGGGCTATCACTTGTTTATTATGGCACCCATTCGGGCAACCATAATGTACAAGTAACATGGTTGTATTGTTTTTACCCTTTGTATTGGGATTTCACCTTATCTTAAACTTTTCATGTATTATTCTCATAGTATGTTAGGTATTCTTTGGTTATAAATGTATGGTGTAATGTGTATAACACAAATTGGAATTGACCAATTTTTCAATTAGTTATTGGTCCAAATAGATCATTTGTAACTCCTTACTATTGATTATAGTAAATTCTCCACCGTTGGTCGTGGTTTTTTAGAATTTGGATTATCACGTAAATCTTGTTTTTCTTTGTTATCCATTATTTTCTTATTGCTCTTATTTTCTCATCTGCAATTATTTGGCTCGATTTCCAACAAAAAGTTAGGTTAGATGGGCACATCCAAAAATTGGAACTCACAGTCAAACAACGAAGGAGAAAAATGGCTTGGTTCTTAACAAAGTGGTATCAAAGCCAAGGCTTTGACGATTCTTGGGAGGGCCAGCTTGGTTATTATAAGAGATTTGAACAATGTTGATTGTTTTAGGGATGTCAAGTATGAAATTTGAGTTCTGCTTTTGGATCGCAACAATTTTTTTTGTTATGACTGATTTTTTGTTTGGATGTTGGGGGAGAAACAATGTAAGGATCAGTCATATATTTTGGACAGTTCGATGATCACTTTGGATGTAGCTACAACTTATGGTTCAACAAGAGGTAACTCAAGTAGAGTTGGTTGTGATTTGGTTGCTCGTGGTGATTCGAACAATGATATTGAAGAACTTCCCAATAGCTTAGGTGGAGCTAGTTGTGATCTTGTTGATTATGTTGCTCATGATGATTCGAGTAGGTTTGACAACTCAAGTAGAGTCGGAAGTATTCTTGGTGGTTCGAGCAAGTTTGGTGACTCGGCTGTAACTGGTAATGAACGGAATGATTCAAGTAGGTTTGGCGTACAAGGTAATTCTGCTAGTAAGCAGTTGAAGTTTGTTCACAGTTGCTGAGTATGCCCAGAGAGGCGTGGTGGAAGAAGTTGAGTAATTTGGCAGAGTGTTTTTGTTTGGAGAATTTTGTTGGAGTTGAGAAGTTAAATTTTATTCCTTCCAATGGAATTCGTGTCAATGTGGAGTTTGTTAGAATTTGGTTATGATCCGGATTTTTATTGAGTATTGGATTTAAAATATTGTTGGAGAACTATTAGGAATTAGTAGCACGCTTGAAGATGTCTTGAATGAGTCCAAGGTAAATTTGACTCATATTTTATCCCAAATTCTCCATTATTAATTACTAATTGTATTGAGATTTTATCTTATATTAAACTCTCCATGTATTAATTTTCCTAGTATGTTAGAAATTCTTTTGTTATAAATATATGGTGTATAACACATATTGAAATTGACCAATTTTCCAATTAGGTATTATGGAATGAAAGAGAAACTGTGTATTCTATATTTCTCAACGAACATTACAAGTTTCTTATGCTCAATTTATAATACAATGGGAAATAAGGGAAATGAATGTAATCTTCTAAATAAGGAGAAAAAAAATAAAATTATTCCTAACTAATCATAATATACAAAAATATTCAATCAATCTAGAATCCCATAATTTCGGGATTTGTTCAGGTATTGGTCTTTTGTAACTCATTATTGTTGATTATAGTTAATTCTTCATCTCTGTCCGTGGTTTTTTCAAGTTTAGGTTTTCATGTAAATCTTGTTTTCTTTGTAATTCATTATTTTCGTATTACTCTTATTTTCTTGTCTTTAATTATTTGGCTTTATTTTCAACAAAAAGTTAGGTTAGATGGACACATCCAAAAATTGGAACTCACAATCAAACAAGGGAGGAGAAAATGTAGTCGGATCCCACAATAAAGTGGTGAGAACAGAATGAATATGTAGTAGGTGGACTATCCTAAACCAATTAATAATTTTAAAAAATGATTGTTTGTTTAGTAACTAAGGGATGATTATCATGTTAAACTAAGGAATGATTGATTGTTTAGTTTTATAATCACTTTATGAGAACTTAAAGAATAAAAAATGAATAATTCTCATGCTTCTTTAGCTACTAAATATTATTACTTTTTTTTTTCTTTCTTTTCAATTTGTAAAGGACAACTCGTGTTCTCTTTAAAAATGATGATAAATATTTTATTTTTATTTGATAAAAAAATTAAATTTGAAATTAATAAAGAATAAAAACAATTTGTCATCTTTATCGTGCTTAAAGTTACTATAATATATTGATAGATATTAAGAGCCTGTTTGTTAGGCATTTCTTTCCAATTTGTAGAAAAATTCTTATCGTTGCACAGTGGGGCAGCCGAAATTTTTAACCAAAATGTGAGATAGTGGGGCCCAATAATTTAAAAAAAAGAGGTACAATTTTTCATTTTTTTTCTCTAAGAAATGCCTAACAAACAGGCTCTAAAGCATAAAATTGTAAATGACTATCTTGATAAGTATATATAAAAAAAAATATTAACTTTTTTAAGCGTACGTTATATAATCATTCGAAATATATTGATGATCAATTATTGCCCATTATTGAATCATTTGTCCTTTATTAGCTAATATTTAAACATTTTTTATTAACTCTATATGAGCTAATATTCTGTGGATATCCACTCAATCATCGAAATTCAAATTTTTGAACAAAATGATTAAGATTATCATCGGTAATTGCTAATTGTTGTCTTTATTTGCAAAAGTATGATTTGGATTCTTTCCTATTCTTGTCGTATCCCTCAAGAAATATGTGACATTTGGTAAGATTATTAAAATATAAAAATAAAAATCTATAATCGATGACATTATTTTGCAATGAATAATGCTAGTAATTAAGGTCGATTTAGGTTGCAGTACATTCAACTAAATATAATGATTTATGATATATTTAATAGGACATATGATATATGATTTATTTGATTTGACATTCACCATCACTAATATTAAGTATCAATCTAAGTGACAATTACATGACATCATATAATAAATCCGCTTAAATGTAATATCACGTAATTTATTTAATTAAACGTATCAAATGTGATCACCCACAAACTCTTTATCGTAACATATAGTTTGCAAAGTAAATTTTTTAAATACTCCAACAACCTCTTTATCTAAACACTTAATTTTACTACTTTAAATAATAATAATAATAATAACAACAACAACAACAACAACAACAACAATAATAATAATAATAAATTCCTATATTTTATTTTCACAACTTCACTTCAAATTATTATATTATTTTCCTCTATAAAAAATTAAAATACTTTGTATGTATTTAATTATAGGGAACAGGTTTGGCTCTCACACTTTCTATTTTAAAATGTTAATTTAAAGAGACTCTTATAACATAGAGCATGTTTGGTACCAATTAAAATTTGATTTTAATCTAAGTTAACGTCAAACATTCAATATCAACCACATCTTTCATGGATTCCACAACTTTTCAACCACACATTTCAAAAACTTCCATTACAATCCACTAAAAAATCTAATTTTAATTCCCCTCAAACACCGTCATAATTTTAAGGGATGACTCTTTAAATGTAGTTTATGTTTAAAGAACATCTAGAAAATGCTTTTATGGCTTTAAATTATGGATCAATTGAATAAAAAAAATTATGATTTATTTAATAAGATGTGATATGTTAATATCTAGATAGACCGGTGAATGTCAGATAACATTATTTTATCATAATTAAGTCGTTTAATATTTATATTCGAATCAAGTCATTCTTTCAGCTCTATTATATTTTGGTACATAATAATTGAGAAGATAGTATGTTTCAATAAATAAGATTTTAATTTATTTAATTTTCTTATTTTTATTTTCTAGTGTTACAAAACATTAATTGAGTGTGTGTGTGTGTGTGTGTGTGGGTTTGTCTCGTATTAAATACGTTGATTAATTGGAGCAAAATCAAATTTCTATAATTTAAATGTGACAAAATGAAATTGAATCCAAGTTCTTTGAATCAATTTTTTGCCCCAAAAATATATCAAGTGTATACACACATACATACATGATAAATACAACATTGAGATTAAGACAAGATGAGCTTCGACTATAAAATCTCATATACCAATATAACAAAATTGTATAATCATTAATCAACAAATTTTCGTATATAATTATGTCATTTTAAAATGGAAAGGAAACCCCTTTGCACAGGCTCAAAAATTGGGCCAAATCCAGGGGCGATGTGGCGCCCCTGTCGGGGACATGCAAAATCATGGAATTTCTACAAGAAAAGTTGAGGGGCCGGTAGTATAATTTCAGGGCTGTGCTGTATCATTTCTCATTATTTTAAGCAGCACATGCTTTGATGCTCAGGAAATACTTATTAAAGCATGACATCACCTTGTTTTTACAGGTTCAACGTGGTATTTGCCGAATGCATGCAACGTACGTCCATGCCAATTATTTATCCAAAAATATTCAACTAGTTTAAAAAAAATTAAAATAAGTCACTTATTTTAAAAAGAGTTTAATTTAAACATAATTTGAATATATTACAAAATCTAGAAAATTCATTAGATTCATAAGGTGTTTTAACTTTATTCTAGTTATTCCAATTGATGCTCTAGATTTGTTATTATTACTCTTTAACTAATGGGTTAGATCCTTTACGTGTAAGTAAATGTATAAATTGAGTTGAGTTCATTGAGTAAAACAAAAGCTTAAAAGTTAAAAAGTTATTTCTGTAATTAAGAAAATATTTTAAAAATATTTGGACAATTTTTAAAAAGTGTTTTGTTTAATTAAAAGAGCTTTCAAAAAAAAATTGTCTTAAGATAACTTTCTCATAGATTACTTCTATAAAAAGTAAGAACCATGTTATGATAACAGGAAGGGTTTGACACTCTCCCTGACCGATCCTCACAATAGGGGAGTCCCACTTTTTATTTTTTGTATTTTTTATTTGCGTAGGTCCCATAATATAAAAGTGGATGTCATCTAAGTGGTCAAATTTTATCTGACAAAACAATTTATTCCAAAAAGTAATAACAGATTTCCAATTAAATTACAATTATACGGGTTAATTTCAGAAATGGTCACTGAAATTATATGAAAATTACAAAATGGTCACTGAAGTTCAAAACTTTCATGAACGATCACTCAAGTTTCAGGTGCTTTCAGAAATGGTCACTGAAGTTTAAGATTTTCACCAACGGTCACTGAAGTTTAGGAGATGTTTCACTAACGGTCACTGAAGTTACAAAAAGTTTCAGGAACGGTCACTGAAGGGTCATGCATTTTTTCAGTTTTTTGGACGACTTTTTCGGCCACTTCCGACCACCAAAACCGCCGAATTTTGATACCTTTGGAAAGCCCACAATCTCCTCTTCAATTACCACCCAAAATCTCCCCCAAACTCCAAACGATTCGACCGAAAAATCGCCGCAAAAGTCGCCCAAAAAATTGGAAAAATCTGTCCAAATTTTTTCAATTTTTTGGGCGACTTTGCAATGACTTTCCGGAAACTTCCGACCACCAAAATCGTCGGATTTTGATACCGTTGGAAAGCCCACAATGTCCTCTTCAATTACCACTCAAAATATCCCCCAAACTCCAAAAGATTCGACCGAAAAATCACCGCAAAGTCAGCATGAAAAATATGGGCAGATTTTCGGTCTTTTTGGGTAGCTGACTTTGCGGCGATTTTTCGGTCGAATCTTTTGGAGTTTGAGGGAGATTTTGGGTGGTAATTGAAGAGGACATTGTGGGCTTTCCAACGATATCAAAATTTGGCGATTTTGGTGGTCGAAAGTTTCATGAAAGTCGCCGCAAAGTCGCCCAAAAAATTGAAAAAAATTGGACAGATTTTTCCAATTTTTTGGACGACTTTTGCGGCGATTTTTCGGTCGAATCGTTTGGAGTTTGTGGGAGATTTTGGGTGGTAATTGAAGAGGAGATTGTGGGCTTTCCAAATGTATCAAAATTCGACGGTTTTGGTGGTCGGAAGTGGTCGAAAAAGTCGCCCAAAAAACTGAAAAAATGCATGACCCTTCAGTGACCGTTCCTGAAACTTTTTGTAACTTCAGTGACCGTTAGTGAAACATCTCCTAAACTTCAGTGACCGTTGGTGAAAATCTTAAACTTCAGTGACCATTTCTGAAAGCACCTGAAACTTGAGTGACCGTTCATGAAAATTTTGAACTTCAGTGACCATTTTGTAATTTTCATATAATTTCAGTGGCCATTTCTGAAATTAACCCACAATTATACTATTTGTATAATATGATGTTCAATTCTCGCACATGGAGGGCCCAGGTGTACACATAGCAAGCTTCAAATTTGAGTCATTTTTCCAGCTAGCCAATTCAAAAGGTAGGACTAGTTAATTCAATTTTTTTTTATTGGTCCCCGTTTGACAACTATTAAAAGAACTTTTTTTTTTAAAATTCATTTTCAACTACACATTCTCATAATAAAATAATTTACACGTAAATTTAATTTAATTTTTAACTTTTTAACCACACATTTTTCAAAATTTACTATTCCAAAACTTAATTTCCCCAAAAAAAAAACAAAAATATTTTAATGATTGTTAAAACGAAACTTAATACATTGATAGAAAAACAGATAAATATTTTACGTGGTTTTTTGTTTAATCTTGATAGTCATATGCAATCTATCCTAGGAAAATAGTAAGAGTGTATTTGATTGATTTTATTTTACGTGAAAAATGTTATTTTTTATCCAAGATCCTACTTTTGAATTGTTTGATTAACCTTTTTTTCATGGAAAATATTTTTTCAAAAATTGGTCACGTGACCATATTTTTCTAAAAAGATAAGAAAAATAATTTCTTTATGAATGAATGATTTTTATTTTCTAAGTAATCACTCTCTCTCTCTCTCTCTCTCTCTCACACACACACACACACACACATTTACCAACTAATAAAAGATGGACAATTATAATATTTTTTAAATTGAAAATTAAACAAATCAAACATATTTTAATTAATAATTTTCATGCAAATAAGTTCTACGCAATTCAATTGTTTAAAACTTATGATACTTTTGATTGCAAGTATAGAATTTGTAGTGAAGGAAAATAAAATCCAGACAATTCAATTGCCTATAAAATATTCATTATTTTTTTAGAAAAATATGGTCGTATGATTAAAAGTTGGGAAAAAATTGTGGAAAATTGTTAATCAAAATCCCAAGAGTCAGAATTTAGGTTGAAAAATAACATTTTTCATGGAAAATAAAACCAATCAGACACACTCTTATTTTATTTTCATGCAAATTTCATACTTACAATCAAACACAGCCTTACTAAATTTTTGGTGCATAATTTTGGAAGCCCGAACTGCATATACAATATATATATATATATATATATATATATTATTATTATTTTTTGGCAATGCCTAGATAGCTCAAGAATATCTTAATTTTGACTTTATTGCAAATCCTAATACCCTTAACCAAATTCATACACGATGCTAAGTACAAAACCAGCAATTAATGTGATTGGAACACTGCTCTTTGGACAAGGGTAACAACAGGGATGGGGTGATAGGGTGGTGTGGCAGATAATGATTGAATATTGTTGTTGTTTTTTTTTTCCAAACTGTCTAATAATCATGTATTGATGCGTGTCCCCTCTATCATTTAGTCCGTCATTGTAGCAAGATTTATGTGATTGATGCAAAAAGATATCTCCTTAATCTTGTTGTCGTTGAATTACCCAAAAGAGATCTGTATGGATTTCATGTCTTCTTCGTGACAAAGGTTAATTTATCATTTTTATTTCTTTTTGGTCTTATTTCATATTTTCTTTTAGTTAAAAACGTTAGACTAAAACCGTTTATCATGAACTTCGTGAAGATAGTTTCAGTAACCAATGTAAGGTGGGATTTAATTTCTTTTTTTCCTCCACATAATTCTAAAATATACTCTTTAGAGAGTAAGTCCTAAGCCATTTACATAATTTCTTGTCAAGATTTCATCAAATTCTAATTGCAGGGTGGTACAAAATCATTCAATTTGGGGTAATAATTCTCCCATGAAATTAGAAGACAGACAATATTCACCCCCATAATGAAAACTATATCTATTTGCATATGAGCGTAAATTGTTACCATATACAAAATATTCACAAATAGAAGAGGAGATTAGAATTCGTAACCTTTGTCTAATTTAATAATATATTGAACCAATCTGTTTAATATATAGTTTAGCTTTAGGCAAAAGTTGATTGATTCGTATACCTTAGTAGTTCAAATAACCAAAATTCATGGAGGCCATCGAAATTATCATACAATATTCCTTGCTAAATGACATCATCTGTATTATTGAAATGGTTACTACTGAGTCACCAGGCCCCCCTAGAAACATTTTGGTGGCCAAAATCGAGCTACATATTGATTTACATTCATGTTTTCTAGTGTCAAGTTAATCCTGTACATTAAATATATTATTGTATAGCACGACTCAAATACACATCTTCTACTTATTTGTGTTTTTAAGTGTCAATTTAAGTTTGTACATCTAACATACGTTATGGCTTAGCACGACTCACTGGTACATCTTCTACGTGGTCAGCTCACGGGGCTTGATAATTAATACAAAATTATTTAATGTTTATTTATGTTTGTTATTTTTATTGATTTTTAAGAAAGGATATGCCTTGGGCAAATAGGAGTGCGGTGCGGCCCAACATGGCCGAATGGTGTGGGTTCATCTCACTCCATTTTATTTTCTTTGGTAGTACCACAAGTGTATTTTGCATTATCTTTTGGGAAAATTACCCTAAACCCTACCTTTAAAGTTTAAATTTCAAAAATCAAATCTTAATAACATTTTTTCAATAATCAGGTGATAAGTCATATTTAAAATATTAATATTTAATCTACATATTCACCCCATTTATTCTAATCCAATTTCATCTTCAAACCCCAATCATCTTCATTATCTTTCTCCTAGGGTACTCTTCGTTCTCTCTCACTTCTCACTATCACAAACCAACCACCATTGGTGTTACCGTCGCCATCGTCGACCACAATCACGGTGTCGCCATCGCTCTGACCGATGCGACGATACTGTGTATCAGTTCCTCGACCTTTCTCTATTTACACCGTTGTTCAACCTCCTCTAGTAGCGGTGCTCCAGCGGTCTTCACTACTGTGTAGAGGTGTTTGTGCGGTGGTGTGTAGATCTGTGCCGCTGTGTAGGGCGTTTATGCGTTCGTGTCTTTGTCGACCATATGTGATTTTTGGCGTTGATTCTGGAAGGCTTCTTTAACTGTTTCTTCTTCTATGAATGGCTGTGGGGATTGTGGAGATTTATTTGGGCATTTATTTGTTATTTTTGGATTCGAAAATGGGAGAATTTGGAGTGATTGAGCTAGTGGTGCTAACACCAACCCATTGAGATCAAAATGTGAAGCTTTGTCTCCAATCGGAGTTGTTGCAGTTGCTTCTGATGATGGCTGTGATTGTGGTGTACATATTTGTCGGTGATGTAAATTTGCAGTTGTTTTGATCTACATTAGAGAATGCGGTGGTGCTGGTTGGTGTTTTTTAGAGGTGTTGGTGGAAATTGTGGTGATTGTTTATGGACCACATTAGTTGAACTCCTCTTCACCTGGTACCTTTTGGCAACCTTTTTATCATTTATATATGCTTTTGGCCATTTCTTGATGGTGTACCTCATTTACCGCACTATGGCTTTTGGAAATCTGACAACTGTTGGCATTTTTGCAGGCACATCCATAATGGATGTTGTTGCAGTGGAATTCACATCAACCAGTCAAGAGTAAACATTTGTAGAAGTGAACTTGAGAGTTGGCTACCACAATTCTTCCTTGAAGCAGAAGAGTGCGTAAATTTTCTTGCAATTATTTGGATTATTATTTGGACTAATTATTTGGATTAAACGGTGGTGGTACGGTGTTGGTGGAGTGGATGTAATGGTGATGGTGGTAATCATTTGTATGTTAATTGTAACTTTCTGTGACCAAGTGTGTGTTTATTGTGTTGATGGTGGTAGTGAATTGCAATACTTGTATGCGGTGTATATTTGTTCGTGGTGATCCTATGCGATCGAATATGTATTTGTTGTGACTATTTATGACCAATTTTGTGTTGATTATGATCGATTGTGACTTCAAATTGACCTAGTCATAGATGGTCACACTGAATACACATTTGATCACAATTAGTCATAGTTAGTCACAATTGGTCACAGTTAGTCACACCGAAGACAAAGTTAGTCGTGAAAATAAAGTCAGTGAATTGGTCACTTATAATACAGGTATGATCATAGATAACACAGTTATAAATCTGAAATGATGATATGTGTCTTTGCCCTTTTTACTTTTCCAGGCTTTTGAAATGAAGCTCATAATTAAAAAAAAAAAGATTGCCGGAGCAGTCGCCAGAGCTCCGCCGAAAATGCTGTCGGGGCAGTCGCCAGAGTGGTCGCCTGAATCGATGGAGAGGTGGAGGGAATGTGATGTAGTGGGGTAATAGGATGTGATGGGTAAGATAACATGAGATGAAAATAATTAATGAATATTATATTATAATTTAATATTTAATAAACTTATTTACCACCTGATTTTTGAAATAATTTAACAAGTTTGTTAATTTTGAAAAGTGATTCTTATATGTAGGGTTTATGTATTGTTTCCTTATCTTTTTATAATACAAAACTAATAATATTGAAATTTGTCTAATGAAAAATATTGGTAAAAATACAGAAACCAACGTTATGCCATTCCTCATTAAATTTACTTTTCTCAAGAATGATTGAGATTAATATGCAAATAATTGGTAATAAACACACATTTAAAACAAAATTAGATTAAAAAAATAAATTTGTACACAATATTCAATTATTGATGGAGAAATTTTGGACTGCTACAAATTTGTTTAGTCATGATATAAAGTTATTCCATTTGTAGAAAATTCTTTTAAAATTTTAGATAGAGACGTAAACATAAACTGCGGTGAGTTGAACACAACTCAAACTTGACTACGTCGGATATGTGCGTTGAAATATTTACGAGCAATTAGTGATTGAACAATTGACATTTATGGCCGTTGTTCGGATTTTCAATTAAAAAAATTAAATGGAAAATTTGTTGGCAAATTATGTGGGATGCCAGGTTTAATGCGTCATAGACAGATTACAAAAAATTTACGTGTAATTTTAATAAAATAATGAAACAGTTTCTTGATAAACGAAATTGTTAAAACAAAAAAAAAAATGAAATTTAAAAGTCACATTTATTGAGTTTTTACACTGTCACTCCATACCCACCCACCTAAGCTTCCCAAGCATAGGGGAGAAAAGGAATATACATTTTTTTATTGCTGACTAATAAACAACATATGAAGATGATATCATATTAAAATCAAGACAATATTAATAGCCATACATTTTCATCAGTCTTTGTTAAATTTACAGTATGTTTTCTTCTCTTCGGCCTTGCCTAACGTTTGTTTTCCTCAAGTGTCGTATAGTTTTCTCCTGTTGTAGTTCCTCCTGATGTGGCTTTTGATGAGGATAAGGAGGCAATGCCACCCCCACCCACGAGTTTCATCCTGTGAATATTTCAGCCACAAGAAAAAGTAGCAGAACCTTGGCGCTAGCTCCGGACGTCTAGGCGCCTCGTCAATTCAGTTGAAGGCGGTAAAGAGGCAGGACCCTGGTGCTAGCTCAGGGCGCCTAGGCGTCGCAGCAGTTCAACTGAAGGAGGAAAAGAAATCAGGACCCTGCGCTTGGGCGCCCCGGTACAGCTATATATACCAGCTTTTCCCTTCAATTTTTAGGTCAGATTTTAGAGAGAGCTTGGAGAGAATTTTCACAAGTAAGAGGTTGTTCTTCTTGGGTATAAATTCAAAGCTATTTTTCTTTCTTAGGGATTAATTTGAGACTTGTTCAAGTAATCCAAATACATTGATCTTCATATATATTGGAAATATTATTTCCCCCAAATCTTTTTTTTCCCCAATTTTTTTTTCTTGGGTTTTCACAACAAGTGATCCGCTTCCAATACTGGTTAAGGTATGTTTCTAGGAGTGATTTCCTAATAATTTGGTATCAGAGCCTCGATTTTTGGTGGTTGGCTTGACCTTTGTTGTGCACACTAGATGTTTGTGAAAATTTTCAAGTGAACTTTGTTGAAATATTTTCGGTAAACAAGTAGATAAATCATGTCTACTAGTGGAACGGTGAAGATTGGGTAGTATGAGATAGAGAAATTCAATGGGAAGAATGATTTTTCATATTCGAGAATGCAAATGAAAAATTTGTTAATTTCTCAAAAGTTGCACAAGGCCTTGGCGGGAAAGGAGAAGAAGCACAAAGATATGTCTGACAAGGATTGGGAAGAGCTAGATCTTGAGGCCCGAGCGTCTATCATTCTATGCCTTGAAAGAGATGTTGTTTTCTTGGTTGATGGTGAGGTAATGGCAGTGGAGGTGTGGACAAAGTTGGAGGCGGACTTTATGACGAAGACTCTAACTAATCGGATCTATTTGAAATCCAAATTGTATACTTGCAAGATGGATGAAAGTACACCAATCCGGGAGTACGTCAACAAGTTTGATAGGTGCATATCGGACTTGAAGGACATTGATGTGAAAGTAGATGATGAGGATCAAGTATTTCTACTACTTCTTTCATTGTCGAAGTCTTACGAGAACCTAGTACAAACATTGATGCTTGTGGGTGATAAACTTGTGATGGAGGACACTAGAACATCACTTCTAGCGGATGATCTTCGAAAGATTGCAACTAGTGGCATGTCTACCATTGGTAACAAGGAGCAAGCTCAAGGGTTGTTTGTGAGAGGAAGGTGCAATGAGCGAGCAAATGGCAAGAGAGAAAAGTCTAAATCGAGTTCTAGACCCCTTGCGGAAAGGCCTTGTTTCAAATGCGGCGAACTTGGACATTTCAAGGCGAATTGTACTAACAAAAGGGGTTGGAAGAAGAACAATAAGAACAACAACGGGAAGGTGCAAGTCAAGCAAGAGGTTAGCTATGCCTCGAAAGGAGGGGAAAGCGATGAGTGCTACTCCATCTCTTGTGATGAAGAAACCTTCGGTAAGTGGATTCTTGATTTTGGTTGCTCTTACCATATGTGTCCAAATATGAAGTAGTTTACTACCTATAGAAGCACTGATGGTAGAACCGTGTTGATGGGTAATAACCATTCTTGTAAAACGGGGGGCTTGGTTCAATTAGAATCAAGATGCATGATGGAGTGGTTAGAACATTGATGGATGTTAGACATGTTCCTGACTTGCGGAAGAATCTTATCTCTGTTGGTGTTTTAGACTCCGGTGGTTGCAAGATTGTAACATGTAATGGAGTAAAGAAGTTTGTTCGTGGTTCTTTGATTGTGATAAAAGGTATTCATGAAGGCAATCTCTATGCTCTTCAGGGTACTACAGTTACAGAAGATGTAGCGGTTGGAATGAGTCGAAGTGGTGGAGACCCATGTGAGTGCACTCGGCTATAGCATAGGCGGCTTGGGCATATGTCAGAAAAATGGTCTAAATCTGCTCAGTAAGGAAGGTTTGCTGAAACATTTGAAGAAGTCTTGCATGGATTTTTGCGAGCATTGTGTGTACGGTAAAGCACACCGAGTTCAGTTCCAGTCAAACAAACATAGAAGTAGAGGTATACTAGATTATGTGTACACGGATGTATGGGGTCCGGCTTCAGTCACTTCCAAAGGCGGTTCCAAGTATTTTGTCACATTTGTTGATGACTATTCTAAATATATTTGGATTTATTTTTTGAAGCAAAAAAATGAGGTATTCGACACTTTCAAGAAGTGGAAAGCAATGGTTGAAAATAGAATAGGAAAGAAATTGAAGACACTACGATCTGATAACGGTACAGAGTATACAGATGGTACTTTCAAGGAACCATACATCAGAAACTGGTAACTGAAAGTGTGAATTTTGATTTTTTTGTATAAAAATCATTTTTTTATGTGTGTAGTGTGTATTATTTTTCTTGTTGGGTTAAGTTCACAAATGATCACTGAATTATCACAAAAATAACAAAACGGCCACTGAATTACCAAACTTGCACAAACGGTCACTGAATTACCATGCGCTTTCACAAACGATCACTGAAGGACCTTTCTGATTTAAATCCAAACTTAAAGGACAGAAACACGTGAACATAGAACCGTGAGGACCTGAAGTGCAAATTTCATATAAAACTCAAAATCATTCACTTGTCAACCCCCACCTTTGAACAACCATAACTCCAACTTCTGACCACCAAAACCTCCAAACAAATACACCAAATCGGAGCCCTCGCTTCCCTCTACGCAACCCACCCAAGAATGGCCCCTAAATCAGCCGAAAAGTGGCCGGAATTACGTCCCAAAGTCGGCGGGTTGCACAGCACAAAGCTGCCAGCCACCACTTTGGGACGAAATTTCGGAACTTTACGGCCACCAAAACAGCGGAACCAACACACCACCTCGAAGCCCTCGCTTCCCTCTACGTAACCCACCCAAGAATGGCCCCTAACGCCCCGGAATGTGGCCGGAATTTTGTCCCAAAGTGGTGGGGTCGCACAGAAAACAGCTGTCTGCCGCCACTTTGGAACGACATTCTGGCCACTTCCAGCCACCAAAACCAGCGAACCAACACACCATCTTGAAGCCCTCGCTGCCCACTACGAAAAAAACTCATTAATGGCCCCTAAATCCGCAGGAAAGTGGCCGAAATTTCGTCCCAAAGTGGTGGGGTCGCACAGAAAACAGCTGCCTGCCGCCACTTTGGAACGACATTCCGGCCACTTTTCGGCCGGTTTAGGGGCCACTCTTGTGTGGGTTTCGTAGAGGGAAGCGAGTTCTTCGAGGTGATGTGTTTTTTCGCTTGTTTTGGTGGCCAGAAGTGGCCGGAATGTCGTTCCAAAGTGGGGGCAGACAGCTGTTTTCTGTGCGACTCCGCCACTTTGGGACGAAATTCCGGCCACTTTTCGGCTGCTTTAGGGGCCATTCTTGGGTGGGTTACGTAGAGGGAAGCGAGAGCTTCGAGGTGGTGTTTTGGTTCCGCTGTTGTGGTGGCCGGAAAGTGCCGGAATTTCGTCCCAAAGTGGTGGCTGGCAGCTTTGTGCTGTGCGACCTGCCGACTTTGGGACGTAATTCCGGCCACTTTCCGGCTGATTTAGGGGCCATTCTTGGGTGGGTTGCGTAGAGGGAAGCGAGGGCTTCAATTTGGTGTATTTGTTTGGAGGTTTTGGTGGTCAGAGGTTGGAGTTATGGTGGTCCAAAGGTGGGGTTGACAAGTGAATGATTTTGAGTTTTATATGAAATTTGCACTTCAGGTCCTCGCGGTTCTATGTTCACGTGTTTCTGTCCTTTAAGTTTGGATTTAAATCAGAAAGGTCCTTCAGTGACCATTTGTGAAAGCGCATGGTAATTCAGTGACCGTTTGTGCAAGTTTGGTAATTCAGTGACCATTTTGTTATTTTTGTGATAATTCAGTGACCATTTGTGAAATTAACCCTTTTCTTGTTTGATGCAGGGAGCTATGAATAATCTTCAGTATTTTTAGATTTGATTCTGTCTTGAGAAATTTCCCAATTTATGTTTACAAATTTAATGTTTATGCATTCAATTAAAAGAACAAAAATGTTTAATCTCGTTCAGTGATTAGCTTAAAGAAGCCAAATTTTTGTTCTTGAATTCCTTTGTACATTTTATTTTAGCTTGTTCAATTGGTGGGCTGGAGTGATATTTTCAGTTCATAACGATAAAGATTGGCTAACAAAGGATTCAAGTAGTTCGACTACGAATTAATGTGCCTTTTGATGTTGTAATGGAGCCATTTGTTGTGGCACTAAAATCTGTCATTTTTAATAGGTTGATTGAAGACTTATGCCGGTTTGTTTTCCATTTTTTGTTGCAGAAAAATGCAATGTATTTGTGGGAAATTGGGTTCAGGATCTCACTGGTCCATTTTACACAAACGCTACTTGCCGGATACAGATTATGTTTATTGGAAGTGGAAGCCGAGAGACAATAATTTACCCAAATTTGATGCAAAGAGTTTCTTGAATATGATGAGAGGCAAATCGTTGGCATTTATTGGTGATTCCATTATGCGTAATCACGTGCAATCGCTGCTCTGTATGCTCTCGCAGGTACAAATTCAGTGCATATTTCATGATCACATCCTACTTGGTTCTACTGATAAACTGCTTATCATCATGCAATGTATCGACTAATTGATATTAACATCTTAACTACTCTAAGTTGGGGTAATTTGATCGATAATTGCTATCAAATTAAGCAGTCCTTTAGCTTATTGTATTGATTTGATGAACAGGAGGTGGTCTGAGGGTCCCGTATATCCGTCTTTTCTTTAAGTGGGAATATTTATCAACTTTTCTGCCATATGTAGTTTCCTTCCCTTTCATATAACAATAAACAAATGAAGCCTATTTTTTGATAAATTTGGGTCGGCTGTGTAGCAAAAGCTTGCTCCAAGAATCTTCAAAACGGTGTTTTTCAAGCTCAGTATAACGTTATATTTTTCTACCAAATAACCAATCCGACTGGCTTCAATCCACAACTAATATATTCGCTTCAGTTGCTTCTCAATCTCACCCACAATAACAAGATAACGGTGATGATTTGTAACTACAAAGGTAATGAGAAAATACCACAAAAGAGGCAAGGAAGAGACCACAAAGTGAAAGGGAAGTCACCGGTTTTTGGCACCACAAAGGTAGCTAGATTCTCTTTTCTATGGCAGCCCTTTTTCTCCTCTTCATACACACAAATCATACTAAAAAACGGCTTGGGTTTAAACGATATAAATAGGGTTAGGTTAAACTTTTAATTGAACCAATAACAAAGCTAAATGGGCCAAGATTCAAAGTCATCCAAAAGGTAATATAATTTAACCGAGTAGAGCATTTGGATTTGGTTGTTGGTACTTATTTCACTAATCGGCCGATGCCTATGAGATATATTCTCACATTAACATCATGGCCCCGAATTTAATGGGTATCAAAACCCAACAGGCTGCTTAAATCTTTTTCCACCTCTCCACTTTGTTCATTTCTAAATTTACTAGAAGTTCCAAAGCAACTACAACAAGCCATATTATTTTTTGGCCAACCCTTCCTTCTAACCCATTCAACAAAGATTGCATTACTTTGATGAACAAGAGACTCTTTAGGTCTATACAAAACATGTCTCTACCAGCTTTGTCCCCTTTCGTAAAGCTCAAAAGAGTTCATTTCACTTTTTAACTGTGGAGGCGAGTCAATGAATGGACTATGTTTTCGCACCAACCTAGGTGATTCTATCGACAAATAAAGGGACATCGTTAAAAAAACATAACTAAGATCTTTATTACCCTTTAAAGGAAAATTTAGTCAAGTATAAAATAATGTACCAGTACTTATGAATTATTAAGAACTTATACTCATTCTGAATTTGAGTTTCTCATTTTACTTTTGTCTTTCTATACACTTCTTCATTCTGTTACTTGACCAATGGTAGTCGCGTGTTAAGAATTTATAGCAAGTAAAGTATGCATCCCGAGCCCCATCCGATATCCATTTGTAAACATTTTTTTATTTTGTCTTTTTTGGAATATTTAGTTTTTGTTAATGATTTTTGTCGTTTTAGTATTTGATTGTATAGTGGTGGATAGTTAATTGTTGCGTTCAAATTTTAATTGTTGGGTTGAACTATTACAAAGATAACAATTGTATGGTTATTATTATTATTATTAAAAGAAAACTAGGAATTTTTAAAATTTTAACCACTTCTCATAAAATTTTACGATATTGTTTTTAGGTTGGTTTTATATTTATAATGTTTCTAGTTGCTTTATCAATTGCATTTTTTATTCCACACTTGACATTTAGAGCCTTCACTGTATATTGCATTTTTGCTAATATTTAGATTCATGCTTTACACCTTAAATTTGCTAGTTGCTCGAATTGCATACTCAATTTCACGCTACTACATTGTTAACTCCTGTTTGAGCCACATTATTAGAGAAATAATGCATTTTTACTGTTGATGTGACGGATAATGTGTGGTTGAAAAATAAGCAAAAGTTATTTTCCCTTCTCAATTGATGGAGTTTCATCAGGCATAATCCAGCTTCATCTCGATAAGCTAGATGCGACATGGACAGATCAATATGAAAACTTTGATTACGTAGTAGTTGCTGGGTGGAAGTGGTTTCTCAAATCTGTAATTTACTACGAGAACTCTACATATTATACAACAAAAGATCAATTGGAACATATTTGAATGCCAATTTACGAACTTTACTCTTTCTCTCGGAAGACAATTCATCAAATCAAGTGATTCTATTACCTTATTTTGGACACACAAGTTTCTGTAAGCATTTAATTTTTTTTATTTCTATTACCTTATTAATTACTTTATTTAACGATGGAATTCTGTCATTGAATTAAATCAAGACATTTTCTCTTTTCTTTAATAATCATCAACGAAATTTTTTATTTATTAATCCTAAACCATTATTTTATTTTTATTATGTTAACTATGGACTTTTAAACTCATATATTCTTTTATTTGTTAATAGAATTTTAGTTTATAAATTAAGTTTATTAAAAAATATTTTTAATAATTATCGATGATAAAATCTAACTCGAATATTCTATCGGTAGAATTATTTAGGATGAAATTTCTTAATATTTGAAAAGAAGGCGTTTGCCTATGAACTGGTTTTGCTTATTTATTAATTTTTCTTTTATCAATGGGCTATATTTTGTAGGTTTTTTTTTTTTTTTTTTTTTCCTTCCTAAATATTATTTCCTTTTATCTTGACAAAAAAAATTAATTTTTTAAAAATAATTCTTCAAATTAACAAATATATATGGTGCCATAGTAATCTATGCTGTCGTACCTGTTGCAAGACCTTAGAACCGACGCTACATTCAAGAGCCCGTATTGAACTACATGGCGTGATTTCTTTGTTGCATTTTCATTAGCAATTTTACCATATAATAAGTGGATGACTCTTGTAGCACATTTAGCCCCATTTGATTTCCATTATCTGAAAACTCATTTTTTTTTTCTCAAATTCATTTTAAATTACACATTCTCACAATATAATATTTTACTCGTAAACTCAAAATCTTTTTTTTTTTTTTTTTTTTTTTTAACTTTGGCCCTGTTTGAGCTCCATTATAATTAGCTTTTGGAAAAATAAAAAATGTATTTTGTAATAGTAATTTTTTTTAAAAATGTGTGGTTAGAAAAGAAGTAAAAATTGTAAGTTTATGTTTAATATTATTTTATTGTAGAATGCCAATGAATTTTTAAGTTATATGAACTTTCAAGAGGTGTAATATACAATCTTATAAAAATCGGATTGGACCAGCCAGTTCAATCGAAAACACCGTGAACCAACCTCAAAATCGGTCCGGTTATCATATATTAACCGGATAATTAAAAATCTGTAAAAACTCATTGACCCCATTGATTTAACCGTAAACCGAAAAATCGATACCGATTTTTAAATTTTTATGACCTTTTTTTAACAAAATGTTTTAAGAGGAAATTACACTGTAGCCGGCATATGAAGATCACTTTACAAAAATCAGTTACAAACTTTAATTAAGCACAAATCAAGTAATGATTATATAATATTAATAATAAATATTACAAATAACATTACACGCTACTTCCCTCTCCACTATCTCATATCGTCTCTCTCTCTCTACCCTCTCCTTCTCTCTCTCTATATTCTCACAATTCTCTCTATCAGAAATCACCACCGGAGTTTCCCTAGCCACTGTCGGCAGCGACGACGCTCGAAAGCAATAGCATTGCTCGAATTCGTTGGCGACGGATTTAGCGAGATTGAAGGCAGTGAATTTGTTTTTGGACGATCGGGTTCGTGATAGGATTTGAGTTCTCTGAATGAAGTGGCGGTGGTTGGTGGATTTGACGTGGGTGGTGGTTTTCTGATGTGCAGGCGGCGGGAGCTGTTCATCTTGGTTGTGTGTGGTGGTCGATGCGCTGTCATTCGTCTTGTTGGTGTGGTGCAGGCGGAATTGGTATTTTGTTTTGTTTTTTTTTTGGTTGTTGGTGGTTGTAGGGGTGTGGTGCAGTCGGAGATTGTGTTGTCGTGGTCGATTTTGAGATTACTATAGCAGTGCCATCAGATGTAGTTGGTGAATTAGGGCTACTGTGGGTATGCTTTGAGTGTGAGTAATGATTTTAGAAGACGGGGGGATTAAGGCTACTGTGGTGCCGATTTTTGGTGTTTGGTGTGTGGTGGTGTGGGTGCTTTGGTGGTGGATTTGCTGTTATTGTGGTTGCTATTTGTGGTGGTTTTGCACTGTCGTGGTGGTGGTTTTATGCGATGGCAGTAGCAGTGATGATGGCGGTGGTTGTGGGTGGGGATGGATGGGGTGTTTGTAACCAATTACTTGGTTCACTGTGACCAATAAATTATGTAATTTGTAATCACTAATTCAAGTGTCACCTAAAAATTTGATAAAAAGTGTGTTGGAGTGGTGGTGGCGACGTTTTGTGTGGTGGTGATGATGGTGGTGGTCGATGGTGTTGGTGGTGATTGTATGTGACCTAATATTTGGTTATATGTGACCAAGTATTAAATTGTGACATTGAAATTTAATAATCTGTGACCAACAAATTTTAAAATATGTGATTTACATATAAATTGTGACTTATAAATTTTGGATTGACCAGTAAAATAAACAGTAATTTATAAATATTTTAATTTGTGACTTCGAGATAATTCGTGGCCTACAAAATTTTTGATTTGTGACCTCGAAATAATTTATGACCAATTAATTAGATAATATGTGATCAATGAATTAGTCATGACCTTTAAGTACATATCTGTGACCATAAATTGTATAACTGTGATCTTAAATTAATTAACTAATAAAAAAATTAATTAATTAATAAAAACCTGATTTTTGCATAAATCAACCTTTAGGGCTGAAATATGAATTCTTCCCATATTTTAACTCTCTTTTTGGGCCCACTTATTGAATTAGTAGGCCCATTTCCTACATCTGGCCGAAGGATATGCTAATTTTATAGGAGAATCCTCTTCCATAGCATTGTTGAACTTCCGACGTGGGATGTGTTACTACAACTAACAATTATAAACAATTCACTGGTTGCCATGTTAGCTGCCAGCTTCATTTGTTTAAACTTTGAAGCTTTTATGTTTTGACTTTATTTGGAAGTTACCTAAAAGTAAAGCAAAAGAATTTAAAATTAATTTGTATTAATATTAATCATATTATTAATTTAATTTAACATATACCGGTTCAATCCTAATTTGACCATTTGACCCTTGACTCTCTTTCTTTTCTGGATTGATGCGTTGGCCAGTTTTTAAAACATATTGACTTGTGAATATATCATAAACCTTGTAAACCATTCATGATTTAATGCATGCAAAGCTCTACGGTGGACCTCAACATGAATTTAAGTCATTTTTTATTGAACCACTATAAATTCTAATTTGTGTTGTTTTCTTATTAATTCGGCATTAGATTTCTCTATTAAACATTAGTAGGACTCCCATTATACAAACACCATTATTGATCCAAAAAAATCTAGAACATTGGTTCAATTTGTGGCCCATATTTCTTGCATACAAAAATTATCGATCACATTGTACCAAAGTCAAAGGGAAAGAAGGAAATTTGGGCATAGACATGAAGTTTTTCGAAATTTGGACTTATGACACGAGCCTTACATGGACACTTTCATCATCATTGCTGTTGAGAAATTGGGTTGTTAAAAATCAACAAATGAAGAAGTGTAAAAGTGCTGACAATTTCGGTCGACCGAATTGTACTACGGTCGACCGAAACTCTGCAGGATTTCAACCAAGGAATTGCAGGAAGTTTCGGTTGACCTTTCGGTCGACCGAAATGGAGGTTATCGGTCGACCGAAAAAGTTCGGTTAACCAACCGGTCGACCGAAAACTGTGACCGTTGGACGGTTTTTAGCCGTTGGAAATTTATTTTTGGAGGCTTTTCACTTGATTTTTGGCACCACTTCGTGAATATGAACTAGACCTATATATAGTGGGGTCTTGTTCAATGTATAAACACTTGGAAATCATTACAATCTCCATATAGAAGATCAAACTATTTTCTTACTCATATTCTTCCAATTTTATTGTGTTTCTCAAGTTTTTGGTAGAAATTATTTGTGCTTTATATTTCTACTACAAGGCTTGATCAATCTTTCAAACCATTTGCCGGAAAACCTTGAAGCATCTCAAATTTACCGGAGAAGGGGCAAATATTGTTTGAGGACAGCGATCACGCGTTTGAGCCTTTGCATCGAAGTTCTTGTTCTTGATTCCTTGTTACTATTTCGGTTTGTTCATTCTCCTACTCGAAGGTGTTATTTCCAACAATCTCAAACAATATTCTTGCAATGGAGAGTGAAACAACAATGGCTACCATAAAGTTGATGAATCAAGACTTGGTTCGTTTGGATCGCTTCGATGGCACGAACTTCACAAGATGGCAAGATAAGTTGAAATTCCTTCTTACGGCATTGAAGATTTTTTATGTGCTTGATCCGAATTTGGAAGATCTACCCGAACCATCCGACAAAGACACCGATGAATCAAGGGTGAATAGAAAGAAGCGTGAAGAGAATGAATTAATATGCCGCGGCCATATTCTCAACTCTTTGTCGGATAGATTGTATGATCTTTACACCAACACAACATCGCCAAAAGAAATATGGGATGCATTGGAAAGTAAGTACAAAGCGGAGGAAGAAGGTACCAAGAAATTTTTAATTTCTAAGTACTTTGATTTTAAGTTTCTTGAAAATATCCCCTTGCTTCCCCAAATTCATGAATTGCAAGTATTAGTCAACAAATTGAAGGCGGTGAAGATTGAAATCCCGGAGACCTTTCAAGTGGGGGCAATTATTGCTAAACTCCCCGGTACTTGGAAAGGATACCGGAAGAAAATTATGCATAGTTCCGAGGATCACTCTTTGGAACAATTGCAAAAACATTTGCGAATTGAAGAAGAGTCAAGAATGCGTGATAAGAGTGAAAACTCTTATGAAGGCACTTCCAAAGCAAATGCAATTGAGAAAACGGAACCGCCAATAAAATCCAACAAGAGAAAGCCTTCAACGAACTTCAACAAGTTCAAGAAGAAGACAAAAGGAGGTTGTTTTGTGTGTGGAAAATCTGGACATTATGCAAAAGATTGTAGACACCGAAAACAAAACAACTTCGAGGGCAAAGTGAACTCCATCAAAGAAGATAGAATTGTGGCCACCATTTGTGAAATCAATGCAATCAAGGGAAAAGTTCCCGGATGGTGGTATGATACTTGTGCTACAATACATGTATCATATGATAAATCTTCTTTCAAGACTTATCATGAAGTTGATGGAGACCAAGAGATTCAAATGGGTAATGAGGTTCGATCTAAAGTGATTGGCAAGGGAAGTGCGGATATCATCTTCACTTCCGGCAAGACCATTACCTTAACCAATGTACTACATGTTCCCGACATGACTAGAAACTTGGTTAGTGGAAATCTCTTAGGAAAATCGGGTATCAAAAGTGTATTTGAATCCGGAAAACTTGTATTATCCCTAAATGGGAAATTTGTTGGAAAAGGCTATTCTAGTGAAGGAATGGTCAAATTATGTACCGTTGACAAATTGAATGAAAATAAAAATAACTTTGCTTATGTTGTTGATTTATTTTCATTATGGCATGCTAGATTAGGACATATTGGAAAAAGTACTATGAAACGTATGATGAAATGTGACTTAATTTCATATGATGAAAATGATATTTTTAAATGCAAAACTTGTGTAGAAGCAAAAATGATTAAAAAGCCTTATCAAAGTGTAAAAAGGACATCTAGTATCTTAGAATTAATTCATACGGATATTTGTGAATTAAATGGCATGTTAACTAGAGGTGGAAATAGGTATTTTATTACCTTTATTGATGATTGTACTAGATACACATATGTTTACTTAATAAAACATAAAAGTGAAGCTTTTGATATATTTAAAGTATATAAAATTGAGGTTGAAAATCACTTAAATAAGAAAATAAAAACCTTAAGAAGTGATAGAGGTGGAGAATATTTTTCTAGTGATTTCAACATATTTTGTGAACAACATGGCATAATTCACCAATGTTCGGCACCTAGAACACCGGAACAAAATGGTTTAGCTGAAAGAAAAAATAGAACTTTAGTTGAAATGATAAATGCCATGCTTACCTATGCTAAGTTGCCATTTAATTTATGGGGTGAGGCCTTGTTAAGTGCATGTAGGATATTAAATAGAATTCCTTCTAAACAAACTAAGATTTCTCCTTATGAATTATGGAAAGGAAGAAAACCTAACATTGAATACTTCAAAGTGTGGGGGTGTCTTGCTTATTGTAAGAACACAAACCCTAATAGGACCAAGTTGGGTCCAAGAGGCATTAAATGTGCCTTTGTTGGATATGCTAGCAATAGCAAATCATATAGAGTATTAAACTTGGAGACCAATGTGATTATTGAATCAAGTGATGTAGAGTTCTTTGAGGATTCGTTATCTTCGGATAATGAATTGAGGGAAAATCTCTTAGATATCCCTAGCTCAAGTGGAACACAAGATGAAACATCTTCTAAAGGTGTTGATGAGTCAAGTGAGCCACGAAGAAGCAAAATAACTCGAATTGAGAAGTCTTTAGGACCGGATGAAATTGATTCTCAACGCATTTCTTTTTACTTAGTAGAAGGAAATGAATTGAATGTAGTAAGAACAACTCCATTTGTTCTACATGTGAAAACCGATCCTAAAACTTATAGAGAAGCTATGACTTCTCGTGATAGCATGTTTTGGAAAGATGCAATCAAAGATGAAATGGATTCAATAATGTCAAATAATACTTGGGAACTTGTCGATTTACCACCTGGATCCAAACCTATTGGATGTAAATGGGTATTCAGGAGAAAATACAATGTTGATGGTTCTCTAAACACCTTTAAAGCTAGATTAGTAGTTAAAGGATATCAACAAAGAGAAGGAATAGATTATTTTGATACATATGCACCGGTAGCTAGAATAACATCAATAAGGATATTATTTGCACTAGCTTCGATACATGACTTGCATGTTCACCAAATGGATGTCAAGACGGCATTCTTGAATGGGGATCTCGATGAGGAGGTTTATATGGAGCAACCTGAAGGTTTTGCTCTACCCGAAAATGAACATAAAGTGTTCAAGTTAGTAAAATCGTTATACGGTTTAAAACAGGCACCTAAAAAGTGCCATGAGAAATTTGACTTAGCTATAATTTCATTTGGTTTTAAACATAATAGTGTAGATAAATGTTTATATTCAAAAGTATGTGATAATTATGTGATATTTATATGTTTATATGTTGATGACATGTTGATTATGAGTGATCACATGGATGGAATAAAAGAAACAAAGAGGTTTCTATCTTCCACATTTAAGATGAAGGATCTTGGACAAGTGGATACCATTTTGGGTATCAAAGTCACAAAGACTAGTGGGGGTTACCATTTAAGTCAATCACATTATGTTGAGAATGTGATAAATAAGTTCAAACACTTGAACATAAAAGAAGCAAGTACCCCAATTGATCCAAGTTCAAAACTTGTAAAGAATGTTGGAAGGGCAATTGCTCAATTAGAATATGCAAGTGTCATTGGGAGTTTTATGTATGCAGTTCAATGCACAAGACCAGACATAGCATATGCAATTAGTAAACTTAGTAGGTTTACTAGCAATCCAGGCAATGACCATTGGAAGGCAATTGGAAGGGTTCTTGGGTATTTAAAGAAAACCAAGAACTTAGGTTTACAATATACAAAGTTCCCGGCTGTATTGGAAGGATTTACCGATGCTAGTTGGATATCTAGCACGGGTGAGAATAAATCCACTTCCGGTTGGGTGTTCACTCTTGGAGGAGGAGCTGTTTCTTGGAAATCAAAGAAACAAACATGTATAACGCACTCGACCATGGAATCTGAATTCGTAGCATTATCGGATACCGGGAAAGAAGCTGAGTGGCTTAAGGATCTCTTTTATGAGATACCTTTGGGATCGAAGAATACATCTTCAATATCTATCTTGTGTGATAGTCAAGCCACGTTAGCAAAAGCATACAATGAGGTATACAACGGAAAGTCTAGACATATGAGTCTAAGACATGACTACATAAGGAAATTAATCAAAGATGGAATAATTTCCCTAAATTATGTTAAGTCTATCGAGAATCTAGCGGATCCTCTAACTAAACCTCTAAATCGAGATTTAGTAACATCTACATCGAGTAGGATGGGGTTGAAACTCTTAAAATAGAAAGATTCACCAATGATAGCAACCCTACCTGTCATTACTCAAAAGGTAATTCACGGGTTCAAAGGGTAACAACAAGTCATTTGATATGTGGATAGTTTCAGCATTATTCAAATTCGCGATAACCCTATCCTAGTTAAATAATGCTGGTTGTTACTGAAGTGAGGGTTGAGCTTCAAACTCTTAATGAAATTCAGTGCTAAGAGCACAAGCATTTCTAAAAGTAACAAAGATGCTGGAAGAATTTCACCTAGATGAACTTCGAGGTGGTGCCGCCTCAATAGAGAGCTAGAGTTACTCTCTTAAAAGTTTGTCGAAAAGGATGAGCGCAAGGCCATAAAAGCGCTAAGCGAGTTTGAGGAACTTGAGAACACGTGGTGCTCGTGTGTGTGTTCTTACCGGTATCGTCACATGGAATAACTGGTTCAAAGCTTCAAGCTACCTTTGATTCCGACTTTACTTTGTTAGAATTACACTATGGTTAGATTCAAATCGAAAGATATCTAATCCTTAGGCATGAGTATTGTTCATGTTGAATATGAGACTTGTTAATTTTGAACAAGTGGGGGATTGTTGAGAAATTGGGTTGTTAAAAATCAACAAATGAAGAAGTGTAAAAGTGCTGACAATTTCGGTCGACCGAATTGTACTACGGTCGACCGAAACTCTGCAGGATTTCAACCAAGGAATTGCAGGAAGTTTCAGTTGACCTTTCGGTCGACCGAAATGGAGGTTCGGTCGACCGATCGGTCGACCGAAAAAGTTCGGTTAACCAACCGGTCGACCGAAAACTGTGACCGTTGGACGGTTTTTAGCCGTTGGAAATTCATTTTTGGAGGCTTTTCACTTGATTTTTGGCACCACTTCGTGAATATGAACTAGGCCTATATATAGTGGGGTCTTGTTCAATGTATAAACACTTGGAAATCATTACAATCTCCATATAGAAGATCAAACTATTTTCTTACTCATATTCTTCCAATTTTATTGTGTTTCTCAAGTTTTTGGTAGAAATTATTTGTGCTTTATATTTCTACTACAAGGCTTGATCAATCCTTCAAACCATTTGTCGGAAAACCTTGAAGCATCTCAAATTTACCGGAGAAGGGGCAAATATTGTTTGAGGACAGCGATCACGCGTTTGAGCCTTTGCATCGAAGTTCTTGTTCTTGATTCCTTGTTACTATTTCGATTTGTTCATTCTCCTACTCGAAGGTGTTATTTCCAACAATTGCATGTATCAAACAAATGTACTAGATTTTTTCGTCTAGATGATATCTACCCCCTCCTCACCCCCACCCCCACCCCCACCCCCACCCCTTCCACCTCTACACATTACCATTAATTGCTTGCTACCAATAATAAAAACAACCGCAATATATATCCTCCATTTTTTTCGTACCATCCAATACAAAAATTTCCTCCGTAATTGTCCAATCTTGAGCACAAACATTCATGGAGTCTCATATTGCCATTTTCCCAACTCCAGGAATAGGTCACCTCATCCCACTAGTAGAATTTGCCAAAAAACTTGTTCAGAAACACAATTTCATCGTAAATTTCATCATCCCAACTGATGGGCCTCTCTCAAATGCACCAAAATCCTTTCTTGAAAATCTCACACCTCGTATAGACTATGTTGTTCTCCCCCCTGTCAATTTGGATGATTTATCCGAGGATGTTAAGATTGAAATTCGTATTGATCTCACTATTACCCGTTCCCTTTCATCCCTTCGTGATGCTGTTAAATCATTGGTTTCGACTAAAAAGTTTGTGGCTTTTGTGGTTGATTTGCTTGGGACTGATGCATTTGATGTTGCCAATGAATTCAAGATTCCTCCATATATTTTCTTTCCCTCTACGGCCATGTGTTTGTCACTTCTCTTAAACTTGTCGAAGCTAGATGAATCTGTGTCATGTGAGTATAGAGACATGTCTGAGAAGGTTCGGATCCCCGGTTGCATGCCGATTCATGGGTCGGATCTTTTGCAACAGGTTCAGGACAGGAAAAATGATGTATACAAATGGGTTCTTCATCATTCAAAGAGATACGGGATGGCAGAAGGGATTGTTTTGAACAGTTTCAAGGAATTGGAGCCAGGTGCCATTGAGTATTTGCAAGAACCAGAAACTGGTAAGCCTCCTGTTTATTGCATAGGACCCTTGACTCGAATGAGCTCAGACTCTGAAAACAATGAAGAATCTGTGTGTTCGAAATGGCTTGATGAACAGCCAAGTGGCTCAGTTTTGTATATATCTTTTGGGAGTGGGGGGACCCTGTCCCATGAACAGATAACTGAACTTGCGTTGGGATTAGAGATGAGTGAACAAAGGTTTTTGTGGGTTCTTAGATCTCCAAGTGGTACAACTGCCAATGCTACAGATTTCAGTATTCAAATTTCTTGTGACCCTTTGGCTTATTTGCCACAAGGGTTCTTGGATAGGACCAAGGGGCGTGGACTAGTGGTGCCTTCATGGGCACCACAGGCACAAATTCTTAGCCACGGTTCAACTGGTGGTTTTTTGTCACACTGTGGTTGGAACTCAACTCTTGAGAGTGTTGTTAATGGTGTACCGTTAATTGCTTGGCCACTCTATGCAGAACAAAGAATGAACACAGTGATGTTGACTGAGGACGTGAAAGTAGCCTTAAGGCCAAAATTCAATGAAAATGGTCTAGTGACGAGATTTGAAATTGTGAAAATTGTGAGGACTTTGATGGAAGGAGAAGAAGGAAAAGTGATTCAGAGTCGAATGAGAGACCTTAAGGATGCAGCTGCAAAAGTTCTTAGCGACAATGGATCTTCCACAAAATCACTCGCGGAATTGGCTACCAAGTGGAAAAGTAACGTATTCAGTAATTGAATTATGTATCTTTATAATTGGGCAGGGCTTGAATAAATTATTTCTATCACCTATGGGTTGTTAATAATGAACTAGAATTTTGTTTATTGTACTATTGTCTTTTTCTTTAGACTCCTTTTTCTATAACAATTATGATACGATATGAAATTAAAAGAATAAAATATGTAGTATGAAATGTGTTAGGATTGGGTTGTGAGTCGTGACACGAATTCTTGTTGAGTATTTGATTGTAAATACCGTTGGAGGAGTCTTGAAAGTTGGTAATAGACTTGAAGATGTCTGAAAGGAGTTCGAGGTGAATTTGACTCCTATTTCATTCCAAATTCTCCTTTATTGATTTTACCTATTGTATTTGGATTTCACCTTATATGAAACTCTTCATGTATTATTCTCCTAGTATGTTAGGTATTCTTTGGTTATAAATATGTGGTGTACAACACATTGAAATTGACCAATTAGTTAATGGCCCAAAGAGATGCTTTGTAACTCCTTACTATTGATTATAGTAAATTCTTCATCTCCGTCCGTGATTTTCCCGAATTTAGGTTTTCATGTAAATCTTGTTTTCTTGATGATCCATCTTTTCATATTACTTTTATTTTCTCGTTTTTTATTATTTGACCCGGTTCTCAACAAAGTGGTATCAAAGCCAAGGTTTTGGTGATTCATGGGAAGGCCAGATTGGTTATTAAAGGAGGTTTGAACAAGGCTGATTGTTTCAGGGATGTCGAGTATGAAATTTGAATTCTGCTTTTGGATCGTAACAAGATTTTTTGTTTTGATGCTCGAGGAGAAGCAATGTAAGGATTAGCTATATATCTTAGATGGTTCGACGATCACTTTGGATGCAACTGCAGCTTATGGTTCAATAAGCTATAACTTGAGCAGAGTTGGTTGTGATTGGATTGCTCGTGGTGATCTGAGCAATGATATTGAACCCAATAGCTCAGGTGGAGCTAGTTGTAATCTTGTTGATTATGTTGCTCGTCATGATTTGAGCAAGTTTCACAACTCAGGTGGATTTGGAAATGTTCGTGATGATTCGAGCAGGTTTGGTGACTCGATTGGAGCTGGTAATGAATGAAATGATTCAAGTAGGTTTGGTCTGCAAGGTAATTCTGCTAATAAGCATGGTTTGAAATTTGTTCACAGTTGCAAAATATGGCCAAAGGGGCACAGTGGAAGAAGTTAAGTAATTTGGTGGAGTGCTTTTGTTTGGAGAATTTTGTTAGAGTTGAAGAGTTAAGTTGTATTCCTTAGAATGAAATCAGTGTCAATGTGGAGTTTATTAGAATTGGATTGTGACCCGAATTTTTATTGAGTATTCGATTGGAAATATTGTTGGAAGAGTATTAGGAGTTGGTAGTAGGCTTGAAGATGTCTTGAAGGAATCCAAGGTAAATTTGATTCATATTTCATCCCAAATTCTCCATTATTGATTTTACCCATTGTATTGAGATTTTATCTTATATTAAACTCTTCGGGTGCGTTTGATTGCAAGCATGGAAATTGCATGGAAATAAAATATTTTCTAGGTAATTCAATTGCCTAGAAATTAATTTCGAGGAAATTATTAATTACATGTGTTTGATTGCCTTAATTTTCCACCTGAAAAATATTGTAATTTTCCATCTTTTCGTGTTTGATAGACATTATTTTCCATGGAAATTGTCATTTTTTTCAACTTTACTTGTTTGACAACCACTTTTTTCCATGGAAATTGTCACTTTTCCATGGAAATTGTCAATCAATTTTTAGAAATACTATACAATTGTATCTTCATAGTTAAATTAATATTGCATGCACACCATGATTATGATATTTAAAAAAAACATATTTCGACGATAATGTGATAGAAAATAATAAAATTTATAACAAATACGGAAAATGGCCTTACAAATTCAGATTTATACTCTTATTTGTGAATTAATTATTCTTAATTCCAATCAAAAGTAATTATCAAATAATAAATTCCATGCATAATGATCAAATTTTGTCCAATGTATAACATAAGAATTTCAAATAACAAAAATAAAAAAAAAATCTCTATTGTAAAAAAGTAGCAATTCAAATCAACATAAATATCATACTTTTACATATGTATGTTGAATTATCCAAGCACGTCATCTTAAAGTATTGGAGGCGTATCACGACCAAGATTCTCAAATACCAAATCACGCATGAATTCTTCATCAGTCAAGCTCATAAATACTTTAGCCAGACTCTCATTCGATCGAAATACTTTCATGACTTGCATTATGTCATGCTTCTCAATGTTCATGCTTCGTAATTTTTCTAGAACCAATTGCCAATTGATGTGGTTTAGCGTATCTAACGTTGCTTGAATCTCCATAGCATTAGCAATTTTTTTAGACGATTCAGCAATGCTTGATAGGGCATTAAGACTCGCATCATTAGGCTGGGTACGTCGTCGTCGAATTTTGTTGGTTCCTCCTTCGATGTTACGCTTAGGAGCGCGAACTGGGATTGGATCTATATCCTCATTTTGACCGTCAACTTCATTCATATTTTCATCTGGAAAAAAAAAAAAAAAAAAAAAAAAAAAAAAAACTTGTTAGAATCTTTCATATAATATGAATTGTATAATTTTTTTTTATTTATGATCTTTTACACACCAAGGTTGGGGGATAAATTGTCATTGCCGGTTACTGCGCGATCTCCTGTAGCAGAGTCATTTCCAAACAAAGCCTCCATATCATCATAACGAGGACAAAGTTTGGTCCTCCACTTTCCGAATTCTGGTTTCCCCTACAAATGGAAAAATAGTGGAATATGTTTGATGCACAGTCAATGATCAAAAGACACTTCACAACTAATGTTTAATGACTAATAAGTTCGTTGGTTGTTGAAATATTGTACCTTCAAAAACTCCTCCCAAGCTAGAACATCAGCTGTGACGCGTCCAGTATCAGGATCTAACCCAAAATCACTCATACTCAACAATTGGCGAACTTCGACATATTCCTTTTTTAGAGTCTTCAATCGCGCCCTCACATTCTTATCTGTGACCATGACTCCACATCCGTTATACACGCTCTCAATTGCTTTGGAAACGTGAAATGATGAAAACCCGTTGTCATTTCGTTTATGACCAGCCAACACTTGATGCAGTAGTGTTGTTATCATACAATCATCCATTGCATCACTCCAACGTACCTGACGATTCCTAGAATTGGGATCCATCTGGGTTGAGCTGATTTCCTCCATATCTGAATGGATAGTTGGTCTAGGAACTCGAAACTGTGCTGTAGAATTTTGGCGATTATGTGCCATGAAATCTGTATACCAAGATTAACAGTTTATGGTTGACCATTAAATACAAGCATGTAAACATAATATATGTCAACAATTTGAAACTGATAACATCAAATCCAATTACAACATTTAAAATTATTGCAACTTTATGTCAACCATTAAATAAGGATGCAAAAAAAAAAAAAAAATCTGTCTAATATCAATATGTCTTCATTATAAGCAATAGCAAAATACGAAAGTGTATCAAGTTTAGGTCTATTACATAACAATACTAATAAAAAAAATATTAGATGTCAATCGAAATCGACTCCTGCATCTTGATTGGGATGATAATCAGCCCACATTAACTCGGCAATTGTATTCCTTTTATTACCCCATGCTTCTTGAGATGTGAAAGATATGTGCGCATTTGGAGTTTCATCCTCAGGTACATCAACGTGTGTAGGGTTAATATCGGCATCGCTACTAACTAAGTCCGCCTCACAAACATCTTCTACGTCATCAATCCTTAAGAAGTTGTGGATGGCAGAACAAGCAAGGACTATCTTTGCTTGTGTGTCGATGTCGTGGTAGGGTTGATGTCTCAAATATGCAAATATTTTTTTTCAGCAAACCAATTGTCCTCTCAACGACGTTACGTAGGGATGAATGCCGAAAATTGAATAGCTCCTTACTACTGTCAGGACGTTGACCCTCAATGTCTCTACGATGATAACGAGTCTTACGGTATGGTGCAAGAAATCCCGAAACCAATGGGAAACCGGCGTCCACAAGATAATATTTACCTGTTACAGTTGTTATTATATATTAATTATTTCATTATTATAACTTGTAAGTGAAAGAAATTTTTTCAAAATAGTAATACAACTTACCAAAAGGAATTGTTAGCTTATGCCCTTGACGTAGTACTGCACTCCTTAACAATCGACCGTCATGTGCGGATCCCTCCCAACCGGCTAGCACATATGTAAATTTCATATCAAATGTGCAAGCTACCAAAACATTTTGAGAAATCACTTGCTTTCTATTGCGATACCTAGCTTGCTCCTCTAAGGAGACGTTCGCGGCAATATGTGTACCATCTATTGCCCCTACAGCATCCTTTAAAAAAAAAATATTTTTCAAAATATTATAATATTGAAGTTCTAAGAAATATAATGAAATAATTACAAACCTCAAACCTGAAAAAATGAATACCATGGCTTCACATTTTCCTTCTCATATGGAGAGTTATGAGGAGTGGCGTTAATCACAACATCTTTATACAGTTCAAGACAAGCGTGTAATACTCTGTGGAAGTAAAAACTCACTGTTTGACCAGATCGAAAAAAAGTAAAACGTCCAACTCGATTACGTTGGTCATGCCCGACGGTATTCAGGAAAATAGCCACTTGTTCCTCAATTCGGACAAATTTACTATCAACCAACCCGTAAGTTTACAAACGAGCACATAATCTTTGAAATGAACCTATTTTCATCCTAAGTAAATCACGACATATCGTATCACTCGTGCCAAACATTCGTGTAAGTGTCATCTCTCTTTCGAAATCCCAATTTGTATAAGGAGCTCTAGTGAGATGTTGTTCACGACGCCTAATATCATTGTATATCACAATCGCTTGTATGACTATCGTCCAAAATAAACCTAAATGTTGTCGTTCACGTCGACGTTGATTCCTTTTTGCAGCCATGTTACGAACTATCACGTGAAAAAAGAAAAAATTAACATATAAATTACATATGAGCCTAACATGCCTAAATGGTCTGAATGCATCATTAGAGAGTAATACCCCCTTTTTCACATGTTAAAACAACTAGGAAAACAATACTAGATTAAGGAACTACTGTTACTGTGACTTAATTTATTTTTAAAGAGCTACCAAATAAAACAAAAGCTAATGCATGATTTCACAAATCTATTTGAGCAGCATCAGTTATCCACAAATAAGGTCAACATGTACATCAATTTCTATTACTGTCAGAATCCAAGCATAGCCAGGAAATAAAATCAAGCAGAGAAGTACTAGCCATGCTTTCTCCTAGATGATAAAAGCCTTGAATCAGAACTCACAAACCCATGTGCACAATGTCATAATCTATCACCACTACACATTGTGCAGCCATTCTTTTTTCCTGTGATAGGACCTTTCATGCATGATCCGAATAGGCAGTACTACAGCACACCTCATTGAGGCATGGCCTCTATGCCTCAAGGAGGCTTCTTTTGGTGCAATTTTTTGCTTCATTCCGTTTGCTACTACAAGAAGACACCATGTAGTTTCCACAAACATTATAAAACTGTGGATGTTGCTAGTGACAGGTTAAACAATTTCAAGAAACGTGGTGCATAAAAATAGAATGAAAATGATAGTGATACTTTAATATTTTAAGTAATTTCCTAAATATTCTAGTACTATAAAGAGAAATGAACAGCACAAAATTACACGGCACACATATATACTTGAGAAAATCGAAATTTAAGAATAAATGAAAACCTGGATCTCCCTCAGAACCTCAACGCGCTTCCGGACTATCGGAGACAATGTCTCAAGCGCATCCGTGTGCCGCCCAGCCAATTTTGTAATTTATCCTGTTAATCAAAACAAAATATTGACGAAATAGATCAAGAAAAGACCGTGAACACAATCAAAATGCTTAAAAACTTCAATCTCAGTAAAGTTTAAAATTCAGAACCAAACAACATTAGTGGCAAGACAGAAATTATGGATCCTTGTTATCGTTGATTGCTCATTTCCAATGATTTTGCAGGAACACCATTCATTTGAAGGAAAGCCCTTTTATGTTACATCGGAACAATAGACAAAATTTGAAAAATTACCCGTTTTCAATGTTCTACAGTTCTTCTTGAAGCTTTCCTCAGCTATGGGTATTCGATTTCTTCTTCTTTTTGGTTCAAATGTGTGAGTCAATGGTTTCCTCCTCCCTTCTGTCTGGTTTTTGGGTGAGAGATGAAAGAGAGCGGTGTGACTATGAGATTAATGAGGGCTTTGTACGTGGGTGGAGAGAGAGAGAGAGAGAAAAATAGGGTACGTGGGTAGATAGGAGAGTTGAATTCCATGGAAAATAAAATCCTACTCAATCCAAAGAAAATATTTTCCCTGATTTCGTGGAAAATGTGGTCACGTGATCAAAAATGGGAAAATATTTTCTATGAAAAAAAATGTCAGTCAAACAGCGTAAAAATGGGAATTTCCATGGAAAAAAGACATTTTCCATGGAAAATATTGACAATCAAACGGACCCTTCATGTATTAATTCTCCTAGTATGTTAGAGATTATTTGGTTATAAACATGTGGTGTGTAACACATATTGGAATTGTCCAAATTAAGTATTGGTCCAATGAGATCTTTTGTATCTTCTTATTGTTAATTATAGTGAATTCTCCGTCTCTGTTCGTGATATTTTTCGAATTTGGGTTTTCATATATATATATATATATATATATATTTTTTTTTTTTTTTTTTTTTTTTTTTTTGTGATTCATTATTTTCATATTGCTCTTATTTTCTCGTTTTTAATTATTTGACCCGACTTCCAATAAGAAGTCAGGTTAGATGGGCACATCCAAAAATTGAAACTCACAATCAAACAAGGGAGGAGAAAATGTAGTCAGATCATCCCACAATAAAGTGGTGAGAAATAAATTATTATGGAGTAGGTGGACTATCCTAAAGCAAATGATAATTTAAAAAATGATTGTTTGTTTAGTAACTAAGGGAAGATTTTCATGTTAATCTAAGGAATGATTGATTGTTTAGTTTTATAATCACTTTATGAGAACTTAAAGAATAAAAAATGAATAATTCTAATGCTTCTCTTTTTAATTCAATAAATTATCTATTCGAGGTACAGTGCCTTTCAAAGGCTCTCAAAAAAGTTATATCGCGTGTCTCAAAATGTCAAGTCCAATTCAGACTAACTATATTAATTTAATCTAAATATAGACATTTTAAGTAATAACTTATTCTTAATTTGTGAGTTCAATTTGGAATATGCTTCTTTGGGGGTTTTTTTGTTCTTTAATGTGAGAGAGAGAGAGAGAGAGAGAGAGAGGGCAAGGGAAGTAAAAAGTCTAATAAATTATTACAAGTGAAAATTCTGATAATGGCCCCGTTTGATTTTCATTCTTTGGAAAATGAGAATAAATAATATAGTCATTATGGACCCTACATAAGAGATAAAAAGTCAAAAATAGTGATTGAATGTAATTGATAACGATCATATTTTTCATATGAAGGAAAAATGGATATCAAACGAGGTCAATAATTTTGCACAATTATAGTTCCACTACTTCGAAGATAAAAAAAAGTACAAACCTCTAAACCTTAAGCTCGAGTTAAAAACCGATCTATGTTTTAAGAATCATGCCTTAGGGATGGTAGCGGAGCATATATGGGATGGGTCGACCATTCTTATTTCGGCTCCGTCTAAATTTTTTGTCACATTACCTTGTTCTCATGCCCGATTAAAGCGGACAGGCCCGTTCAAAGAAGAGCGAGGTAAGTCCCCTGGTCAAGGGAAGATCACGCCTAAGGCATATAATGGTCATGAATTCCTCTTGGTAGCCCATTTTCTTTGGGACGGGACTGAAGTGGGGTTGGAGAGTTGTTGCCTTGCCTTTTTCCCATTTATCGCACCATTTATTTATTTATATCTTTAGTAAATATTACTACTTTTTTTTTTTTTTTCAATTTGTTGAGAACAATTCTTGTTCTCTTTAAAAATGATGATAAACCTTTTATTTTTGTTAGATAAAAAACTCAAATTTAAAATTAACTTTAAATGTGGCAGGTAGCAGGACGGGGACTATGTTTTTCGTACCTGCTTTGGAGCAATGACCACCGTCCCATTTACCGGGTAGGGGGCGAGGCTCGCGAGTATTGGATTGAGTGAATTTTTTTGTCATCCCTATCGTGCTTAAAGTTACTATAATATTTTGATAGATGATAAAGAATAAAATTTGAAATGAATATCTCGATAGGTAAAAAAGAATAAAATTTTATTATTGAATTATTTGTCCTTTAATAGCTAATATTTAAACATATCTTTTTTTACCCTATAAGAGCTAATATTGTGTGGATATCCACTCTTTATTATCATCGAAATTCAAATCTTCGAACAAAATGATTAAGATAATTATCAGTAATTGCTAATTGTTGTCTTATTTGCAAAAGTATGATTGGGATTCTTTCCTACTCTTGTCGTATTTCGTTGACAAATTCTAATCGCGCTACCTCAAGAAATATGTGACATTTGGTAAGATTATAAAAGATTTTCTATAATCAATGACATCATTTTACAATGATTAATGCATGTAATTAAGGCCGATTTAGGTTGCAATACATTCAATTAAATATAATTATTTATGATCTATTTAATAGGACATATGATATGATTTATTTGGTTTGCTATTCAGCATCACTGATATCAAGTATCAGTTTAGACGATAATTGCATGACATTACATAATAGATCCACTTAAATGTAATATCATGTAATTTATTTAATTGAATATATCAAGTATGATCACGATTATTTATCAAATAAGTATGTCAAATTTATGAGTAGAAGGATCCGACATTGAGATTAAGACAAGATGAGCTTCGACTACAAAATCTCATATACCAATGATAACAAAACTGTATAATCATTAATCAATAATTTTTCGTATATGATTATGTCATTTTAAAACGGAAAATCCCACTCTATAACATGGTCAAAATCATGGAATTTCTACAAGAAAAGTTGAGCCGGCCGTACATGCTCAGGAGATACTTATTAAAGAGTTTTTTTAACTCATGGTCTAAATTTTTTATTATTACTTTGGGTTAGATCCTTTTCGTGTAAGAAATGATTAAATTGACTTGAGTTCATTGACAAAAAGATCAGCTTAAAAATTTAAAGTTGTTTTTGTAATTAAGAAAATAGTTGGACAATTTTTTATAGTATTTTGTTTGATTAGAAGAGTTTTCAAAAAAAAAAAAAAAAAATCTTAAAATAACTTTTTTGAAAAGCACTTCTATAAAAAATAAAATTAGAAATTTTGTCAAATGAAATCAATTCTATTAGTTTTTATCCCATATTTTCCAATTAGCTCCTGTTTGGTAGTCATTTTTGGGGAGAAAATATATTTTTGAATAGTTGATTGATATAGAATGTGTGGTTAAAAATTAAGGAAAAATTTTGAATTTACATAAAATATTATTTTATTAAAGAATGTGTGATTGAAAAAAAAAAATAATAACTATCAGACAGGGGCTAAATTATTATTACTTGAGTTGTTAGGATTAAAAGTTGTCAATTATTGATGGTAATCTTCTATACGTATCTTATTTTCAACTATCCATATCTTTTCATTTGAATCATTTTTCCAGCTAGCCAATTCAAAAGGTAGGACTGGTTAATTCAATCACACATTTTTCAAATTTACTATTCCAAATCTCAATTTACAAAAAAAAAAAAAAAAAAAAAAAAAAAAAAAAAAAAAAAAAACCTTATTTTAATGATTGTCAAATTGAAACTTAATACATTTATAGAAAAACAGATAAATGTTTCCTACGGAAAATTGTAAGAGTATATTTGATTGACTTTATTTTACATGAAATATGTCATTTTTTCATCCGAGTTCTACTATTGTGTTGTTTGATTAACATTTTCTTTTATGAAAAATACTTTATGAAAGTTGGTCAAGAGACCATATTTTTCTAAAAAACTAGCAGTAAACACGTGCGTTGTACTTCTTATGTATCGAAAGAATGATATGCATAATATTTTTTAAATACTAATGTGTGTGTGTGTGTGTGTGTGTATTTAAGTAATTGATATAATTAACATTGTTAAAGGAGAAGATATTGAGTTTAGTAAATGATTCAACCTCTTAATCGTATGACATGTCTCAGCGACCTGTACATCTAGAACTCATAGCCACTACAAAATCTCATTTTCTCGATAACTCCGTTTTAGCAATGAATCCCTATCCTCGTACTCCATGAGATCTCCATCAATTTTCAAGTAATTGAAAAATTATATCGATCAATACACTGTCTACAATGTAAATATGGTGATCATTTTGAAGATTATATCTTTTCTAAATTATAACTGTTCCTTTTATAAGAAATTTCTAAGTTAAACATTATCTACATTATTAATTATATATATAATTTTATTATATTTATAAATTTTATATATTAATATTAATTGACTTAATAATTTATGTCATTTCATGTTAATTATATATATATAGTATTATTATAATTTTTATTTTGATTTTGCATAAGTTTTTATTATTCCTATACTGATAATTAGTAATAATAGTGTTTAGTGGAAATTAATTAAAAATAAATAATTTTAATTTTAATAATAAGTGAACTTAGTTGAAATAAATTTAATTTTAAGGGTATTATTGACCATAAATATAAAAATGTAAGGGTAAAATGAAAAATTAAAGATATAAGGATAAATGAGGGTATATTGGACATATAGCTAAATATGTAATGATAAATTTGGTAATCAAAAGTTTCTCCTCAATCCATACTTTTAATATATTGTAGATGTAGAAGATAGATGTAGATGTAGATAAATAGATAGATAAGAAAATATTTTCTTCATGGGGGGATGATTTTTATTTTCTAGGTAATTCGTTCTCTCTTTCTCTTTTTCTCTCTCATCTACCAATCAATAAAAGATGAACAAGTATAATATTTTTTAGATTAAAAATTAAACCAATCAAACATATTTAATTAAGAAAATATTTTCTTTATGGTGGGATGATTTTTATTTTCTAGACAATTCAATTGTCTATATAATATTTGTATGAAAATTATTAATTTAATTAATTTGATTGATTTAATTTTTACCTAAAAAATATTATACTTGTCTATTTTTTATTGGTGAGTAGATGAGAAGAGAGAGAGAGAGAGAGAGAGAGAGAGAGAGAGAGAGAGAGTGAGTGTGTGTGTGTGTGAATTATAAGAAAAATAAAAATCATCCATCCATAAAGAAAATGTTTTCCTTATTTTTGAGAAAAATATGGTCACATAACTGAAAATTGGAAAAAAAAAATATGAAAAAAATTGTTAATCAAACATCTCAAAAGTCAGAATTTAGATTGAAAATGACATTTTTCATGAAAAATAAAATCAATAAAAAATACTCTTATTTTATTTTCATGCAAATTTCATACTTATAATCAAACACACCCTAAGTAAATTTTTTGGTACATAATTTTGGAAGCTCGAACAGCATTTACAATTCTCTTCCATGTCCTTTCTTGTTACTAATGGAATATCCTTCACAATTTTGCGAATTGATCGAAATGATCCTGTTTTCATTATGCTTGTGTAAGAAGCCCGATAAAACTAACTGAGAAAATGTAAATATTTGGGCCTAGAATTTTTTTGTAAATGGGCCATCTCTCTTTCTGTTCAGTTACATATCTTGAACTCTTATGCATTAGATGCGATATTTACACAAAATAGCACTGAATTTTTTCGAAACTTAGCAAGAAGCACCCTTCTGAATACAACCGCCCCGCCCCAATATATTTTCTATCGAATTGAGCCTTCCAGTATGATAATCTCAATTGAGGAATAATGGTGGGGGGGGTGGGGGGGAGGGGGCAACAACTGGTACATAAAATAAGATATATGGTCGAGAAGCTTGACACGAGTAGAGAAAAAGAAAAATAGAAAAAGTGTCCGAGTCGTGTTTCAATTTTCATGTAAGTATTTATATTCTTAGATCAACTGCTGTTAAAATTCATAATTCATGTTAAAATTTAAGGGATTCGTGACTTACACGTGCACCTTTATTTGCATGTTCATGACTAAGTAAAATTAATGGAAAGTAGATAATAATAAATAAATAAATAAATAATCATAGTTATCAGACCTGACCCGTTCATCGACCCGGAAAAATCATTAGGTCATTGGGTCGTGGATCAATCGGAGGGTTAATGTTAGATAGTAATTTTGATTAATTTTTTTTTTTTTTTTAAAAAAATATGAAGGACAACAATCTTCCTAAATATATGTATTAGTTCCCTATTGTAACACAAGTTCAAATGTTGCCATGATGGTTGTGGTCCTTGTGGATATGATATTTCACTTCAAATGCCAAGGTTCGAATATCTGTCTTTGCATATTGAAGAAAAATTTTGCACCTGACTTTGTCATAAATCGGTTCCAAGTTAATCTAAACCTGTCCGGTTGAACCATGATATTGGGCGGTTCAACCGATCTCTGACCGGTTCTGTAGCGACCGAGAATTTTATTTATGCTTCTTGAAAACGTGTCGCTAAATCTTAAACCCGAGTTTAAAAGTAAAAACGCGTTCGTCTAGCCGTTGTTAAACTATTTTAAATTTATTAGAAACGAACCGAATTTCGAATATTTTAATTCCTTATCGTTTTAAATTCGAATTTAATACGATAGATTATTATTATTTCGGGTCCAATAATTCATTAGTACAAATAGGATTTTTAGCCCAAATTCTCTAAGTCCAATTAGACAATCCTTCCGGCCCCAATTTCAGGCCCGTTTACAGCCTAGGGATTTGTGCCCTAGACTATTCCTACTGTATATATACCCCATCTCTCCCCCCTTAACCTCACTCACGCAGCCAGCAGTCCAAAGGGTAAGACATCTGCTCCCAATTTTCATCAACACCACACGAGCTCCACCTTCTGCAAGCCACCATCTCCTTAGCCCAGAAATCCACCAACATCAACACCACCACCACCACCTCCAAACCCAGGCCACAGCCATCCAACCCACAGCCACCTCCAACCCATAATTTCCACAAGCTGCAGCCACCACCTCCAACCCACAGGCCATTGCACACGGCCACTGCACAACCCAGAACCACCACCTCCAACGCCAAACCAGCCCCCAATCGAACCACCACCCAGCGACCACCCCCTTCAACCCAAGAATCGAGCCCCAAAATTAACCCCAAATCAAAATCAAAATCAAGGAAAAAGGAGACCCACACACTTACCTTATACATCGACCCATCTGCCAACAGGTTCGCTGTCGGAAAATCCAAGGAAAATCGAACCTCCAAGCCTCGGTCCCTCTTAGCCCGTCGCCAAAGTCACTCCTCCAGTCACCCCCACACCACCGGCACCACCACGCGACGCCGACGCTGGCGTTGTCGGCCGGAATCGGAGGAAGGAGCGAAGCCCCCTTCCCCGTCGCCTCTCCTCTCTCTCTCTGCTCTCGAACGCGAGAAAGAGAGAGAGATATGTTTTTTATTAAATTTGATTTTGAAAAATTACGATTTTAGCCCCTAGTTTAGGAGTTAGTCAATTTCAGTCCTAAAGTTTTAAAGTTATTTGGTTTCAGCCCCAAAGTTTCGATTTTTATGAAAACAACCCCAGAATTTATGTTTTAAAAACAAATCAGCCCGCAGATTTCGAAAAAAGTCCATTTCAGTCCCTGAATTCTTAATTTCAGTTTTAACCAATTTTCAATTTAGTCCCTATTTTAGAAAAGTTCAATTTCAACCCTTAAACTTTTATTTTCAGTTTTAATAAATTCCAATTAAGTCCCTAAATTTTATTTTTATCGTTTTTAATCTTTAAAAAAAAAATTTCAAAACACTAATTCAAGGTTTATTTTCTATTTTTGGCTAGACGAAACGTACGAACGATTGAGGAACTGAGATTTTTTCTTCCCGCTCTACTTTTCACGCAAATCGAGATAGATTGAGGTAGACTCGCCCCCATTAATTAGTTTAAATTATAATTGCATGTATTATGTGATTTATATGCTTTGATGCATAAGATGAGAATCTCTTATGAGATAGATTATATTGTTATGCTTGTCGTAACTTATATGCTTAATTGCATGAGAAAAAAGAGAATCTCTTATGAGATAAGATGATGTTATGCATAGCTTACTTGCTTAAATGCATGAGACAGACTACCCACACCCTATGATTTTAAAGAGCCTATGATTTTTCAAAGAAAATAAGCCCATGAGAATATCACTGTATGAATTGCATAGTTATGTGTTCAATTATTCTGTAAATTAATTACTGGCAATGAGTCTACTGAGTATTTTTTCGAAATGCTCATTCCGTTATTTTAACATTATTTGCAGATTTTGGAGACGGGCGAGTTTGATGGGCAGTGGTGATATGAACGAATAAAAATAGTTAACTGTTTTTATTTTACTTTTAAATTTCACTCATTCGAACGTTATGAACTTACGTTGTCGTTTCCGCTATTTCAAACTTGAGTTTAAAGTTTAATAAATTTTCCTTAAGTTAATTCAAATGAAATTTATTGTCGTTAAGTTCACAAATTTTAAATGTGTTGTTTTTGAAAGTTAGTTATTCCGCCAAACTTTTCAGTTAAATTAGGGCAAAGAGATGATGACGTAGCATTCCGGGTCCGCGGAACTCGGGGCGTTACAGCTTGGTATCAGAGCTAGTCTGCGTTTCTGTAGACTGGCAAATTTTCAAAAAAAAAAAAAAAAAAACTTTCAGAGATATATTTTACATTATTTAATTCTTATTAATAAGAGTTGCCACTGCCATCATTCGATCAGCCGACTTCCAAAGTAAAGAAGTTCATGAAGTTTAAATGTTATTTTAATTCGGATACTTGTTTTGATGCTTTATGAGATTTAGAAGAAAGAAAGAAAGAAAGAGACAGAAAGTGTATCCGAATTAGAAAGAAAGAAAGAAAGAAAGAAAGACGAATTTGAGCATAATTTGAAAGAATTTTCTTTAATTTTTACGTCCTCGTAATTTTAACTAGAAGAGAAAAATAACCCCGCTTAATTGGACTTTGCATAATTGATTTAGGACATGGCACCCATTTGTAGAAATGCACTCAGTGACGCAGAATGAGCCATTAGGTACTAGGCAATGATAATAAACAGACCTGCACGTGCAATTCAGCAACCAATAGAGAGTGTTATTGAGAACTAAGGTGAAGAATGTGAGAGTGATGTTTCTCAAAACACTATTAAACTGGTGCTATTTGTGTCAATTGTCTTAGCTGATTATATTTGACTTAAGCTGCCTAAGTGGCAATCAATTGCTGGTGGA
Organism: Osmanthus fragrans; assembly: GCA_019395295.1. Taxonomy (NCBI): domain Eukaryota; kingdom Viridiplantae; phylum Streptophyta; class Magnoliopsida; order Lamiales; family Oleaceae; genus Osmanthus; species Osmanthus fragrans. The sequence continues at coordinate 26,570,804 of CM033356.1, forward strand.
TTGGTCTATCACACAGATTGTGCTAGTTTGATTTTATGATGACCGTTGGATTACAATCAATGACCGATATTACACTTAGAGATAATAAAGTCTTTTGGGCTACTGTTTGAGATACATTCGATTCATTCTTTTGGACTCTTCGTCCTTTCTCACTCTTTGGCTCCTTTGTGTTGAGTCTGTTGTCTTTGTTCTTGATTCGTTCTCTGTCATAGATCTAGCCGGTTTATAGTGAACCTTGTGTATTCTCCAGGCGTGAAATAGTAGCTAGTTTGTATAGTCTGTCTATATGTAGTTTGGGTTAGATATGAGAACTTGATATTCTGGTTTTGGTAGATCTTTGGATCGATGACCAAAACATGTTCTGAGCTGAGGTTTGATGTAATGATTCTCTGTCTAGAAAGCGATTTACGATTCTGTCTAGAAAGCGATTTACACTAGTGGACGGGTTGTTCTTGAGCCCCCCAGACTAGGTCATTCGACTGAACTGGGTTAAATTTTGTGTTCTTATTTTCTTTACTGCTTTAAATTTGTGTATGCGTGTTCGATCCATTTTGTGAAGTGTGTTTCATATGAAAATTCCAACAAAACTGGTATCAAAGCTCGGCTTATGGTTTGGTTGTATTCTTCCGTAATCTTTTGGGTTTTCTTGTGTTATACATCTGTATAGACCTTCAAAGGTCTAAACAGACAGTATAAGTTTTGACAGCTTGAACTTCATTGATACTGATTCCTCTTTTTCTGTCTTGTATGTTGTGGCCGTTGATTGACTGTTTCGCTCTGATTGACTGAGCTCGATTGAGGGCTTGAGGTTAATTTTATTGCTTTTCAACAGTAATTGGTACGATCATTCCAAACTTGCTTTAAATTCTAGTTTGGTGTTCTTTCTTGAAATGATATATGAATAATTGATTATATGTCCTTGAATTCTTGTGACTGTATCATATATCTGTGAACTGTTTGAGCTAAATTCTTGCATGCACATACACTTGATTGAGGTTTCTTAATCGTATTGATTCACTGCTGTAAACAATTTATCTTACAGTACTTCAATTTTTCTGAAAATTTTTAACTCTGTGTTTTTCTTTACATTGATCATTTAAAACTGTTTTTCAAAAATCTTTTCTGTTATGTCCACGAGTACAAGTCACCCTTTTACAGAATCCGTAATGGATTCGAAGGTCGAATTAACACAATTCAATAGAAATAGGGATTACTCGATATGGAAACAGAAAATGAGGGTCATTCTAGTCCAACAAAGGGTTGCAAAAGCCCTTGATGATCCTGCAACTTTTTTTGATGAGTTGAAATCTAAACTCGATGAAATTGAAGAGATGAATGAAATTGCATATAGTTCTATAATTTTCCATCTATCTGACAATATTGTTAGACAAAGAGATAATGTTAAAACTGTTAGAACTTTATGGACTGAATTAGATGTCTTGTTCATGACTAAGACTTCGCCTAACAAGATATATTTGTTAGAAAAGCTGTTTAGTTTTAAGATGGACCCTGGAAAGGATTTGGAAAAGAACCTAAGTGACTATAGCATAATTGTTAAGTGCTTGTCACACAATGACAAAAAGTTTGAGGATGAGGACTTAGTTGTTATATTGCTAAATTCTTTACCTGAATCATATAAAAAGATTAGAAATACCATAAAATATGGTAGGGGCACTCTTACACAAGCAATTGTGATTGATGCACTTTGATCTAGAGAGTTAAGTTTAAGAGAGATCATAGAACCAATTCAAAAGAAGAAAGTTTGTTTGTAAGAGGAAGAACTGAAAAGAAATTTTAATTTCCATATTTAGAAGGGAAGATGGAAATCTAAAATGAGGTCTAAGTCTAGAGACAAAAGTAATAAGAAATGTTATAATTGTGGGAAGTTGAGACATTTCAAAAAGGACTATTTTGACTGGAAAAATAAACAAAAGGACCTGAATAATAATAATCTGAATAATGCTGCCATTGTATTTGATCTTAACAGCTTACATGTCTTGAATGTGTATAATGAGGAACCTTATAATAATTGGATTCTTGACACAGGATGTACCTTTCATATGTGCCCCTGAAAAGTCTTGGATTTATAATTACAAAGAGACTGAACTTAGGAAGGTTTATATGAGAGGCAATGATTCACAGACTGTGATTAGAATTGGTGACATTACCATCAGAATGTATGATGGTACCAGCAGGGCAATTAAAGAAGTAAGATATGTCCCAAATCTGAAAAGAAACCTTATCTCTTTAGGGACTCTTGAAGATGAGAGATATACATTTAAATATGGAAATAAAGTTCTGAAAATTATGAAGGGATCTCTAATAGTTATGAAAGGGTCTAA